>JAQNCA010000013.1:494726-505483 GCA_029783725.1 Acanthurus tractus
TTTACAATGCGCCTTATAATCCGGTGCGCCCTTTGTATGAAAACAATTTTAAAATAGGCCATTCATTGAAGGTGCGCTTTATAATCCAGTGCACCCTATAGTGCGGAAAATACGGTAATTCCATACTTTCATTTAAAAAGACCAGAACCAACAATATGTTAGTTTGTCCCTCAGAACTTTTAGACTTACCTTGTCTCAGGCCATCAATTCCTACTTAAGATGTAAAATGCATACTGTAGATCCATCTTTGAAAAACATTCAGTAAACTGGCAAAACAGCTTGTCTCTGTGGTGTATGCGAAATGTTACAAAAAAAAGAGAAAACAGTGTATTTACTGGAGACTGTTTTGTTTTTAGCTGCAGATTTGTTTACATCTGGTGCTCTAGTGAGTGTTTGGGCCAGCAGGATAGTGTGTGCGTGATTGATTCAAAATAAACAGCAGTGTGTGTGTTCATGATAATGAAGCAACATGTCAGCCAATGCAACAGCATGAGTCATTGATGTGTTTTTGTAGTTATTGAAAACAATGGAGCTCTGTGGCGGATCAGGTAAGATACATTAGCGGACACACAGTAATTTTATTTAAATAAATTCATTGTTGTTTTTTTGTCTTTTCATGGGATTTGTTGACAGTTAAAAAAATATACTACATAAAATCATTAAACTTATACTAAGGAACTAACTGAACTAGCTAACTGGAGCTTTGTGAGACTCTAAACCGAACTATAAATACTGTTGGTTAACCTTGTGGGTAAAACATGGGTTGTCACAGGGTAGTGTACAATATATACACATTCAAAAAGTCAGTCAAACAGACCAGCTTTGGATAAGTTCTTCTCCTCTCCTCCACTGGATGCTCGGTGTTGGGTATCCAGAGGCGGAACATTCCAGCACTGCATCACCTCCCAGCAGGGCCGTTACTCTGGACGGACGCTGGAGGAACTGGAGGTTCCTGCTTATCCCAGGCTCTGAAAGACAGAGAAAGAGAGAAAAAAGGGAGTGAAAGGCTGAAATATACTCCAGAATCTGACGAAGTCTAATGTTTTGTTGGCCCATTCATCCAGCAGGACCTGTGTGCTACATGGGCTTTGTCAGTAATACTAACGACACACTACTTCCTCCTCTGCTTCTGACAAAGAGCAGTCATCTACAGCCATTGGAGGGTTTCTAACTTCAACATAAACATATTCTTTTCCAACATAGCTGACTAACATATAGGTCTTCATTAACATTTGAAGACAGGGAGCTCTTCAGAAACAGCTGGAGTAAGCAGATAGAAACCAAAAGATAAACCAGAGGATTTCTAAGCATCTGGCAGAAATGAGGACACAGTCTATTGAACATCTAAAAAGACAAAAGGCTTGTTAACAAATGGAGAATCACAATATGCACTGTAGAGCTAACAACAAAAAGTCTGTTTGTGAAGTTGTGCAGCTGAAACACAGGAAGAAACCCAGCAGAAAAGCCTCTGATGGATCTTGAAAGTATGTGAATACATGAAGAAGAAGTTAGTCTGAATTCAAAGCCAGATGTGCTTTTACTCGTCTGATAAGCAGATGATGTCACACTGTTTAAATCCCAAAATGATTTTAGTCCTGGCATTTGAAAAAAACCCCAAAACGATGTAGGTCAAAGCCGCCCTGTTTTAAGAATCAGATTTCTATCAGATCTAAGAAAAATTGAGGACTGATGAAACCCACACACACACCCACCCACACACACAAAAACACACTCCTGCAGTGGGTCAGGTTGTGTTCGCCTCAGGTTGGCCTGAGGGCTGGTAGCTTCTCAAAGAACGACAAGACAATTTTCAACGGGAGACAGGAAATTACATCATTACTTTAACACACCCCATGGCACTTACACACACACACACACACACACACGCAAACACATATACATACACACACGAACCAACAACCTGTAATTTCTTGATAATGCTCTATTATTTTTTACTTTAAATGAACATTCAGTCACTTAGCCCATTTTCGTCAGTCTGAAAAGAATCTGATTGAGCAGATTATATTTTTGGAAGTCATTAAAAGGTGCTTTGTGTAACATTTTAGTCCTAATTAAAGCAAAATTGCTTAAAGACAGACACAAGAGGAAAGTCACTTTCATTCTGATGACCCAGGCTTAATGGCTGAGTCACACTATAACACACAGTGTTTGTGTGTCAGTACAGCTCCTATATGTTCCGGTTATTAACATTCCTGATTTTCATCTAGGTGATCCAGGTTCAACAATATGGAGCACTGTCATGTCTGTCCTTCAACATTCACTGACTGACATACAGAAATTGTACTGTAAAGGATGCTAAAATGTTACTTAACACATCATCGAGGAGATTAAAAAGATTACTATAGAATTTGAAATTTGGCATATGTTGTGTAAAACTTGGTGTTTACATCTCCTTCTAAACTTGACAGGATATGTGTTTTTCAAAGAAATTATTTGCATGACCATTATGACAATGAGGTTACTATTAATTTTTTATTTTTAATGTCAGCTAAATTATACAGGATTTTTCAAATTAGTTACTTTAAAATAAAACAAACATCATTACAATTTTCATATAAAAACTTTCAACCATCAAACTTTAATATATTATGAAAGATTGGTTTTCCTCACTGAGTGTTTTGGCTGCAGGGACAGATTAGTGTGGTTCATATACAGTATGACACACACACGGACACATTCACACATACGCCCATGCATACGCTAACATGCACACACACACACACACACTTAATAAGATGTAAAGCTGTATAACCTCAGGATTCAGAGGCAAAAAACAAACAGAAAACAAAATAATCAGCAGAAACCTGAGCAGTGAACAAAAGGAGACAAAAGAAGAAGAAGCAGGAGAAACGTTCACACAGCAGATTTTTTTTTTTTGTCATGGAAAAGAGTAAAGAGCCAGAGATCACAGAGATAATCACTGAGCAACAGCGTGACTCCTTTAATGTTTTCATGGACACGCAGCCAAACGAGGCTGTCAGCAAATCAGATGACACACCGACGCCACTTGCATCACAATGAGGAACACCAACTCTCTGATAATAACACACAATCACACACACGCAGGACACACATGTGAACAAAGACAAACAACACTTGTATAGACAGCCCTCTCTGCCTTTTATTCCTTTTTTTCAGAAATGTTCAACCATGAAATGTTAAAATAAAGGTGAAGTGCCCCTTTAATGCACCTGCAAACACATCTGTTGGATAATTCATCCAGTTTACAGAGCTTACATTGAGTTCACTGCACAGTCAAACAGGCTCAGAGGATTCTCTGCTTTTCATGGGCCCACAGGAAGGTTATTATGGCATGTCACTATTCTGTCATATTTTGTCTGATTCAAAATCTGTCTTTCCATAAACAAACACAAAAAAATGTTGCAGAAACATTAACAATTTCTTGCAGCTGCAGAATTGTATTTTCCTTTGTAGGAAGTAGCAGCATTTTAGAGACATAATGGTGTTTCCTCAAGGTTTTACTCAATGCTTTTCAACATAGAAACTATATATGGCCAACAGTTAGACTCTTTCTCTACACTTTTTTTATTTACAATCCAGTCTTGGATGGAAGGCTCTTAAAACCAGCATAAAGATGAGCCTCAGAGAGGCCTGTCCGATGTTTTGAAAGTGAACTGATCTGAACTTCTAGTGTATTCACAAAGTTTAATGTTTAACTTCAGCTTGCCCTTCCGAAGACCACACAACAAAATCTTAAATTGACTGATGATAAAATCCACTATTATGATAAATATGATCATTATGACTATTCTGCACAAACATTCTGTGTACATGGTATGTGAAGTTAGTATGAAGCTTTACCAGTCAGGGTTGGCCATAATATTTGAGTTTCTGCAAAATTTGGTGTTTGACTGTAACATTCCACCTTTTACCTTTTTCTCTTTAGTCATTAATGTGACAGTTTTTTTTCAGACTAACAAATACTAGAACAAAGCAGCAAGTTTGACAGTCATACATTATCCAAAGATGACACATGGGTATTAGAAAGTGCCATTTTATAATCTCTGAGCTTTGACCTCTGAGGGCTAAACCTGTTAAAAACTTTATGAAGTCATAGTTAATAAAATCTTTATGGAGTCAGAATCATTAAAGATTAATCCATCTGTTTCAAAAAAAGAAGGAATAAAAACAATTTCACTGAAAACTATGACATTTAAAACTATCTACATGGCAACAGGATGGAAAACTGCACAGGACCTCTTGATAAAGTGGAAAAACATTAAAAATTTACCAGCGTGATTAATTAAAACTTCATACAGATCAAAGTGAACAGGCTAAAAATTTAAACACAGGAAACTGTGTGGGAGATAGACGGAGAGGTTTGACAGATTTTAAAATCTGATAAAGAACTACAACGCTTTGTGAAATCCATTTCCTTAAAGGCTGACAGATATCAGTTTTAGAGACAGGTAGGAGACATGTTTTGGTTGGCAGAAAGACAGAAAGCAGGATGAAAGCTGGTTTAGTTCAAAGGGGAAAAAACAGCAGAACCAAAGCTTCATTTACATGTTATGCATGTGTGCTGTCTTCCCTTCACAAGTGAACAAAGTGCTCATGTAATCAAAGAGGCAAATGTTAAAAGCACCTCGCTACCTCTTGCTGACTTGCTGAAAGAGTGTGATTTCTTTTTGTCAGTATGTTTTAACACTTGACCTTCATCTGGCTGCTTAAAGTGCATGTAAAGTCTATCAAATTTATCCAACCAGGCACAAGAAAACCTTCCTTGTTGTAAAGGTTACAAAACACGACCCGAAAATATGAATGTTTGATTTATGTTTTTAAGCTACATCTGAGGTGACTCTCCTCAAAAATGAAGATCGTCACTTAGGCTCCAGGAAGCACCTGCATGAATCTAGCTAAAGACTCACCAAGCAGGAGTCAAAGAGGTGTTTAACCAGGAGGAGACTGAGCTAACCTGAGCTGTAATCTGACTGCTGAAGTGGACAGTGTAAGGACTTGTGTAATTGGACAGTGAGGAGTGTATGAAACATCAGCAGCTGACAGACTCCCTGTAGACTGATGAGAAGCTGCTTCCTCTCAGCCCAGACACTTTATTAAAATCACATCTTACACTACATATATTCATTACATCACTTTTCATTTGAAAATGAGACATCCAGGACCGGCAGGAAATGAGCAAAAATTACTACCTGACAAAATGATGATGACTGCAGGAAAAGAAGAACTCACCATTAAGTAAAACTGCTGGTGCAGTCCCTCATTGCAACGAGACTGGAAATCTAATTCTGCTTCTCTAAGGCTGATTAAACAAATAATATTTCAACTTTGTTTAATTTCTCAGGCCAGAAATTCAAATTTAGGTTTATAAGGACAGAGAGACTCTAAAACCACATCTACGCCATCACAGGATGCCAAAACTCTCAGTGAAACAAGATAAATGAAACAATTTTAGGTTAAGTGGGTCTTTAAGTCTGAGAAGGAATTATTGATGAATTGACTGGAAGCATGTGGAGTTTAAATGAACATGTGTGCAACCCAACAGATCAATAAATCAAGCAGAAACTGTAAGTCACTGTTCGATCTGTTACCTGGCAACACTCGGAGCTCGGCGTCCGTTCCTGTCCTGGTGCTGCTGGGGTTGTCGGCCAAACAGCGGTACGTGGCCGAATCTGGTGGTTGGACCCGACTAACCTGCAACGAGCCGGATGGCAGCGCTGCCAGGCGGGAGTCAGGGTCAAAGGTCAGTGGCAGGTCCTCCCTGTTCTTCTGCCAGCGGATGACAGGAGTCGGGTCACCTGAGACCTCACAGCGCAGAAGGGCAGTGTCACCAAGGTAGGAGGAGACAGACTCGGTGGGGACAACCACCTTTAGCGGACCTGTTAGGAGACCAGAGGGGGAGGGGTAGATGGTCAGAATAACTGTGCATTGCTGAATTCACTGAGTGTAAATCTGATACCTTTTGATTGTTCTCTGAACTGCACTGAGCTGTAGTGAACTGCACAAAACTCTTCTGAATACAGTACAGGTTAGTATAACCTCTGTTTCTGTCGTGGTGCTATGTAGATACTTTTAAAGTGTTGAAGGAACAACTAAAACCACTGCTTTGACGACTCATCCTGCTGCTTAGACCATGATTACTGTACGACCTTAGGCACTGCAGTCATTCTTAATGAGCCTCTTGTATACCTACAGCTACTAAACCTTCTTCTGTCGGTAATGCTGTTAGTGTAATACTGCTGCCAGTACTAATAATGCTTCTGCGCCAGACACTAAAGTAGCATTAGGGTTGAAGAAGAATATGTAAGCAGACAGCAAGGGTTTTTCAGGTTGACAAGGAGAATAAAGAGAATGACAAAGGTAGAAATGGAACAGGAAGAGAGGTGAGGCACAGCAGGTGTGGATGTGTGAGAGAGAAAGAGTTAGACAACGAACAGCAGGAGGACGCATGAAAGTCAAAAAGGAAAAATACAGACAGAGGGGCAGCAGGAGCGTGGACAGGCAGTGTCCAGCATGCCGTGTTTAGGACCAGCACCGTTTCCTGTCTGATCACATTCACTTCAACAACAAACAGCCTGTAGCCACATAAACACATGACCCTGCTGACTGCCAGTCTCAATCTGCTCTCATGCTGAAAAGCCTGGTTATTTTATCATCTGAGGCTCATGAATTGTTATGTTTTTAATTTTTTTATGCTTCCATGGCCTCTGGGCAGATTAACTAGAATCTGCAGGAATGTCAGGAATTCAATGCAGAGAAGTTAGTTTCATCTCCGTGTTGACGTTGTTCTGAAAATGGACTTCAAACGCTTAAATGTGATTTTTTTTTTGCCTGCCAGAATATTTAAAATAGTCTGTTATTCTTGCCACCACCTCTGAACCCTGTAACACAGCATTTTGACCTTTATGAGTAAAGGTTAGGCCTACTGGTAATTACTGAAGACTGCTTCATTAAAGAGAATGTAAATAATGCTGTGATTTTTTCCATCTGTATAGTATCTCCAGTTTCCTGCGGAAAGTCACAGTACTATTTCATGGTGACAGCAGAACTCTGGGAAGTCACAACTCCCTGCTGTGTAGCACGACATGTTTTCCGCACATACATTATTATTACATTAGATACCATTCATGCACAGTCACAAAATAAAAACAAAGAGACCCAGGTCACTAAGACATAACCAGATCACAGGACCACAGAACACTGAGATCAATTTCTGGATCTATAAAAAAAATTTTCATTGTCTCATACAAAGTTATTTAGATTGTTTAATTTTAAGAAAGGGATATTTTAGATGCAAGATGTGTTTCTTTGAACTAATATTTTGGGGGAAAAAACACAAAAACAACGCAGACTGCTTCATGGAAAACAGAAGGTTTTTTTGAAGACATGAAATGTTTATTTTTTCACTGTTGCTCATGTTTAAATTCTAAAGTGTTGTTTTGAACAAGTTTTCAAACCCCCAGAGTCCCAAACATATCTATTGGAATATAAATCCCAAGAAGACCTTTCATCTGGTGAAGAGACAGAAAAATAAATTCAGTTTGGTGACTGATTTTTCTCAAAGATTATGTTTCTGTTATTCTGCTTTCATGCTGGTTTTTTCTGTTTTACCTTGACACACAAACGGCCAGGAAGCCCTCACTCTGACACCAACACCACCTTTCACTCTCTGTTCTGTAACACCATGAAAGTTCAGTTTGACTCTGGAATCGCAGGCCAGTCACCACTGGATGCAGGTTTGTGCGTCATCATGCCACAGCAGTGAGGACTTGAGCCATTCTGACATCACACAGATCGGAGGTGACGGGAATGCTGATGTGAATTTGGATCGTGTGTCTTATATAAGTTCTGCCGCTGTCGTTTCCGCTGTGAATCACACTGCTGCCTGCAGCTGCACACTCACGCAAGCATAAAACATACACCCTTGTTTTTTGTCACTTGTGGGGACACTGATTTAGGTCTAATAACTGGAGATTTCACTAAACGCCGCCAATTCAGAAATCAGAAATCTAACATTAATAGGATTTGGGGACTTGTCTCTTGGTCCTCAAAATTTTTGTGAGTCACAGTTATTCTGCAAATAGATTTTTATCTTCAAGAATTATTACACACAGTCCTCATTTAATACAAATATGTGAAGGAAAACCAGGTTGTATAACAACAGCTGCTCTGGTACCATTTGTTCTGGAAAATGTCCGGCACAGTTTGTGTATTTTAAAGGCAGAAGAAAATACTTGGTACTTAAAGTCCAGCTGAATTAAAAAATGTCTTTTAAATTCTTTAATTTCCCTGGTAGTATCGTTCACTTTCCTAACTATATTAGCCAAAGATATTACAAAAATTCTGTTTCTTTATATTTTTTTCTTTGTATTTTTATATCAAAGCTCAATCACTGTTCCTTCCTGTTAAAAAAACATCATGTGACTGTCATCATCCTGCCTAAAGTAATTTCAACCAATAGCATCATCACACATACTGTTCTCCTCCACCACTTCCTGCTGTTCCTGCTCCAGTAACAGTGGTGAGGGAGGGGGCAAGTGGTCCTCCATGACTGTAAAAGCTAACATTAGCCTTTAACTCTGTATTGCTCATTTTAGTAAAACTGTATTGTTCCGTGATTGCAATAATAGGACCCACTTTTCAATGGTCCAATCAAATTACTCTGAACATTTTGTCCTGCCTGTATATTTGTTTCTGCCAGAAATACATCAAAATACAGAGGTTTGATACTCTCAAATGCCATTTCAGGTAGACCCTGGAGCAGGGGTGACCACACCTTTTCAGCTTGCGAGCTACTTCTAAAATGACCATGTCAAAATGATCTCCTTACTATAAAAATGCCTCGCATAGCTGCATGAACCCATATTGCACGATACAACTGTGAACATTTGTTGTCGTTACCTTCCTCTGCTGACTCGCACTGCAGCTTCCTCACTCATTTTTAAACCCTTTTTGAAGTTTCGTAGAAACAAGCTGGGCAACTCGGCAGCGCGCGCATGAGTCACCCGCTTCTTGTCGTCGGTTTCCATAGTAACCAAGGAAAGACCCGCGAATTGCTCTGAAATAGCACGTGCAGCTTCCGGTCTGCACGGATTATATGGATTTGTGCCATGCGATCTACCCACATTACCTGTGCGATCGACCGGTAGATCGCGATAGACGTAATGAGCGCCCCTGTCCTAGAGTTTAGACCTAACTACTCGAGGTTCTGTAGGATTTAGTGGGATCTATTTGTAGAATGAGCCAGAAATAGGATCTAACATTTATATGTGTATGTCATCCAAAGTTTACCTGAAATATGAATGCTTTTGTTTTTATAATCTTAGAAGGAGCCTTTTATGTTAACAGAGCTGGGCCCAGATTCTCTTTCAAAAAGTCAGCCATGTTGTGCCAACATGTTTCCACAGTCGCCCAGAATGACCTGATACAGGCTCTGTGGGAGATCTTTTGCAAGTTTTGCAACTTCTCATGGCCACAACAGGTTCTCATAGAAACTTGGAAACAGAGGGTGAGCTGAGAAATATTTAGTTGATGCAATCTGAAGTTTAACCTGTGGACTTCACTAAATCCTACACACCGGACCTTTCAGATAAATGCATACAAAATTTAGACAGGCGGACCTGTAGGCATTTTTTGTTTGTTTTATGGTTATTAGCAGTATCAGATTTCTTTTCGGTGATCTTAGAACGTGCAGCCGAATTTTGGTAAAAGAGTGATTAGGCTTCATAATTCAAAGTGCTAGGCAACGTTTACAGTGATCCTAAGTCAGAAATAAAATTCTTCTCGAGCACATTAGCAAATACAAGATGAAGACAAGCAGCACAGTAAAAGGGGAAAAAAATCAGAAAAGAGCAGAAATGGGGTCAAATCATAAAGAAGGGAGTAATGGGGAGGAGGAGAGGGAATGAAGAAATAAAGAATCAAAGAAGTGCAAAGAAGCACAAGATAAAACTTTATCTCAAAGGACTTGAACTCAAAATGACATGACTTTAACTTTTGGTCTTGGAATTCAAACCAGCACATTTCATAAAAACTACAATAACAACCATGTCTTCTATTTCCATGGTAACAGTCGCTGTTGCATCCCTGCTGTTTTCATCCTTATTAGACAAATGGACTAAAATAACTCAGACAGATAATAACATGCAAATCATAGCAAACAGGCCAGAGCAGCAGAGGGATTTGGGGAATCTCCTTCTCTGAATCTTTGCCTTGGGAACGATTATTATCTGCTTCTGTGGCTCGAACCATGCTCCCCCTTACTGCCGCTAATTGGGATTTGTCCAAATCCTCGGAGAGTTGACAGCTAATTGGGGATGGACAGATTGAAGGCCGTTCAGTCTCTCCCTTTACCACTGTGAACTCAGTAGTTTAAAGATGATAGTTTTTGTGTGGAGTCGAGGGGAAAAAACACAATGAGGTCAGTGCACCAGCTTGAAATACATAACTACAACAGCGAATTCCCCAATCAGTTAAGGGAATACTTTTTTGATAATCTTAGAGAGAGGACTTAAATGCCAACAATCTACATTTAGCCTGCACTTGTTCCCACTAATGACTATGAGCACCAAAGATAGCAGACTTAAAATTGAAATATGTAAGAATTTGACACTCGTGGACTTTAAACTCCAAATAACTAATAGAAAGCATATTGGCAGTAAGTTAAGCTACACTCCACTACTCTCTCTCTCTCTCTAAATTTCAATTTCAGTTTTTAACTTTATGCGCATGGCGGTAAGGGTTCAATATGGAAGAAA
>JAQNCA010000013.1:521166-536682 GCA_029783725.1 Acanthurus tractus
TTCATTCATTCATTCATTCATTCATTCATTCATTCATTCATTCAGCTGGACAGAGACAACGCTCAATGAATGTATTGTGTCAGACAGCTCTCAGCTGATCCCCCCTTAAGTCAAATTCTTTAGAAAGCAAACATTTCCATATTTTGTCATTTCTATTTCTACAATACATTTTTGCCTGCAGAGGGAAACGCACACATACGCAGGCAGGCGAGCATGCATACACCTAAAAATTGAATACACTTTGTTAATAGAATGCATATGGTAATTAATGGGTGAAGGACTGTTTTAATCTCAGCTGCTTGTTGATATTGAATTTAAACAAAGAAAGGCGATTCAGTGGTGAGGAGACAAACTCTTGTTTCAGGGTTCATGATATAGATAATTATGATTTAATCCTTGTTTTTCTGATCAAATAAATAGACTGACAGGAACACAGAAGTTGCTCCAGCTGTCAGCTGGACTGATCTGTCAAAGATGATCTGACAGTGATCCATTGAGATTAATTTGACATTATGAATACAATCATTCCTAATTTGAAATTTAACGTGGGGGTGCTCACATAAATGAACGGGGTACGTACGTCTTGGCCAAACGCAAGATATACACACTCCCATACGCACAATGTTTTCTTCAAAATGTATACTTTGTGATTGTTTTCAAAGGACACTTTACTAAGTTTACTAAATATGTCCAAAGCACACTTAAATATTTTACACTACTGAGAAGCAAAATCAGAAAAGAACGGTGTGTGTGACTGTGGAGAAGTGTGTGAGCACGTTGGCAAACTGCACCATATCTTACGGTACAGACTGTTTAATGTCTGTGCCCTGAGTTTAGACCAGGTCCTGGCTGGTCGAAACTCCTGATGCATTTGACCTCAATGCACCGGGTGTACGATAGCAAACGTGCCAAGACACGCCTCCATTTCACCTTCATTCTCAGACCTCCCGCCCCTCAGCACACAGACCCAGCACAAGTGGGTTTGCTGACGTAAATTTGTGGCAAAAATGACACTTGCACCAGGTGTACGATAGAGCCCTGTGCTGTTGTGGTACAAGAAGAGCAAGGAAAAGTTACTAAGTCCTTATTTGATAAAATATGGGGTTTTAAAAAGCCTAAAAGCCAACAAACAGTGTAAACAAACCAAATCTAGGCTGTCCTGTAACTCTGCTAGCATCCCTTACATACCTAAAACTAGCATCAGCAAATCAAGATGTTAGAATACAGTATTGTTAACTCAGCCTCTGATAACCATGAATTTAAGTAAAGGTTATATTTTCACTTTTTTTCCCTTTCTTTTGTGACAATTTGGACAACCGTGGTTTAGTGTGCATCTATGAAAATCGACATCCAAACAGCTAGCCTTGAGGAGCTAAACTGTCGAGTGCCTATGTTTTGTGTTAGTAATTTTTAGAACTTCCCTTAACAAATTAAAACTTCCAACAAAAAATGCCAAGCTACTTTTAGAGTAGCTAAAGAGACTGAATAAGAGTAATAATTTATAATAGTAAGTAGTATTAACATTCATAAGTTTTGACAACTTTAGTTTGAAAACATATAACCCCTTGATTGTTGTAACTTTACTTTTCTCTTTTACCAGTTGCAACACAGAGTAGACAAATCATCCATTGTGATCCACCCATGAAAAATCTAATCCGGGAAACAATTTAACTGGACAATTTTTTGTGTAAAAACTGTTACTGTGACAATCAAGTAATAATAATACAAGCTGTCTGAATGTCTGAGGTGTCCTATCATGGTATATGAACTCTATTCAGAGAAAGATTTAGTGTGCTAACAGAAGGATCATATCGGGGATAAAATCTGCTGTGCGAAGTTAAAACAGTGTCAGAGTAATTCTATTGGTCTTTGATCATAGATTCACTTCCTGAAAACCCAGAGAGTTCAGAAATAAAACACAGCAGCTAAAAGCTGCAGGATGAAAGGAAAGATCAAGATGAAAAAATATCAGCCAGGGAGGGGGAGTGATGATGTTTTGGGTTTTTTATTTTAAAGCACTGATTCCTCCTCCCCCAGTCTTTAGTTTTCCTTTAATCTGCTCTCCCTCTTTCTTTCATTATTTTCATTTCACTGTATTTTGTTTAATAAATTGCTTGCTTCACTTGTTTAAGTGTCAGATAATATTTGAGGTGAAAAATAATCTGCAGTAATGTCGAGTACATAAGTAATTATTTCATCATTTATCATTCTTTAAAAAGATTTTCTCTCACAGTTGAAGTTGAATTTTGCAGCCGTGTTCGACTGGAAAACGGAGCAGGAAAAGGCACAAATTGGTTCCATGTTGTTGAGTAAATGTCTTTCAGGTGGAAACCATTTGCAGTGGTGGAAGGTCAGCAGTGTGCACCTCAGTCTGACGGTCCACCAATCTGCCTCCAACTGAACGCCGCCACAAAACTCCACAGTCCATTGGAAAAGGTCAGTGAAGCATGACTTAGAACTTCCATGGTTAGAAGGCCAAGAGCTACAACAACTACAAGTCTAAAACTACAAGTCAGACACATGAATAAAATGTTAGAGGTCTAGATCTGAAATCACTACAGGATGTTGAATCAGGCTAAGTAGAAGGCAAAGAGCTCAAACTAGAAGGTTTAAAGTGAAAAAAAAAACTGTATGTTCCAGCTTTGTACATAAAAGTCTTGAGCTAAAACAAAGACAAGGCCTACAGCAAAAACAGTACCTTTAAAACTAAAAGAACTTAATCTCAAGAGTTCACAGCAAGTTTAACAACGAGGCTTGGAGTTTCACTTATCAGCAGAGACAAGGAAGACTGGGGGGTCTGTCACAGGGCTCAGGGCAAGCAGGATGCTAAAAGAGGAAGAAAAAACAGAGCTAGAGCTAGCACAACAAGATGGCCCACACTCCAAAGGTTAAGGTGCAGAGAGGTCCAAGAGCTGAACTTAGCATACAAGGTCCATAAGTGCAGATGAAGGTGTAAAACTGAATAAATAAATAGATAAATAAGTAAGATAGATCTAGAACGAGAACAACCAAAAGACCTCATATCATGGCAACAGGTAGCAGTCTAAAGCAAGACAAACAACCAAACAAGCAACCAAAAGTACCACATCTAGACTGCAATAGAGAGAACCGGAAGAATAAAAGACCAAAAGGTAGTATTAGGACCTATAGTGACGATGTGAAGGCCTAGAGTTAATGTTAGACTTTTCATGTCTTGGGCTAAAAGAAAAGCAAAGATCACAGAGCTAGAACAATTTAAGGCCATTTAGAGTTTGTAGGTCATTTTAAAAGGTTCCTCACATTAAAGTTGTTTTATGTCTAAATGGTTTAATGGCAAGAAAGCCAAGGTAAAAGAGTGCAATAGGTAAGATATGAATAAAAAATTGCAGCAAACCCAATGACTCCATTGAAAATCACGGCGAAACAAATCCTATTACCATGAGCTGATTCCAGGACAGTTTATAGTACACATTTGCATGTCTGGAGACATTTCTGTTCACTGTGTATGTTGCTTGCATTTGTAATTCTGCCTCTCTAAGTAGCAGTCATTTAGCCATAAATCAAACTGTTGCATCATCTCTCAGTATTTTCCTGATGTAAGCTTTTCCTGTTTTTTGATTTTTGCATTGAGTTTTTTGAGTTATTTTCTTTTCACCCTCTGATTCTAGACGACCTAACGGTGACCGTAAGAGTCGGTCAACTGACTGGTCCAATATTTTGGCTCAAAGTAATTCAGACATAGAAGTGAGCATTTAAAGTGATTTATTTAGAGATTTGCATATTTTCTCCGGCGCTCTCTCTTAACACTCAATCTCATCTCTCCCTTCATCCTTGCCTCTTGTCCTTTATTTCCTAAACCTCTTCCTTTTTTGTGTGTCCTTCTTTCCTCCTTCATATCCTCCTTCCCTTCCAGGCTTTTGCTTTCTTTCCTTCATTTATTGATGTACTTTCATATAATCTGTTCCTTCATCCACTCATCATTCCCTAATTTTCTTTCTGTTTGCTCCCCACATCTCCTCCTTGACTCCAATCCTCCCTTCCTTCCTCGCTGTGATCAGTTCTTCCTCCAATCTTTCAGTTTTCTCTCTCCTCTTTTCTTTCAGTCCCCTCTCACCCGTTTAGCAGCAATAACCCTGATTACCTCACAGTGTCGGCCCTCAGCATCACAAGACCAACAGGGATCAATAATATTGATCAAGACTGCGAGTCTCCCTCTAACCAGCACCGTGTGTGTGTGTGTGTTTGTCTCTCCGTGTGTTTGTGTGTCTGAATTTACATATGCGTAACTTCCGTAAGTGTTTGTTTGCACATCGATTTCACCTAGTTCACTGCTTGCATGCGTTGACCTGTTTGAATTTAATGAGAATAAATGTAAAATGTTGAGATTTGACCTTATTTCCTTATTTACATAGAGACGCACACGCACCCACACACAGACACCCCCCCACACAGACATAAATATACACACAGTGAAATGCAAATGAGTGTTTGTTGTCTGGCCCTCTTGCATGAATGATTAATGTAAATTCATCTCTCTTGCTTCTTCCTCTCTCTCTCCCTCTCTCTCTCTCTCTCTCTCTCATGGAGGCAGAGCAAAGCTTACACCTCGTTGCTGTTGAGTGTTTTTACACTATAAATAAAAGCCCATAAAGCACTTCACACAAGGCACATTAACAGAAACTGTCAGTCAGCTGCTTGTTTAATCAGAGCAGTGTTTTCGTGTGTTCACTACACAGCGCCACCTTGGCATCCAGGGTTCCTGCGGTAAGATCATGTCATCTAACAAGCTGTTCAACACTTGTATGCGCAAGAAACCCCCCCCCCCCAACCCTGTCGTCTCAAACTTGCATTTATATCTTACTAATTTGTTTTGGCAAATATGTTTGGAACAAGCAGAAACATTCATAGGTTATTCAACATTTCACTTCTCTCCAATCTCAGAGAGAGTTCCATCCTGATCCTGCACAAAGGAAGTCAGGGAGGCTGATACATTCCAAGACCTATGAGCTCTTCCTATTGTGGCTGAACAGTAATGTGTATGTGGCAGGTGCCAACGGTGTGCCTTAAAAGTGAGTATTCCTAATCTGTTGAGCTGTTTTAAAAAGGTAGCAAGAATTGTGTTGTTTCCAACCCACTCTGATGTTGTGCGTTGTGTTGTCAGAGGGCCCAGTTGTTAACGTGAAATATTTAAGGTCATTTGTGCTGAATGTTCTCGCTCAGACACATCAGAGTGTCTGAACAGTCCGACACAGGGGGATAAATTCACGGTGCACAACACAAGAATGTCAAAGAAAACATCCAGCATGCTTGGTCGCACTCCTGACCTGATGTGCCTTCTCTGGTCTTGTGGTTTGTGGACTCTTTCACTACAAAGACCGCTGTTTGGTCTCTCAGTTGTAGCCACAGACACAGTTTCTCATGCCAGGTGATAATCTACGACACAAAGGTTCAGCCATTCTGGGCTCGCCGACTGAGAGCCTGGCAGACTCCAACACAGTGGTGCTCATGCTCAAGATGTAGGTGACTGCAAACTGCACATGTAACAGTGGTCACAAAGATGCATGTGACTCAGGTACTGATGAAGATCCAGGGATGAAACTTCAAGCACTTACTCTCAAGAGCTCTTCCTTTCACCTACAACCTGCACATTACCGTGTTGTCCAGAAACTTTTGCAGAGGCACCTCAGACACATTTCAGTCACCTCTATAGTTTATGCCCTGCATGCTCTAGGTTTAGGCTGCTAAACGCTGAATCGCGCAAACATGCAGTGATATTTAATTTCACATTAAAAAAAGGCATCAAGAGTGCCTCGTGATGTAAGTCAGCCAAGACTGTCATTATTTCTTTTCAATAACCTAAAACAAGTGCTGTGAGCGGCCAAACAGAACCATAAAATTGTAAAACCTTGGTGTAAGTATTTAATGTTGGCCATTAGTTGCTTGTTGTAAATGTTTTTCTGATAGGTGAGATGCACATATCCAACCTCACTCAGCGCTGTCGTGCTTGAAACTGAAAGACAAGGTGAACACAACTCGTGCAGCTGTCAGTCTTATCGGAGCTTGTCACTACTTTTCTGATGCCCCCTTCTTTATGGCTGTAGCTATCTAGCTAGGAAGTCACCATACATTATAGTGACTGTTCAGAGCTGATTGATTAGCTGTTGATCCCACCAGAGACACAGCTGCCGAACAGCTCACCACCAGATGTGTTTCCATTGCTAGACAAGGTGAGATATGGGAAACAATTCAGAGGTCTGAAATGAGGCTTGGAAGTAGTGTAATTCATGATTGAAAGGTTCCATCAACACAAACACACGGACACAACTCACATCGAACATCAAACAACACAGAACAAACTCACAGCAAAACAGTTACATATTGTGTAATTCACTCAGGGGCAGTGGATGACTAAGAGGCTAAAGGGTTCAGGATCTCTCATCCAGCAGGAGAGGAGACTAAAGAGGCTGTGTGTTTCTGTCTCTACAAGTGGAGTGTCTGTGCTGGCTGAATATGAGTGTTTTTTTTTGTTTGTTTTAAGCCTGTGTGTGTGTGTGTGTGTGTGTGTATTGTATTTGTGTTCATACAAATGTGTGTGTGTTTAATGATGTGACGCCTGAGGTCAGCAGGGAGCTCAGCTGTAGAAATAAACTCTGCAGGTTGGTGCTCTTCACTTACAGCTGTGTTGAATTTAACCTCTGCAGATTGTCAGTAGGTCCTACGTGTGAGCGACTGCTGAGAAACAGTCGGTAAATCATATCAGGGCTCTTTGTGTGGGAGACTGCTGCAGGGAAAAGGAAAAAACCTGCCTGTACTGAAGATGTTTTCTGCTCTTTGTGTCAGAATAAAGAAAAGGGGGGGGGAGAAAGTTCGGATCAATCTGAAGGATGAAGTGTGTGTTTTTGTATTTTTCTCTGCAGGCTTCAGATGAAGAAAAGAGATCTGCTGCTGTATTTCTGCCAACTTAATTCTTCAAATACAGTACAGTTCATGTACGGCTTTAAATAAATGGTTAATATGGTCTTAGGAGGATTGTTTGAATAAGATACACAGTGGAAATTATCAGCCTCGTCATAGTGTTGATTTTAGAATATACATTTCTTGTTTTATTTTCTGTTTTTCAACACTTTTTCACTAATTATGACTTTCACCTGTCCTTTGTTTTCTTTCTTTAGTGTATAGAAGCCTGTTTCCCATCCTGCCCGTGCACCTTGTGTAATAGTGTAGTAGCCTTTTGGTTTTTGACCTGTCACACCATCCTCAGCACTTTGCTGCTCTGTGTGTGTTCTCAAAAAGAAATGCTGCTTTTATCATGTAATCAACTGCAGTCACTTTTAGTTTGCCATATTTGAATCACCATTAAGCTACTGTCAGTGAAATATACATCATCCTGCACAGATGTTTTATCTTGAAAGTCAACAATCGCTTAAAGGAAATATTCAGTCTTAGAAGAGTATTAGGTTACTAGTCAATGTGCAAAATACACGTATATGTGCTTATCTTAGCACAAATTATTGTAAAGTCTGCCTCTATGAGAGGCTGTTGTTTTTCAGATGAGCAAAAGAACATTAAAGGCCAGATTATCTCTTTGTCTGATACAATGATATTAAAACAGATTTTAGTGTGTGACACTAAATTAATGATTGTAGTTCATCCAATGAATGGTGACCACAACTTCAGAGTCAGCATACTTGACACCATGCCAGAAAATATCACTGATCTCATAAATTTTGTTTGTCTAACAAGCAACAGTTGGATTAAAAAACATACCGTCAGGCAGTGAAAAAAATGAACATACAAAATGGATTATACAAGAGATGTGAACTTTAGTTCAGGGAGGGCTGGGTTTTTAAAAGTCGGTTCTGTCTGACTCATCTCTAAAAACAGAGGGGTTTGAATGAGAGCTGTAGGCTAGTTTGGTCCCAGAGAGACACTTCTAGCATCCTCAGAAACCATTAAAATAATTACAGCAGCAATACGCATTAAAGTATTCAAGAGACCATGTTAACAAAACGTGAAACATTTTGGAGGAAACAAAAATGAAACAGTCAGAATGAAAAAGTTAAAAGGTACAGAAAAGCATTTGCTGATTTTGAACTGTTCTTCCTACTGAAAACGTCTGCAGAGAGTCGCCCCTGTCATTGGTGGTTTTGCTGGAGTAGAGATAAGTAAATAAAACAGTATTTGTGTTAAAAAGAGGACCTAAAAGCAGCAGAGTGAAGAGCACGGCATGACTCCATAGCTGTACCGGTGGAACCAGTGCTGTGGGATTCCACATCTCACTAAACTGACCATGTCAGCCTGCAGAGCAGAAGTAATTCCACAGCGTATGGCACAGACATGCAGCTATATGAAAATAACCGCAGAAAACGACCCTACATTTTCCCCTCGTCTCCTTATTGACTCGCTTCCTTCTCCTTCTTCTTTTCTCTGCTATTTTCCTGAATCAATTCTTCCTTCCACCATCTTTCAGCCTCTTTCTCAGGGGAATCCTCTGCTGTCATCCTCCTGATCTAAAAGTATAAACGTTGAGACCCCTCTGATACTGTCTGAGCACTGTGTGAGTGTGTGGCGAATGTGAGTGTGGGTGTGTGTGTGTGTGTGTGTGTGGGTGTGTGGGTGAGTGTGCATGTGTGACAAGATGGGGGTTGTGCAGACAGATGAGGATTTCTATCGACTGACACCTTATCACATTTTCTGTCAAATCTTGACAAATACTGTCAGTCTGTCTGTGTGTCCCTGTGTGTGTGTGTTTATAAGTGAATTATATTTAAAGCATTAAAGCATGTAAGTCAACCACTATATATGTGTGTGTACATATATATATATATGTATGTATGTATGAAGAAAAATGTGTCTTTAAATTGTTATCTTAAAATAAAGGTAGCAGGTAAACAAACTCCCTCAACAATGGGGTGCAGATTCACCATTCATTATTTATCATCTCAAATGGCATCTGTTAGGTGTCTTAGTTTTGACTTGGAGACTAGAGATATTTTTTTCATAGAAATCCTGCATTAAGATATGAGTATTAACCAGGCAAGGAGGGTCAAATACCTGCTGGACATGTCTTTCCACACAGCAACAACTCCAGGCAGTTATTTCACTCTAACAAAGCAGGCCCTTACCTAAATGAATGAGAAAACTTTACTTTTAATGGTCACCAGGACACAGAAACTACATGTATAGAACCATCAGTCATGTCTGATAAAAAAAAAACACCAAGCAATTTGGTTACTTTTTCTCAATGTTTTAATGCTTTTTTTCCCCCTCAAGATATACCTCTGCTACATATTTGCAAGGTTATAAATATGTTTAGATATGTTTTTATGTTTGTTTTTTGTTTTAATTTTTTGGAGTTCAGTCACAAGTACAAATACTAAATAACTGCCAAATACATTTCTAGGTTTGGCTTTGATAATGCAGATGGTTGCTCTAGGGGGGAAAAGGTTATGATATGTGTTATACAACCCCCAATTTCTGGTTTACTGATGTCTTGGATGGAATAAAAATATATAACTGACTTGCATTGTGAGTAGTGCAGTGTTTCTGAACTTGACTCAGACTAACAACTAAAAATCTAAATACTTTGAACTCTCTGACTGCACAAGGCCTACTACTGACACATGATGAAGCTCAAAAGTGCAAGTGGCACATATGTTAGCAGGTTGTTAGTGCTTTAATGGATGGTTATTTTTTTCTCAGATCTTCAAAAGTGTTTGATCACTACGCTGATTTTGTATCTTTGTGTATTTTGATGAAACTGAGTGTTTAGGTGATTAAACACAATCCACTGATGTATTTTCAAAGCTTATTCTTTATTTATCAGATTGTTTATTTCACTGCAAATGAGGGCTTTTGTTGCTTTTCGCAGGCGCTGAAGACTCATCAGCGCTCAGACACATCTGCTGCTGCGAGATCACCCCAGCGCCTTCACTACGCACAGCCGGCCCCTGTGCGTTTGTGTGTGGGTGTGTGTGCGGCTGTGTGACATCCGTGACCGATCAAGACAGAAGCCACAGGCTTTCCAACTGCCGTCCCTCGAGACGAAGCTGCGGCCAGCCAATATGTCACACACACACACACACACACACACACTGTGTAAGTCTGACAGATTGGTAGTTTATGGGTGTTAACAGACAGAGGGAGCCTCTTTCTTCACCATCATCAGTCATCGACTTCAGACCCTCCTCCACACACAATAACTCTGCATGTATGTGTGTGTGTGTGTGTGTGTGTGTGTGTGTGTGTGGTTCTTGTTTATTAAAGCAGGAAACAAACAGGGAGCAACTGGCAGCTCCAGGTCAAGAGTGTGACCCCCAAACAAAGCCTTGGTGTGTATGTGGGAGTGTAAAAAGGAAATTAAAGGAGTGCAATTCAAGGTCAAAGGTCAACAGCTTGTTGACCTGGGGTGTAGAAGCAGGTCATCATCCAGAAAAAGCAGACGAGGGGCAGTGTTGTGTCTGGAGGAAAGCAGACATTGCTAACGAGGAATCAAACACATAAATGACATTAAATCCAGTCTGATGTTCGCTTTTAAGTTCAAAGCCCCGCCCACTCAAATAACCCTGAGACTGTGCTTTGCAGGAACATTTAGTAACCTGTCCATTGTGGTTCAATTCTTTTTCTGTTTTTTCTGCTTTTCCTCAACTTCTGAGACTCAAATTACATTGTCAATTGCATATAACATTGTTTTTTCTTTGTTAACCAAGCCATGTTCATTTTGTGTTATTCATGTTTTTTATCCTGGAAAGTGTCAACAACCTCCTGAAAGAAAAGAGTATGAACTGTTAAAACGTGCTGTAAAAAATTACAGTGATTGGATTTAACTTTTGGTCAAATTAGCTGCCTGCAAAGTTCACTGGACATTTTGGAGTTACAAGAAATTTCTACCTCTGCCTCCACATTCGAGAATTTTATTGTGAAAAACATGCAGGAGGGAGCAAAGTATCAATGCTTCTTTTACTCAAATCAGCCAATTACTGCAAATTGACAGAGCGGAACACCAAACTGTACTTTAAGCAGATCACTTGGTTGAAGGCCATCACCCACTAGGCTTTAAAAGAAGACAGATCAGTGCATCTTTAGTTGTTGGTATTTTGGTGGAAACTCACATGTCTCAGTGAACAGACCTGTCAGAACTATGACTGATGATGGATTTGAAGCAGATCTCAAGACCACATTTTTATCCACATTTGTGCAAAGTTATGAGAGTTTCAAAGTAAGAAACCGAACCTTAAAAAAAATTGCGTTAATTCACGTCAGTGAAGCAGCTATTTTCCAAGAATTATTACAGTGTCTATAGTCAAGATATCATAGATGTTTCATATAATACAAAATGTGTTAAATGTGCTACTGATGTATTCGAAAGACAAAATAAAGGGTCATCTATGGGGTCAGAAATAAGAGATACAAAAGCGTAACAGCCAGCTTACAAACTTACAAGCTTGAATTTGTCACAAGAGACAAAATGCAGCTATAGTAGACGCTAATTTCTGAAAAGGAATATGGATAAATAATCCATGCTTCACTTATCAGGACTTTGTAATTATACTTATTGTGGTTCAGGAAAATAGTCTAAACTTGACTGAAAGTAGAAGCATCACCTCAAGTTGTACACTACTGGCTGTGTCTAAATCATTTCTGAAAAAATCTGTAGATGTGGATATGTAGTAACTGACAGAATCCGAATCATTCTAATCATTATCTCTCTATATGAACTTCAGTTGTATGTGAAGAGCTAATGAGTCACAGAACAAAACCTGAGGTGAGGTTTGTAGTTCTTCTTTTTTACACACACACACAGATAAACACGCATACACATGCACACACACCCACACACACACACAAACACACAAATAATCAACAAACCCCCTCAACAAACACCCAGAGGTCTGAGTTTATATTTAGTGTACATGTTAGTCACTGGCAGGAGTGTGTGTATTCTGGTGGGTGTGTTTGTGTGTGTGTGTGTGTGTGTTAGTTAGATGGGGGTTGGTGGCTGTCAATCAGAGTCGGTGGAGCATGAAGATGGAGGAGGGGCACTGCCATGGGGAATGATGGAGATATTCCCTCCCTCCTTCTTTTCCCTCCTCATTTCCTTTTTCCGCTCCATCCTTTCCTCTATCCTACTTTCTTTCTCTCCTTTTTCAGCCTCTTTTCATTATATCCTCTTGTCTCTCTTTGAATGTGTGTCCATTATTCTTCCCTATCCTCTCTTTTCTCTTTTTTTGTAGCTTGGTTGATTTAATTATTTAAATGTAGTAAATTAATTATACTAGTAATTAATATACAGTATAGTACTAGTATATATCCTTTTTCTCCTAAGTATTATTTTTAACATTTGACTGCTTTTTTAGAGTAATTATTTTATTACTGTACATTCCATCTTTTAAATTTATATTTGTGTTGAGTTGAATGACAGTTGAGTTTAAGCAAAGGGATGTCAAAGAAATAAATAAGTGTACTTGAGCATCCGTCCTGCAGCTGAATGAACTGATCACAGTCTCTGTGTGTTTGGTTTGGACCATATTGAATAAATTTAGTCCAGTTTAACTCAGAGCAGCTAACTCTGGTCCATCTGCAGCTCTGTTTCTTCCCTCGACCCCCGAGCAAACTGAATATTAATACACACACACTCACACTCACACCCTGCAGCATATGTTCAGGGGTCAACACGCCAACGCCGGCCACAGTCCTGCAGGGGATTATGGGTAGAGTGAGCAGTGGCTGTCAGCAATGTGAGGCCTTCACTATCCCACAATCTCTCATGGATATACTGTACATACATGCATGCACCAGACACACACACACACAAATACACATACACACCCTGGGGACAGGATAGAACTTGAAGGACGATCTTACTTTTACAAAACTCCAGAGACATTTAACTAAAGTATGTGTGCATGTGTGTATTTATGAATGTGTGTGTGTGTGTGTGTGTGTGTGTGAATGTTTATGCGTGAGCATGAATATGATACTGTGTGTAGCAACAGAGAGAAAACACATATAGCGGACCAGTTCTATCTGCACACTGACAATCCAACTCAAAGTTCACATTTATATTCTCCTAATTCACACTGCAAATATTTTAGAACAAAAAAAAGGAAAGAAAATAGAATTTAATTAATGGGAGCCTCTGCAACATGCTCCATGACATCTTATTCCATTTGTTTCCTTGCAGCATCTTTTGTTGCAAATAAAACACAATTAACCGTTTTGTATTATTATTTAAGCTGTTATACCTTTTGGCTAAAGTTAGGGTCAGTGGTGAAGGACACTGCCAGTGATTCATTTGATCGTAACATAAGAAAATCTGTGTAAAACAGAGTTATCCAACCTTCAGGCAGTATGGTCTATAAGATATAATATGGCTCACACAACAACATTTAACATGCCCTCAGATTGGCTTGCTAGCATTAAGCTATTTCCAACTTTGCTTCTCCTGTCTGTCGAGTCACACTTGCCTCGCTTCCTCCGAGCTCTCTCTCGAGTGTCATGTCTTTTAATAGAGTATCTTTTGGAGTTAGTCAGTCCTTGAAGTGTTTTGTTAGCCCAGTTTGACCCATGGGAGTTACTGATGGCTCGTCTAATGTGTTTTGCTGCCATTGAAGAAAGAAATTCATTACAAGTAAGAATGAGTCAAAAGCGTGTGCCGATGTCTCTCCAATAGAGTCCAGGGCACATTACCTGTCATACTGAAAATAAGGACCAAAGTCAGAGAATGTCATGCTTTACACTCTGAAAGGGTTTGACTGATAAACACAATCAAGAATTACCTGAAAACATATCTGGAAAAGGCTACAGAAGTCTTAGATTCTCTCTGCTGCAATCAGAACAGTCTGTTTTACTTTAACCAGGGGGGAGGATTCTCTGTGAGGATCATCTCTCCCCGCTTTGATAGTATTACTAACAAACTGATAATGTATTTCTCATTTTTCCCCAAATGTTGAAAAGGTTGTATTCAGAGCAATTCAATATTTGAACATATATCAGAGAGTAGCCAGACATTTACAACCAATCAAGATGAAGCGGTGTAGCCTCGAGGTACTTATGAATGATGACATAGCGAAGAACAGCCAGTAAATTCACTATAAATGAAGAGCTCAGCAGCCCTGTAGGAGGCAGTTTACACGCTATTGTCCATATATATGCTAATTTTGACAATTCCAGATCACTGCTCAAACATAGAAAGTAAAATCTCAACAATATTTGCAAGATCCTCTTCCAAACTGCTGACCACATACAAAAAACCAAACAAAATAAACCAAAACCTTCAAATAATCACAGATTTAATGAGACTGGAGTGTTTTGTAACACTTGCTGCTGCTAGCTGTTAGCCGCTAAACAGCTGGCTGTGATTGAGCTGTGTCCATGTGAGTTCAAGCGATGTGATCAGTAGATTTAAATGTCTGCAGTGAGTGTGCAGGATGTTAAAGACCTCCTGAGAATGCTGTGATAATAATGTACTAATGATGTCTCAGTGTAACTACAGATGATAACACTCCTGATGATAATAATGAAGGCATGTGACCTCTCGAACAAGGACGCTGTGTTCTGTTAAAATGGAAAATTAAATGACAGCGAATTAGTGAGGGAGTCTGTTCAGAGCATGGAAAAAAAAATCGGCAACCCAACCAGGTGTGTTCGTTCAGTCAGATTGAGAGGGAGAAAATGACCTGAGTGGGACTGACATGTGCCTCTAGGAGACACAAATTAAAGTCTTGGAATATGTGAAGGAAGGCTGTGAGGTGATTAAATTGTGAAAGAAGAATGCTCCAGGAGGACTGATGTCTCAGGCAAAAGCATTTATTGAAGCATGAGCATTAAAAGAACAATGTGTAGTAAAGGTTCCCTCCTGGTAAGAATAATGTGAATACATAACTCTTACTCGACCCACCAGATTTTGTGTCCAAACAATGTAACTCCACATATGTATCTGGTTACCTATGTAAGAATTCTCTTGGACAATGGATCCTAAATAAGAAAGAATGCCACTTAACTACCAGAGTTACATTTTATCTACTCAGGTCACATGCAACACAGACAACTTGTCCATCTGTTGAACCTGAGCAAAAAATAATGCATATCTCTTGACATTGGTCTCCAAAGAGACCAAAGACCTCTTATTAAAAAATGATGTATAATGGCGTTCTGGGTTCAGTCTGTAGTACAAGGTCCTCCCGTCAGTCCTCTTACTTTGGAATAATAGTTTCAGCACACAACTCCCCCTTAAATCAGCGGTCATTTAACATTTCAGTTTGTGTAAGGATAAAAAACTGACATAGTACATGTTGGCAAGCTTCAGAGGTGTTGGTAGATGCATTCCTAGCAGTGCTGTGTGGTTATAGCAATACCGATTTCGATCAGTCAGTATGTTATTCTGTTTGCCATTTGGTTCCACCAAAAAATCTCAGCAATTACAGAATGGATTGCAATTGGTTCCAACTTTGAAAAGACATTCATGTTCCCTGGAAAATGAATGGTAAGATTGATGATTTTCTTGACTTTTCTTACCAACATGAGGTTGATATTTGT
>JAQNCA010000013.1:536782-560302 GCA_029783725.1 Acanthurus tractus
TTCATGTTCCCTGGAAAATGAATGGTAAGATTGATGATTTTCTTGACTTTTCTTACCAACATGAGGTTGATATTTGTGACTTTGAATCAAGTATCTCAACTCCTTTAATGGACTCTGATGAACATTTTTATCTGTGACCATCATCATGTCAAGTTTAGACTGTCAAATACAATCCACTAGTATGGTAAACACATTAAACCCAGACAGTGGCCATGGTAAACAGTGCACCTTGTTTGCTAAAACATATTAGCTTTGCCTTTGTTAAAGAGGCTCCAGCACTGCTCACAAGCTAAAAGCATGGCTGTATCCTCTTAGTCTTATTTAGCTATGGCTGGAGAAAGGCAAATGGTTTTTGATTAGATTTACGTGATTGTTTAATCTCATGAAAAAAAACAGGATGTTTAAAATATAATGGAAAACCAGACAAGGTAGAGCAAAATGGCCATCAGTTCATTCATGCATTACTTGACCTCCCCAAAAAATCTGCTGAGGACTTGAAATTGTTGCTGCTTTTGACTCTGTGTTGTTGTTAAAAGCTGTGTGTATATTTCAGTTCTTTGGTCTTTGCTGAATGGGAATCATGTTCTGTTTTAGAGGTTAATGTGTTTTACAAAGTCAGTTTAACTACATACTTCTCTTCAAACTTTTACGACCCAGAATCCTCAAAAGTTCCTATCAAAGAGTTAATGCTACATCTTTCACCAAGCTGATTTCTTTTCATTTTCTAAACAGAGAAATATATATATGAGTTTACTGCTATGCATTCAAAATAACAATTTTCCTGTTGTTTTTTTCCTCTCTTTGACTTTGCAGTTCTTTTTTATGCACACAAGATGAGAAAAAAAGGAAAATGTTTTGAGTGTGTCACTTCAGAGAGCCCCTACTGAAGACGCTGATGTTTAAAATCCCACATGGCCTCCATCTTAGGACCCTGGACTGTAGTACACACTCAAAATACTTTTTCTCTACTCTTTAAACAGTTGATCCACATTTACATAACTGAGTCTAACCAGTCAGGACTGATTTCCTGCTCTGAAACACATCAGTAAGACCTACTTATTTCTGTTTATGTGTGTATTTATATCTGAGTATGTGTGATGGATTATATTAACAAGTATTCATTTGACATAAAAGTCAGTGTGTCATCACATTTGTTCCGTTTGTCTATGTGTTTTCATGCCATCTTACAAAGTAAATAAAGCAGTGTGTGTATGTGTGTGTGAGAGTGTGTGTGTTTGCAAGCGTGTGCTTGAGCTGTATGTAGGTCAGAAGCTGCCAGGAAATCTGTGTTTTCTGTTCCTGTGAAGCAAAGCCGTCTGGTTCCCACGTGTTCAGGTTGCACTCGTTTGTCGGCCCACCAAGAAACAGGCTCATTAGGCTAATTAGTCAGATTAATGCAGAGGCGACCTGCATGGTGGAGGGGCCCCGGGGCCAAACAGATGGGACGCTAACACCACCAACCTGTCAGTGCTGAGCTCACAGTCACTGAGTCAACAGTTCAACACTGAACACCACACGACACAACAGCAACATGCACAGAAAGGCCTCGACCTCGACATGTAGACTTTGTGCAGAGATGAAGAGTAAAAACAGAAACGATGTGACGTGACAGAGAACCACAGCAGCCATTTAGACTGTTACAAAAGCACAATCCCTCACTGGCTTCCCAAAGCAACATGGAAAACTGTGCTTGTTGAAATGAACAAATGAGACTTGAGTGTTTTCACTTCTCACCTGTAGATTGCTCTTCAAATTTGTTTTGTTAGTTCACTTTCTTTAACACTGTTATGTCCAAACTGCTGCGCCAAAACCACCTGGAGGCTGTAGGTGCCATTCCAAAAGGACTCTGGTGAATTTGTTTGTGATGCAGGTATAGATTTTAGCAGGTCATCTAGTTACACTTTCATTAAAATCCACCAACTGATCATCAAGAAACTGATATTACAGAGCAAGGCCCACACTGGAAGTTAATTGGGCAGATCTTGGGTCAGATTCGGTCCTCTTGGTTTAAGACCTCCATGGGGAGTTCCCAATTCAAGGCTGGTTGGAACAGATTATCTACCCCAATGATTTTGTATTGCTGCTGAGTGTGTGGTCCTCTGTCCTGACTAAATCGTCTGGTATTTGCATTCTTAAGATTAAAATGATTAAATCAAATCTGCTCTTATGTCTTTGGACTCGAGCATTTTTTCAAATCAGTTAAGACTTAAATATTCCCTAGTGTGCAAAAGACTTAAGTGATCAGTTTACGCAGCATGACTGTTTATATAAGACCGCTGGGTATCTACAGTACAATGAGGGTAAAAGTCAGTGTGAACACAAATAAAAAGAAAAAAGTTAATATGGTATCATGTTTTTCTGCATTTAAACTGATAGAAATAAACAACATGAGGTGCAGGAGACCTTTAACTCTGTGCTATTTACCCAATATGACTCACTATAGGCTTTATTTTTAACAGCTCATGATACATATGCCCATGCACTGTAAATGAATTGTGGGGTTTGGTGAATGCAAAAGAGAGATGATGATCAGAGTAAATGATCCACTAAAAAACACTGAGCTGGAAACATGTTTCCACACATGTGCATTTGGAACACAGCAGCTTTAGAGATTCACCGGCTCCGAGTCTGAAAAACACATCAAAATACCAAAACACAACTACATTACAGGCATTCCTGTCTCTGAGCCCAGGGAAAACACACACATAAACTCACACATGTACACCCACACCCACACACACACACACATACACGGTGTTCACTTCTAACAATAGATGTTGGAACAACATGACAAGGACACGGTGATTCAGAGCAGGAGAGAAACATGTAAACATCTCTTTGATGTTAATGTTTGTTCCCTGTTACTGAGAGGCAGAGGCATACTGTGGACACCACACTGAATTCTGGGTAATTACCATCCTCGTGTCAAAGTCATCTCTTGGTGATACAGGATCTCAAGGTCAATTCAGAGGTAGTAATGGTGTTATTTCAAGGCTTTGCCAACAGCTTTATGAAGTAACAGAATATGATAAAAGTTCAAATGTATTTGCAGGGTAAATTTTTACCCTACAGTTCACCTCAAATGCAAATGAAGCATGTATTCAAATGGAAATACACACAAAAGCAGTGTTTTTTCTCTCTTCAGCTGTGGGTAGCATTTTTTTCTCAGGCTGCAACAATACTATCAACGTCCTCTTGACAGAAAAAAGGCAACTTCCTTGAGGACTGAGACTCAAAACCAAGGGCAAAAAAAAAGCTAAGAAAACACTTGAGGCTGCGCATAAACATCATAGCAATAACTGAAGTTTGAGTGCATTAGCATTCTTGGCATTTTCAACCATCTTATAGTTGGGTAATATCAGCTAGACAGCAAAGCACAATGCACACTGGTGGGGTCACGGGGGTCAGACTGGTGTGTGTTAACAGCAGTCAACTCTAAGAAAAAGGCAGCAATTTTATCATTTTCTCTTACTCAGAGGTCATCACAGGCCTCCACCGAACCTGGTTTCTTCTGTCTGTGTGATTCATCCAGTGTGTGCCGCAGGTGTCATCTGACACCGCTGAGCACAATGTGGCTCCAGTGTGTTACCATAAAAGGACTTAATTTGATGTTTATCCTTTTTTTTGTTATTTTTTTAACTGCTCTGTTATATTTTTCTGGTAATATTTCTGCCCTAAATCACATTTTAAAGCCTTTCTCATCACTGAGACCTGGACTCTGGGGACAGCAGGAACAAGCTGCTAACATAACAGTAATATATTACCACCTTAAAAAGTTGATAATGTGTTGGCAAACCATTTCACACATCCAGAAAATACAGACCAACATTAGCATTAGCACCTGACAAACTGAAGTCCAATTTTTCCGGTTTTATTAGCTCGGATTCAGCCCCTGAGAAACACCTCTGACTTCGCTAAATGCTCCACCATGTTCGTCAGCAAGCCTCTGACTGTGTCTTTCTGCTGTTTGGTGCTGAGCTGGTCATGAACAGCAAGTTTATCGCTAAAAACAGCTGCCTGCTGTGGCTGGGAACCAAGTAGATGAGAGCGCTGAAGCAAAATGATTAAGTTACTAGTTGTAAAACCAAAACAATGAACTAGACAGCAACCAAATCTCTGTCGAGCTCATATGAGCAATGCAGAGTTGTTGATTATTCTGTGTGATTGATAATACATGGTCTTTCAATCCAGTCTTTGTAATCAAATATTGATAAGCCCAGTTTAAAAAAATACTCAAATTAAGAACTGAAGTAAAATATCAAGTGTAGAATCACTGTGAAGAGCTGACAATCTCAAAGCTTCTCTGCCTTTGTGAAACGTGAAACTGTTGTGTCACACTGACATTATCTTAACTCGTAATTAATATAGTGTGAGAAATAATTGATCATTGAGTGAAGAGTTAGCCTACAACACGCCATGCCCATGTGAAATAATACCATTGTCCCAAACACACAGTGTAAAGTTATGCCTTTAAGATCACCAAATGTCAAACCTAAATTAATTAAACCACTTTATGGTTTCACTTTGCACTTAAACATAGTTCATCTGTCATCAATCTACACACAACACTTCCTCCGTGCAGTGCAGCTGCAGCGTTGCAGTAAAGAACCAAATTAAATTCAGACCTGTGTGACTGTGCTCAAACGTCCCTCAGCAGGTTTGGAGACCTATTTATTATTCAGCCTTGTTGAGTCTGACTCCACCGCTCCCTGTGAGCTTGTCTTCCAATAATTCCTGCACCAACAATCACTGTCACATCGCTGATCAGACGCGAGCCTCCTTCAAAAACTGCTGCAATCTAAATATGTGAACAATTTCCTGCTGGTCCACTTGTCAACTTTGATTTTCACAAATATGTTTTTCTAAATCCCTTGTGGGCTTTGCAGCACACATTCTAATTCACTTTAAGTTTTTCTTTTTCTTTTTGTAGCTTTTTTTTTTATAGACCACAGAGAAAACCTCACAACAGCAGGAGGTTAATCAGCTCGCAGACTTCACTTGTCTTTGTATCCCATAACACATCAGAACAGCTCTGTCGGGTTGTTAATGACAGGGTGTGCCTGACTGAGGGAGAGGACGGTTGATAGGTTTCAGCGTTAATATCTTCTATTTGAGGTGCAGTCAGTCTTCAGACTGACACAGGAGAGTGTTGACATTAGTCAGACATCACAGCAGTTCTTGCTTCCCGCCTGTGACGTCTGACTGACGTCAAGACAGTTTGGATACAGTTTGGATACATATTCTTTGTTTAACCTCTGATTATTTAAAAAATAAATTCAAATAAAATCCAGATCTGACCTATGAATCATCTTAAATTGTGTTAATATGAAAATGATCTTTAAATAACATTAAAACTTGTTTTCACACAGAGGCTACAGAAAAGTTAATATGGGTGTAGTTGAGTGTTCAGGAGGTTAAAAGGCTCATTGTTTGTGTTATTCAGCCACAAAATGTGAATTTAACAAGACTATACAAAGACTACACAGCCATGTTAGTAGCTTTGTAATGCACTAACAGCTATAATATTGACTGGGAAACCATAGGAATGCATGCAGATGCAGTGGCAGGTAGCCCCTTTAAACTTGCTACATTTATTTAGTCCAAACCTGTTAGTTTTTCAGCTTTATTGCCAAAAAATGTATAAAGCATGAGAGACATGTACTCATCAACAGTGACTTGTAACAGCAGCTGATTTTTAAGACGCTGACTGCAGACGGCATCCTCTGAACACTGAGCCGGACCATCCGGACCACCTCAGGACGAGAGGGAAGAGAGTTGGGATAAGAGCCATTTACTCAGTTTGCCCTTAATGCAAAGTTACATTTCAAAGAGTGTCAGGGGATCAAAACATTCATCCTTTGAAAAAAGCAAGGATTTGCAGCCTAGTGAATCTCCTTGCATCTACTCTATGGTTGGGGACTTTGAATTTAGACAAAAATCAGTGACTAGCCAAATGAGCAGTATTAACACACATAGAGTCACACAGCTAGCAAGGCTAAAAGCATTAGTGTTGTATAAAACACAAAGAGTGTGCTGTGTTGAGTTACAGAGTTTCTGTAATCTTTATGTTGAGCTGATAGATAAATAAGTCAGACTTTATTATTGTAAGATGTCAAGCAAGGAGCATCTTGATGTCTTGGAAATGTTATTGTTATTTTCTATTAGAGACATGAAGGAAAACAAGATCATGCAGCTAATGCTAAAACAAAGCTCCGAGCACTGACAGCTAAAATGAACGATGTCTTGTTGCTTTGATCTCTGCAGCAGGAGTTTGTTCATCTAGGCAGCTCAGTATGAAAAGAGGTCTGACAACACATGCAATGAGAATAAAACAAAATAATTACACTGTCAACCTCACAGAAACTGTGAAAGTGTTAGCAGGCAGCTAACAGTGATGAGTAAGCACTGTAACAGAAAAAAAAAGGCCTGAGTCAGTGAGATCTTTAAAATCTATCCACTTTAAAAAGCAGAGAAGAAGAAGTTGATTGACAGGAGATCAAAAGCAGTGAGATGTTAAATTAGGACAGAACGTTCTCCTTCAGGGAGAAACCATCAGAAACACCCGGCTTCCTGTCGCTCATCAGACATGTTGAACAAGAATATATCTCTCTTTCTGTCAGTGCCAGCGAGCATATGACTCCTCCTGCAGTTATGCAAAAATGAAAAATAGTTCAGATAGTTTATACTTTAAAATGTTTCTTTTAACTGGTGCGTTATTCCGTCTTTCATATTAAATGCTGGGTTTAAGGCCGGTCTTTACTTTGCTCTCCCATTAATCTAAACAGTTTTGGATAAATTCTAAAAAGAGCCACCCCGCTTTCAACGAAAAGCCATGTTTCTATGGTGACAATCAGTCCTACTTTAGATCAAGAGATAGTTGAGGACTAGACAGCTTTGTGCAACAGATGAATTTACGCCTAACTGAAGCCTGACTGTTATTTTGATTAAAGCCATAGTCTAATTCTTACCTTTGTGAAACCATTCCCAGAACTATTAAGATGTTATCACACTTTCTCTTTTTCACTCAATTACTGTTTTGATCTTTCTATAGTCTCTTCTCCTCTGTGTGTGTCAGATAACATTGCCAGAGATTCAACATTTTCCCAGACATTAAATTTCAGGCACAATTTTTTTTCTGCCACAGTGGGCACGCAGCGGGGATGAATCAGGTCCAGAGGTTATTTGGATTCATTCCCACATCAGACTTTCATATTTTTATATTTTTGCAGTTAAACAGTGAGACTTCAATATACATCCTGCATGGGTCCAGACGTGTTTTCAGTGCTGCGTGTCTTCCATACACAAAGTCTGAGTGCAGTCTTTGGTAAATTAGTAGAACAAATGGACTTTCTCTATTCAACGCCAAAAAAGAAAGCAGTTTCATAGTAAATATTCCCTCTGAAAAATCTTTAAGCTAAAACCACAGAAACTCTGATTCTCACGCCTTGATGTAAAGTGCAGTTCCATGTTGCGTTACACTTCCAAGCAGTGCTTCGCTTATGGGAATTCCAGAAGAAAGAACATAATAAATAGAAAGGAAAAAATCATTGCAAAACTCTTCAAGGTAACCTTTTTGTTGCTCCCCTGAAACTTGTTTCCCTGCCGCCATGACTGGCGTCTTACAGCTGGGGCATGGTGACTCTGAGACCGGCTCCGGTTTGTCACAGAAAGTGCATTTTGCTGCCAAAGTTAACAGACCACACAGACCGGTGTGACACTCACACACCATGGAAACAGTTTATCTTTTATTATTCACGACACACCTGCTTCTTAACAAAAGCAGAAAGTGAAATAATCAGTCAAAACATAATTGAACACATACTTATAAAATGACACCTTTCACTAAGGCTTCGACGTCTTTCCATGTGGAATGTCACAGAAATGAAAGGCAGAAGTTTTTCACTGCTCTCTCGGTGCAAACACACAAACAGCTCAAGTTCAGCTATTCAGTCGTTCTTCAGTTGCAACTTTTTCTTGAGATTTCCAATCCAACCTCCCAGCTGTGTACACGGCCCCTGACAAAACCAGCAATCTCTCCCTCTGTGTCCCCGAGTCCAGCCGATCATGTGGTGTCCTGATGGAGTCCGTCTCCACTCTGCTGCTTTGTGATCAGTTAACTGCAGTGAGCAATTAATAAGTCACTTTATTATTGAGCTTCTGCAGATCTGTTTTATTTTTCATTTTGAAATCCAGCAGCACAAACACACACTGAGTCTGATGCATGGTCAGTGTAGCAGCCATTAATTTCACACAGACTGGTTCAGAGAGAGAGAGAGAGAGAGAGAGAAATAGAGAGAGAGGGAGGGAGCGGGAGAGAGAGGGAGAGAGGGAGCGCAGGGTAGGGTGAAGAGAAAAACAGAAAAAGGAAAAAACAGTGAGAGAGACTCTCAGCTCATCCTCGGCTTCACTCTGTTTCACTCTCGATCCACCCACCTCTCTCTCTCCCCTTCTCACTGTCTATGTCTCTCGCCCCTCACCCTCTCTTTCTGTTGCAGTCTCGGTGATGTATGGCTGCCATCACTAAAAATAATGACTCGTCTACCCGTAATCTTTTATTTCACTGCAAGGCAGAGAAGGAGGAGAGAAAGAAGGAGAGGGGAGGAAGAGTCGGAGGAGGAGCAAGAGGAGGAGAGAAAAATAGGAGAGAGGAAGAGGAGGAATTGGAGGGAAATGAGTTAGTGAGGGAGGAGAAGGATAATGTCTTCCACTGTCTCTGGATGATGATGACAAGGAAGAGGGATGGAGCAAAAAAGGGAGGAGAGTGGGAAGCAGGGAAGAATGGGGTGGCAAGGAAGAAGAGAGCCTGGGAGGACTTGATAATAAGAGGAAAAAGGAGGAGGAGAGGAGGAGGCAGAGGAGGGAGAAGGAAGACTCTAGCACTGTATGTGGATGATGAGGTGGAAGATTAACTGTCATCCATCCGGAGGAGAGGCTGGAGGAAAAAAGAGGATAAGAAAAAAAGAAGTAGGAGCTGAAAAGGGTGAAGTTAGCAGACTGAGTTCAAGTTCGGTGTGTGTGTGTGTGAAATGTTTAATCATTAAAATCTGATGGTGTTTTAACGCTAAACAAGCTCATCTGAGAAACACTGAAAATGACAAAATCATACTCAGAATTACTAATAATAAAGAACATTAAGTCCAGTATTGTTTGTCTTCAGTTATTATAAAACTGCAAACTCTCTCAGTCATTTTCGATGTTCTAAGAGCGGTGATGGTTGTGTTTTTAAATGTTTGTGTGGTGAAAGTTACCCTGTGCATTCTGCATTTATTTAGATTGCTGACTGTACATATCTTTAAAAACAAAGGCAGTTATCTCATGACCACTGGGGGCAGTCAATCAATACAAAAGTGTTTCCTGAGAGTTTTATACTAATTAATTATTATTTTTATTTTGTTGTTTTGTTATTTTGTTAGCAGTTTAAACATGAAAGTAAATCAAACTTAATATGAGTATTAAAATAAGTTTCCCTGTTTTTTCATGCCTTTTTAAGGAAAGAACTGTTTTAACAATGTAAAACAAAGGGCTGTAACCTCTGTTTGGAAAAAGTGTGTTTAATTGAAAAAGCTTTTTTTTCTTAAAACCAAGTGGAAGTGACCTTTGAGCTGTGTTTAATTAGTGAGAAACTAAACTAACAGTTCTTGTCGTCTTCCTGTCATCTCTGTCCAAAATGAGCGTGGCAGAGCGTGAGGCTGCTGCTCGTTGGACTCGTTAGCATCGTCTCCTTCGTTAAGGATCTGTCTGCCCGCTAAGCCTCTCCTTCCTAACGAGCCGTCTCCTGACCTTGGAGTTTGGGATTTTGGCACAGCAGCTGAGCGGCACGCTTAGAGCTGTTAGCATATGGAGGGGCCGGCCGGGAGTCCTGGACCAGGACTTAGACTCCACAGGAAGAGCTGGACTCACTCCAGAAGGTGATATCCCGCCAAAATAAGGAAGATGAGCAGGTTTGTGGAATGGTTTGTCTTTGTCTTTGTTTGTCCTATTGTCTTATTCCAAATAGTATCATTTTCTTACCTTATCCTCAATATTTTGGATTCATTTTCTCATGCTGTGTTAGAGTCATTTGAAATTATTATTTTTAAAAAAATTTTCTTACCCTACAATATTTATTCTGAACATCGGCTATCTTACTTTTTGCCAAATTACCTCATTTCATCAGAATTAAATCCAAATCTCTCATATTGAATAGCATCTTTTGTTTGTTGTTTTTCTTATTTTTACATTATACATTGTCTCTGGTTTAACATTTGGACAGAAACACTGTGAAGATCCTCCTTTGAGCTTTAAATCTGCCGTGACACAAACTGTCAGTTGCTCCTTCAGGAGGTTATTTTTGTGTGTGTGTAATTTTTCTTCATTGTTACCAGGCTGATTGGAGATTGTCCATACTCACACCGTATGGTGAGCGAGGACACACAGAGGAGGTTTTGTGTGTTGGCAATAGCTGCGGTGTTGTGGGTAATTTGGTCAAATCAGGCAGAATTTGTGCCAACAAGGCTCAGGGCCTGCAGAGAGCGGACAGGAACTGATGACCTTAACACACCAACCATATGTTGGTGTGTGTGTGTGTTGTGTGGCTTTGTGTGTGTGATTAGGGGGTGGAGTCTGATCGTTGTGCATTTACTTTGTTTTATTTTATTGTTTATGTTGCTAAGTTTAGATATTGTTCTAAAAAGTAAAAAAAAAAATTAAAAGCTTAAAAATTAATGAAAAAAATCATCATTTAAAATTAATGGGGTTTTTTGATCATTTTAAGCTGGTAAACTTATCAATCATCATTGTATCACTTTGTATTATTATTTAAACTATTAATTGACAGGTGCCTATACAATACTATCATTTTAGTTTGGAAATCCACCAAAACAGCATTAGTTGTTTTCAAAATTAAAAAAAAAAAAGGTTTTAGACTAAAGAAACTTTTCACATTCAAATGCAAGATGACGACAGTGACAGATTCCAGTGGTGCTGACCTGCGTGTGAGCAGTCAGCACTGTCAGGTCGTGGCTACATTAAATGTGCTTCACTGGTGAATTGGTCTGTGCAGCCGTTTCTTCAGCAGCAGTGACACAGAGACCACAGAGGTGTTCTACTCACCTTTCAGCCCTCAATGCAGAATGTAGAGCTGTTGTCTGTAGCTGACTGCATTTATGTCACTGTAAACAACTTGAAACAGTTTTATGGAAAAATTCTTTTTGGCAACAGATTTTAAACTGATAAACAACCGACAGGCATTTATAGTGAAGATATTCCCTGAGCAGCAGAATGTGACAAGCCAACTTATCTACTAACTTTGAAACAGAGACTGAGCTGTGTTTTCGGTGTGCGTGGGTGTGTGAGGGTGTTTTGGTGTGTTTATTTGTGTGTATTAATGTGCTTCTTGTTCTCTCTCTTTCTCTCTGGTCAATAGATCTTGTCAGGCAGTGGTTGATAGATTATTGATTGTAATCAGCCTGTCCTCTGTTTGCACAGACAGCCACTAATTCATCTGTCAATCTGCCAGACCACTCATCTTACACACACACACACACACGCACACGCACTCACACACACAGAGTATTTACTCTACAAGACACATTAATTTAAAGTAAAATAACGCAGGTTCTGTGTTCTCTAATTAGAATGTGTGACCTCACTGAAAATCTTCTCAAAAAAAGCCTAAAGTCTCCAAACGACATATATTTCCTCATGTGTTCATGACAAGTATGCCTCAGATCAATCAGTCATCATTTTGAGGAGAAGTGAAATATTTTCAAAGTGATCACTAAGCGAAATTTTTAAATCTGTAAATACATTTCTTAAACTCTCTTAACATATCTAAAGCATTATATTTGTTAAAAAATAAAACTGTCACCAGGACTATTTGAATTACAACATCCTGGAATGCGTTAAAATCTTAAAGTTAGTATCCTTTAATATCAATTAGAAAAATTACTGACACTAATATTTCTGAAAATATATCTCATACGACTGCTGAAACATCTTGAAATGTCTCCTAAACATCTTCAAATATAAAAAAATGTTCATATCTCCCTTAATAATCCTGAAATCACCTGTAAACATGCAAAATCTCCTCGAATTATCCAAAAGTCTCTCTGAAACATTATTAAATCTCTCCAAAACACCCTGAATTCTCACTTACACGGCTCAGATAAAATAACAAATAAATAAAACGTGAAAAAAAACAACTAAATCTCCATGAAATCACTTGAAATTGTCACAGTGCCGCCCGTGATGCTCGGGTTATTGTATTTTTTGTTGCTTCTGCTTCTCCCTCCCTCCTCCTCCCCCCCTGTCCTGGTTCGACCTCAGAGTGTGTGTGTGTGTGTGTGTGTATAGGTGTGTGTGTGCGTGGCACACTTCTTTTCACTGCAGCAGAGGGACACACCTGTTTGCCATCTACTCTTCATTGACTTCCTGTAGAGTTACACTTGATCATATACTTGCTTGATTAGGGTGTGGAGTTTACACGGCAGGCTTTTAGAAGCACTCCCTTCCCTCCAGCAGACAACCAACAAGAAATGTCATCATTGTTGATAGTGGTTTTATGTCAACGAGCAGCAGCAGCTGTAAATATTACCTACCGATTTCCACAAGTTACATCTGTTATGATTGTCTCGCTAAATTTGAGATGACGCTGTGTGGAACTTATTTGTGGTTAGCATCCTCCATGACTGACACGGACACAATACAAAGTTGCACGCTCAGACTGAGCTAGCATTGCCATAGACTTGCTGCCAAGGGCTTTATAGGCCACTTCCACTCAGCACTAACTGGTTAGGGATGGCACTCAGTGTGGCGGGCCCTCAGAGTGAATGTGCCAATGGAGGCGAGTGGACAGAGCTGGTGTACAGGGGTCTGGGGTTTGACAAAGGCCCCTGGTCTCCACACTACCTCCGTGCCAGATTGTTTCATAAATCATGGTATACATTGTTGGCTGTCTCTTGTGAATTTCTGGTGTTTTCCAGGGAATACCTCTTGTCTGGGTTTAACCATCAATGCTTCCATTTTTTCAGCCTTGCCATCTACAATACTCCATTCCCAAAGATGCCAGGGCTTCTCCTCAGACCCTGCTGACCCATTTACTCAGGTGAGACCAGTCCTTGTTACCCAGCCATCACCCCTGATGGAGCCTGCCTGTCTGCCCTGCCACCACTGCCTTCTCTCTACCTAATAAATTGTCTTCACTATATCTTTGCCTTTGTCTTTGCTTTTTGGTTTGAAAACAAAGGGAACTAGAACATTGCAGAAATCCCTCTAAAACATCCTCCTTTCCCTAGATCAATTTGAAACATCCTAAAATCTTCCCAAAATCTTTCCCAAATCTGTCATAACCACCCATGACAGTAGGTATGGAAGCAAAGTTCATCTGTGTGGCACCCTTTACAGATAAAAAATAACAAAGTGTTTCATGTACAAAGAATACACAGTTAAAAACAAAATATTAATGTTGCAATGACAGCAAACAGCACAGAGCTGACAGGCTGGAACTACAGCAGCAACACGGTTAGTACAGAGACACATAAGAGCAAGTTCTGAAAACCTGAGCTAATAAATAGGTGGATAACCAGAAAGAACCAGATAAAACAGATAAATAAAGTTAAGCAGTGATGCAAATAAGTTAACCAAATGTTTAAAAAAAATTTTAGAAGCATCATCAAGGTGTAAGAGGATTCCAGACGCTGCAAGTACAAGGGGAGGATATTACAGAGGTTGGGTGCAGCAGCAGTAAAAGCCCAGTCACCTTGAGTCTTGAAACATGTTTGGGGAACAGCCAGCAGATTTTGTCCAGAATACCAAAGAGGCCAGCTGGGAGTGTTAAAGGAGGAATAGGTCAGCAATATACTTGGGTGCTTGACCATGCAGCGCTCTGAAAGTTAACACTGGGTTTCTGAAATTGATGCAGGAGTTGATAGGGAGCCAGTGCAGAGAGAGGATAAGCTAGGCACGACATGCGATGTTTTGTTGTTGCAGGTTAAAAGCTGAGCTGCTGCGTTTTGGTCAGTTTGAAGACAGTTCAGAGAAGTCTGACTTAAATAGGTAAAAAAATAAAATAAAAAATTGCAGTATTCTAAACAAGACACCACAGATCTCACCTTTGCAGTGTTCCTCAGCTGAAATAAGCAAGAGTGTATGAGCTGGCTGACATGTCTGTAAAGGGGCAAGAAGTGATCTGAGATGACCCCTAGCTAATGTGTGGAGAGACGGGAGAGATGATGGTGTTAATCATTTGGGAGGAGAACTTCTGAATGCCTTTTGTTTGATGGTATTAGGCTGAAAAAAAAAGCAGCTCCAACATCCCCAATCATTAAGTTTGAACTAAATGAAAGCTCTTTAAGATGCAGCCGATAGACGTTCGGTTTGGTGGTTTTTCACCAGTGATAAATCTGTCTACTTTTTAGCATAAATCAACAGACAGGGTCATCGAATCCAAGGGGCTGATTTTTCAGAGGCTTTAAGTTGAATTTTAAAAGAAGCCACAGCGTCCAACAGGGAGGAGCACTGTTCATTAAAGGACTGAGCCAAGGCCTCCTCATCTTTACACTTAAAACATATCAGGGTCAAAAAAGGAAGTAAAAACAATCAGATGTGCTCTGATAAATTATGTGCATGCAGGACAAATGCTCAAGGGGCAGCTGATCCGAAATACAACAAACATGAAAAAATAACAAACACAAGCTATGTGTGAAAAAACTAAGTCTCAAGTACACTATGCACTGCGGGCCCAGAAACATATTGAGTAAGATAAAAAGCTTCAGTGAAAACAGTTTTAAACAGTGCTGAAATATCCCTTAAAGCTGCAATCACTTATGTACGTTGAAAAAATTGTCTAGAAATTCCTCTGAAAGATCTTCAAATATTCCCGACCATTTCCTTTGAAATTCACAGAAAAACATTCTCAAATCTTCCTCAAAAGAGCCAGACAAGCCATCATATAAACACACATCCATCAAAATAACTGGTGATGAAAAATTGTAAAACAGTGATAAGCCACGATTAGTGAATTCTGCTACAAAAAAACATAAACACCATCAGCCTTTTTGAGAGCTGAACCTTTAACATGGCCGCCAGAGGAGGGGGGCGGTGAGGGTGGGGTTTTTTTGGTGGGGGGGGGTTCCTTCACCTCAGAGCCCTTTAATAGACAGGCTGGTTTAATTCTCAGTCTCTCTAGAATCCATTAAAGTCAATCTGTGATATCCATTACCATCTCATCAACACTCTGCATTTACATAAATACGCATAATTAAGCAGAGCAGCGGAGAGGAATCACAAGCTCTGATTACAGACGCTCCGCTTGTTTTTTTATTTATTTAGAAGTTTATCCAATCAGAAGGCACTCTGCAGTCAGAGGTTTGAGCTGACGATTGAGGCAGCCGTTCCACACAACTACACACACACACAGCCACGCAAGGACACACACACCTATCTCCATTTCATTACTCTCTCTCTCTCTCTACCACTTACTCTCTCTCTCTCCGGGTATTCAATCTTCATTCGTTGCTGCCACTGATGTGTGGAGAGAGAGAATGAGCTACAGAACGTGTGTGTGTGTGCGTGTGTGAGAGTGTGTTCTGAATATCAATGTCCCCACTGGTTGACTGGTCTTTTCCATTTAACCGCCTTCACACTAGGATCTTGTGTTTCCTACATACTCAACAGACGGACCCCAGACCTCAATACATTTTCATCTGGAACAAAAATCTGCTCCAAAATTTCTATCCCACCCAGACCGCTCGTAAATGTCACAATGCCATTGTGTCAGCTCGCCTCCTATCCTTCAGCGACTAGTAGTTGCATTTAGCAAGCTTGTTGTTGCAGGTAAGAAATCAGGCTGAGAAAGCAGCCCAGAATTCAGGCAATCACTTTTAAATTGGACAAACAACCACCAAACCTGCAGGTTTAAAACTTCACTGTCTCCGGAGCTCAGAGTGGAGAACAATAAAACTTCATTTGTTGAAACTGTTTGACTGATTCTACAAAAGAGTAACTGTGAAATCAATGGCTATAACTCACATCCTGAACACAGCCTGTTTACCATAAACAAGAGAAGCAGTAGTAGCTGCTTCTGTAGCAGCAGAATACAGGCAGCTTCTTACCTCTGTACCACTCTGTAACTCATTCATTACACTCAAATTTAAAAGAAGTTTCATTTTCATGAACTCCATCGTAACTGATGCATTCATATAATTTTATGTATTAAATCGTTGCATAAGGAGCCTGCAAACTCTATTTTTTGTATAACCCTCTGGTGTAAATGATAACTATACTTAAATCACTATCATCAATTCACTGTAGCTGTGGAGTTTAAAGTATTGATCGATTCATTCACCTTTCATCCACTCCCCTAAGCCGAGGACATTTTTGATCTTTTGCTTTGTTTATTGAGAACCTGATTTCATTTCAGTAGCTATTTAATTCTGTGAGGATAATTGAATTTAATTAAACTCTTGGCACTTTGTCTTTGCAGGATCTCTGCAGTCTCCACAATAAAGTGGTTGTTGTTGCTCAAGTGGTGTGAACTTAAGGGGGAGGGCAGATCCAAACCTTGGTGCCAGAGTAGTATATTTCATTGAAAAAAACATGCCTTATGTGCTGATGTATAACATTTGCATCAAAGGAAAACAGAGAGCTGTTATAAATTAGATTTGGGCCAATGATGCATTTGCAGTGCGCCTGTGTTTAGGACAAATTTATTGCCTTTTGCTTTGGACTGGAATCAGAATCTCCTGACTGAAGCTCCTGCATGGGACTGACTACTCTACATGTAAATCATGGCTCATTTGATATCTTCACTTTTTCTACATCATTGTGCAGCGCTCTTGGCATGAGCGTCAATCATGCTGCTGACCGGATTCCTTTGAGTAACTTGAAAGCTATGCATTCCACACAGACACTGGAGTTCCCTGCGTGTTAAAAAGCAACAGTTACTGACCGAGCTGTAACATGGGGAGTTGGGGGTGGGAATGAGTTGCAACACCGGGGCAAATCCTTAAAAACATCACTTTCAGATCAAACAAGCAAAGAGTGATATTTGAAAGAATTTCTAAGAGACTGAAAGACCTGAGGCATGAAAAAGAGGAGATGGGTATGTAATACTGATTTGTCTGTTGTCGGTGTATGAGTAAGAAACTGGCAGCTTCTATATCATATTCGTCACAACTGCAGCAGGTTGTATCAGGGCTTTGGGGTTCACCTCACTCTCTGCCTCCGCTCTAATTCTGCCCGGCTTTCTGTGTCATCCCTTTTTGATCAGGTAATTAGTTCCTTGTTAATCTCATCCAGGTCACTGGTGCAACCTGTGCAATGCAAAGGCCTCGGCAGCTTTCATGAAAGTTGGCGATTATTAGCTCAATCATTATAGCATCATTACAGCAGCCCAGCCTCGGGTTGTTCAGTTAACCTTTCATCAATAACATCACAAAAACACTCACATATTGTGATAACCATACAAACACCACTGCCTCACCTTGTGCTAAGCCTACAGTTTTTCAGGAAAATATTCCAGGGAGGCTTATTACAATTAAGTTATGCTGCTTGTTCATTTCACTCTTTCAGTTTAATGTCCCTTTTTTGTGCTTTCTTGTGTTCTAACAGTTGTTTTCCTTGCATCTTGTTTTCCTATTTTTTTATCATTGTTTCTCTAGACTCTTCTTATTTGTCAGATTTTGGTTTCTTGCCTTCACTCTTGTTGGATTTGTTTCCTTTTTGGACAGCCCTCTGAGGTTCTGACCATTGCCGGCCTAATTTCACTGTTTTCACACTCTTTTTGTTTGTCAGATTTTGTTTTTGTTCATTTAATCCCTGAGCCATCTCTGCTCTGCCTCCCCGGCCTGCATAAGTGTCCAATTTCATGAATTCCTGATTTCCTAATACACACAAACGTAACAGGTAGATTTTACTGCTTGCCCTTGAAACCTTGGACAAAAAAGTCACACTGCAACAAATAAAAGACTCTGCTCCCCTCCTTCATTTGTCTTCCTCTGCTGAATTAATTTACAGTCTGGGATGTTCCTCCTTGTCACGCCAGGTCTGATGGATACCTTAAATCACATTGTCTCTGTGCATGTATCTGTATGTGTGTGTATGTGTGTGCCTGTGTGCATGTGCATGTGTGTGTGCTGCACCAGGAGACGTTCTGACTTTCATGTCATACATTAGCATTAGCATCGACAGCAGAGTCGCCATTAGCATCTGCACAAATATTAGCATCTCCTCTGTGACTTCAGCTCAGTGTCCTTCAGGGGAGCTGACGGTCCTCCTGTGTTCACATCTGCATCTCTTTAATCAAACTGTGAAGGTCAAACCAGAGGTTTGAACACAATATGGCACATTACAAAGCGCAGTCCTTAGGTTTAAAATTCTATTTCCCACATATGACTCCAAAATACAACAGATGTCTTTAAAATTGTTGAACAGAAAATCTAGACAAATGATAAATCCTGGAGGTGGACATGTGGACCCGCTGCTTCAGTCCAGGTTGGATGTCTCAGGAACTTTTGGACACACTGCCTTGACATTATGCCTGCAAAGCATCAATATGTTAGCATTGTCATTACATATATGCTAGCAAAAAAATATTAGCATTCATCTTAAAGTGCCTTTGTTTAAAAGGACTCCTAATAGGCAGAGGAAAAAAATCAGAGTGAACCAGACTAACAGCTTCCAGGTGTCCTTCTCTATCTTTGCGACTTCTGAGACTCTTTTCCTCTCTGATTGTTCTCACAGTTGTTATAATAGAATTATTTGTATGGGCCGTACAAAACACTGTGACTGATTATTCATCGCTGATCTGTCCTTGCTAAAGCTTTTAGTGTTTTATTGAGTGGAAACAGTGAAAACATTGTTTCTAGTGTTTCTTGGAAGAGAAATAAACCCTTCATCTGGCAGAAGAGAAGCTTTGTGTTTTCTGTTCAACTGCTTTTTTTTTTTTCATTTTACACTTCTAAGGCTTTTATCTTACAGCAGCTTTACTGACTTAACTACACTGATTCTCTGTCCCTCTGCAGCTCTGTTCTAGGTAAATCAGGATAAATGAGCAGCAGCCTGCATACCTTTAATTCTGCAGGCCGTCCCAGGTGATAAATTAAACGCACCTCTGTGTTTGAATGCTAATGGAGCTGTTGGATGCAGAGTCTCAGAGGTTAAATGAAGTCTGTTCGTGGTCGGATGAGATAATAAAATTCCAAATATTGCATCGTGTAATGCAGCTGAATGACGAGAAGAACGACAAGAGAAATGAAACGACATGTCAAAGTGAGGAACACTAATGAGATGAATCCCAAGAGGAGATTTCACACTTATTTGAGTAAAGATAAGACAATGACACAGCTGAAGATGTAGTACAAACTCTCCGGTCCTCATTCTGTGGGAAATTCTCAGTTGAAGCCGAAGCTAATAAGAAGATGAGTTAGACAAATCTTTCTGCTGGGCTCAGCTGAACACGCCCTGTTCTTCCTGTCGGAGGTTTTTTCTCCAGCTCAGCTGCTTCATTAACTATCGCCCTTGTGCAGCACGTAACTTCTTCCTGCTTTTCAAACACAGGCCAGAACACACACACACACATATCAGGAGACATGCATCATACGCCTCATGAAACACACTGCTTTGTGCTGCACTGACCCATTGTGACTGCGTCCGAGCTCTCTGTCACAGACACACAACCTGAACGACGAAACATCTGTGTGAGTGTGTGTGTGAGTGCTTAAACACCCATGCATGTCTTTTATATCATGGCAAACGAAGGAAAAATGATTCTCATTCAAAGTAAAATTGTTCTTTTAAGTTTGCTTTATTTTTATTCCTTTGCAGTGCAGTTTACAGAAGAGTTACTTCTTCTGCAAAGCAATAACAGTACAACAAATGTGAACCTCAAAAGGCCATTTTTCACTATGAACCGCTGTAGTGTGAACCAGATTACCTCTGGATTTTGCTGGTAAACAACATGTAAGCACAGTGATCCTTCAATATACACTATGTAGTGGAAAAGATTTATTTCTGCTTCTCTTTCCACTTGGTTGTCATGTGTCTCCATCTTACCGTTACACTATACATCCATCTCAAAACGGAAGCTTACAAACAAATCCACTCCGTCATATGACTCGTTTGAGGCTTTACTTATCTTTCCAGTTCTCCAAGTAGACAGTAATAATCCTTCCTTTTACACAGACGGATTGGATCTGGCAAAAGCAAAAGCTTTCAGCAGCAAAAAACAACAAATATAATCCAAACCTGTAGGATTCAGAGAGGCTGTATTTGAGCTGAACCAACGAGACAGCCTCCTGTTTTCACTCGCTGCAGACTTATCAGCATTTTACAGCTGACTTCTGACTCATACTACATTTGAACAATCTCAAACACAGTGAAAATGAGTCATGATCACGTTAAAAATAAATATGATTTTGTAATTTATTAAATAACAGCCACATATGCAGTGTATTCTAACAGCAAGACTGGCTCTTACAAATGATGGGTGAAACTTTCAGATTCTCATGACCTCATGACCATGTAGGTGCCAGTTATGGGACAAATGTTACATTATGCTAACTCATAGACTGAATCCTCAGCGTTCTGTTTGTTCTGTTAACATCTTTACATTGTATCCGTGGTGAACGCCACAGCCTGGAGAAAAACACTGGCAGGCCTGTGATTTTTGGCAGATTCGTGACAGAATTTCTGTTTTCATCACACCCTCTTCCTCTGGCTGTGACCACAGTTCATTAAAAGCCTTTGTTGGACAGGGAGTGAAAAGGATTAAGAGAACAAAAGAGAGACTGAACACCTGACACACACACGCACACACACACACACACACGCACACACACAGAGCGTTCAATCAGTGCCAGTCCATAAAGGCTAGTCTTGTGTTGTGTGTTTGTCCGCGAGTGTGTTTATTTGTGTGTCTTCTTTTGTGTGTGTGTTTTCATCCTCCTGCTCCTGTGTGTTTCGCTCTTACAACTGCATGAAGTGATATTTTTTCTGATCTGAACATTGAATCTAATAAAAAATCTTTAGAAATTATTGCTGTTTAAAAGCAGTATACCAGTATACTTAACAAAGAGTTCAAAAATGAATTCATGAGTTTTCACTGTAAAGAGAAAAAACAAAAACTACAAACTGTCTTGTGGTTCCTGGTTTCAGACATTTCCTAAAAGTTTCCTGTCCTCCCACAGCGGAGAGATGAAAGCGGAAACTAGACTTTCAGTTTTACTATTCCGCCTTTCTCCATCCTGCTCCGTCTCTCTACAGGATCCACTATTAAACAAACTGAATGAATGAAACAAACAAACTGCTGTAGCCTGAGGCCTCTGTCACACACCCACATACACGCACACACACACGCAGACACACACACACACACAGCAAAAAACCCTCTTTTTCTCGCTAAGCATTTCTCTGTCCTCTGAAGAGTTTCTGTCCTAAACAAAATCTATTTACTGGAGCAAAAATCCATGTAATTTTACCTCTTTAAATTTTTAATCAAAAGAAAAAGAGAAAACACGAACTGTATTTTAACTTCAAAGACCGAGTTTCACAGCAGAGTGGATGAAAACCAACAAATGGTAGGTCACATTTCAAACCGGATAAGAAACAAACTTAAAAGGAAAAAAACAAGACAAGGAACCAAAACGGATATTTGCATCAAATTTAAAGTCAAGCCTTTTAAACAAGGAAAAAGACAATGCTTACGCAGCAAAACACATTATGACTACACCAAAAAAAGGTAATATGCACATGGCTCAATACAAATAGACAAGCCAACCCTAAAGCAATTTATTATGAGATAATAGAAAGCAAATATTTACAGTTAAGTTCTATTTATTTACTATTATGTGTAGCCATTACACTGAGAAAATTATAATATAATCTGTATTGTTAGTTAAGGTGGTGGGTGCAGATGGTGCGAGACCCTCCAGAGGGTTCAGGGGGTTAGCACAGACACCATGAGCCCAGGACCCTGCTGCCCCGCTTGGCTTAATGAGTCCAGAGGGCCCCCTGCTGTCCCTGGAGCTTCACCAACACACACAAAAAGACACAAAATAATGCACTCTCACATTTAACTATATTTATGTTACACTCCATTCTTGGAGCCAGATGAGTTTTCAATTTGTTTTATCTATTGGACAAAACAAAACTGCATTATTTTTATTCTTTAGTAGATCAGGATTGGTTAGAATAGTAAAGTACAATATGGTACAGTAAAGAACTGTATAGTATGGTACAGCATAAAATGTACAGTATAGTTTGGTACTTCCGCACAGTTTAATACAATTGTATGTTGTATGATAGTTAATTATTATATGGGACAACATTGTATACTATTTTGAAGTTCCCGACAGTATTGTATTGTATTGTATTGTATTGTATAATATAGTGAAGCATGATCAAGTACAGTATAATATGATTCACTTTAGTATAGCAGAGTCTAGTGTGCAGACGCTGAAGAACTTCAAGAGGGTTCAAGGAACTTGTGTCCCACGAACCTGCTGACCCGCCTGGCTGGTCAGTCTTGAGGACCCCCCTTGCTGTCCTTGGAGCTCTAAAAAAATATATAACAATACACACATTGATATAGTTGCTTAAAAGCTTGTTTCTTAGTTACTGTTTTACACGCCACTGTGCGTTGGAGAGCTTGATTCAGTTTGCTTTGGCTAAACTAGTTTGATGTACCTGATGGAGAAAACAACTGCATTGTACAGAGGCCTGTAGCGTGTATTAAAGTGTGGTATAACAAAGTGTGCAGATGGCCAGAGAACCTCCAGAGGGTTTTGGGGGGTTGGTTGTTAAGCATGCCCAAGAACCTGCTGCCCTGATGGGTTCTGCAAGTCCAGAGCCCCCCCTCCTCTTCCTAGAGCTCCTCAAACACGTGTGCACACACACACACACACACACACACAATGGCTGTGACTCATAATAATGCTGCTCATGCACAGAGTAAGAAATTAATCCCGCACACACAGGAAAGTCAGCAGTTTACAACCCTCCCTCCACACACCCACACACACACACACACACACACACGCACACTGTATTACAGAAGGTTTCTTATTTGAATTCACTAATTAAATTATAATTTACATGAGATTAAAGTCTTATGGAGGTTCAACACGGTTTAAGGACATTTTAGAGAGCTGCCATCCCGCCCCTATTGTTGTAACACACACACGCACGCACACACGAACACAGACACATGCATGCATGCATACGCATGAGTCTAGTAAGCATCTAATCCTGCTGCACACACACATATGCACACGCAGACACACACAGGCAAACAAAGTCAAGTCAACAGTTAATCCTTCACACACACATTTGCACAGACACACACACGCAGACACACACACAGTGACAGCAGTGGTGTTGGAGGGAGTGGCAACCTTTTATAAAAGACTGAACAGATGTCGATTGTCCAGCTGCCTCCTTCTGCAATGTGTGGATGTGTGCCTGTGTGTGTGGTGTGTGTGTGTGTGTGTGGGTGTGTGTGTGTGTGTGTGTGTGTGTGTGTGTGTGTGTGTGTGTGTGTGTGTG
>JAQNCA010000013.1:563126-581056 GCA_029783725.1 Acanthurus tractus
TGTGTGTGTGTGTGTGTGTGTGTGTGTGTGTGTGTGTGTGTGTGTGTGTGTGTGTGTGGGTGTGTGTGTGTGTGTGGTGTGTATGCGTGTGTGTGGTGTGTGTGGTGTGTGTGGGTGGGTGTGTATTGTCGAGTGTCGATCTTTGTGAGGTTCAGTATGAGTTAAAGGACATTTTGTCCTGTCCTCACCTCCTCAGATGGCTGTTTGATGGTCAGGTCAAAATGAGGGCAAGATTGACATTATGCCAAGAGGCAGGGAAGGTTTCATAGCACCAACAATCCATGTCTTAGTCATATTTGTGTGTGTACTGTTCACAGCTACTGTACATACTGAGGGCAAACAGAGGTGAAGTAACATTCGTTAGATTCAGAGCTTTCTGTTCTATTCCGCGGTGCAATTCAGGAATGAATGTGTTTGAGTGTGTGAGAAGTAAAACAAAGACTCTGGTTAACAGAGTGTTTGCTCTGTTGTTTTCACATAAAATGAAGCGGAACTGCAACTTATTAAAAGTTTCTTAACCAAGAAAGAGCCGCTGCAGGCTGATGTTCCTAAATGAGAACTTTCTTTTTCACAACAAAGTAAAATAGAAAGACTTTCTTAGACTAGCAGACTAATGAGCTCTATATTTTCAGCAAAAGTAACTTCATAACATATTTTGATACTACTTGTATGTACAAATGAAACTAATTCTGAAGCAAAACATAATTAAGTTAGAGCTGGGGTCTGGTTTGCTATGATCTGGTACAGTGGTGCCTTTTTGTGCGATTAAAAGCTTCAGGTTCAGACTGCAGGCACAAGTAAATTAAATTCCGATTTTTTTCCTACATCTGTGACTCGGATCTGATTTTTTAATGTCAGTGTAAACAGCACAAAACTCACATGGAGTCTGATCTTTTCAGTTCCAAACTTGGAACCGATATCCGATCCGATATCCTGGAATGCAACTTAAGTGCAAACAGCCGCGTGAACAGAGATGAGGAAGAGAGATGAGATGAGCCACCTGAGGTGAGCAGATCTTGTGGAGAGGTGCTGACGGAGTTTGAAGTTGCCCTGATGTCCTGAAATTTTGAATGAAATCTGTTTCACTGAAGCCACTGAAGCTGTTACACCTGCTCATACGTTCACCTGCTTCTACTGTACAGTAACTAACAGATAAAACCATAAGCATTGATGTCTACGGTCTCCATGGTTACCACCCGTTTGTCGTTTACATCCGTACACATCATGGTGCATGTGACCAGGTCACTTCAGGACTGTGACCAGTTTACAGTCAAATCTGATGTTGGTCACATTCTTAAAAAACAATGTGATCAGCCACATAAAAACAAATAAGTCCTTCATCTTTTTACAGCTTTACTTACATCAGTTTTGGACGACTTGGGTTTATTTGAATATTACTGACATACGCATGTACACGGCATGTCAATGCAATGTCTTTATTTCTCTTGATTTTCTATCCCAGTGAGATCTTCGACAAAAAGCAGCTGCATTATCCAACACTAGAAACAATATAAATTTATGAAAAGCTCTTGTTTTCTTCTTGGAGCCACACGCAACCAGTGATGAGATGCACCATTTTGAATTATCAAACACCACTGTCCTATTTACCTTATTCTGACATCAATAATCTCAACACAAAAACACCTTCAACTGACAAGCGGTTCCAGTAATAATTAATTGTATTTTTCATCATGCAATTTTGATTTACACTTTCAAATCCTCCTGTTAGCATCAGAGAAAAACCTAACCTACATTCTGTCTTTCATGTCCTTGTGTGTGTGTGTGTGGCTCCAGTTACACACACACACACACACACACACAACCACACACAAAATAAAAGGATGAAATTAAATGATCACAGCTGAAAGAGGCAAAGAAAGATAATGATGCTGTCAAATTGCATGAAATTACACAGAGTGGCAGTCAGCTGAGTCAGATGAACACTCTGTAACACAAGTTTCATTCTAATCACTGTGACTGCCGGATTAACATCTGAAAAAAACCACATCTGACAGTCACAACATTACACATTTTTAGTAGATTAAACATGTAGAATTTATTGTCTCATCTTCATTTGTAATGTTCTTTTCTAAAATCAGCACTTTTAACTAAAAACCTAAGTTTCCCCCGAGGTGATGGCTGGTTGAAATATGGAGCAGAGGAAAGGACCTGCAGAGACAGAAGAGGAAGACTCCCACAATATTTCTATTAGGTTTTCAAACTAACTGCTGAGCTTTACGGTTTTTATTTCGCTGTGTTTGTGCAAGAAAAAGGAGCTTGATTTCTTGACATCATTACCAGTTTCTTTCAAGGCTTCACTGAATAAATCGGATTCGTATTATTCTTTGATTAAAAGACAATGGTCTCGTGAGCTCACAGCTGGTGATCAACTGACTCTCCCTCCCCTCTGTCCCCTTCTGTCGCAGCCCGTCAAGCCCCCTGAAGCATTACTCATGTCGTTCATGTTTTTTCCCTCTGATTCCCATTTCATTTTAGCCAGCGTCTCATCTTGTTTCAGACTCCACATGATGTAAACTTCCCCTCCTGTGTGATTTTTAAGTGTGTGTGTAAGTTTTGTCTTTTCTCCTTTGGTTGCCAGGTCACGTTTACTGCCGGGTGAGAGTTCCAGCCTTTCCAAGTGTTTCTTAATGAGTGTATGTGGATTGTTTTTGCCTGGTCACTACTCTTTAGGCCTGCTGTATTGTGTACCTTCAGCTGTATTTCTGATGGACCTGATAGGAACCTGATGAAAGACCTTGGGCTTTCTTTGTTTTGCATGAGGTTCTTTGTGAGTCCATTCTCAATGTGTGTTCGATCCCTCTAGAACCTTTACTACCTGCAAAGCAGGAGTTTTCCAAAAGCTGTGTTTACGGTGACCTAAAATGCTGTTCGCACATTGTAAGCTTGTATGAAATAGCTTTACTTAGCCTCTGTGATAAAAGAAACTAAATGAGCACTGATGAGTATTTTCACAGTTTTCTCTCTACTCGCTTATCAGCAGAATGAATCAGTAATATAAATGATCATTCTTTACAGCAAAATAATAATAATAATAATAATGATCAAGGGATAATACTCAGGGGAGGGGAGCCGACTTCTGAAAACAAAGATCAATCATATCTAGCTACAGCAGGAACAGGTGCACTGCAGTCAGTAAATTACAAATGAAAAAATCCTTCTAAGAATTCAGGTGATCCCGTTTTAAATCCTGTGAATTTCATTTCACTAGAGCGGAACTAAACATTTAAAGGCCTCAAAAGCCCTGTTTCCAATTTGGGAGCCTCCAAAGAGCAGAATCCTGACTTCCATTAGAGCAGTGAGTTTTCTTCAATTGCACAGGAGATGTTCAACATCCAGTTTCCCACCTGGTTTAAATGTGTGTAAGCAGAGCAGGTGACCTCAGACCGGCAGAGGGCCAACCTTCACTTCTACATTCCAACAATTCACTAAATAAAAGATCTAACCGCCACATTTAGAAACATCTCACTGAAATTCAAACATCAGAATCTGAAGAAATCAAGTCACTGCCCTCTTCTTCAAGAGGAGGAGTCAGTTTATTAGTCAGTGTAGGAGCTGGGGGGCCCATCTGCTGTGTGTGTGTGTGTGTGTTTGTTCATGAGTCAAAAAGCCAACAATGACCCTCCTCTTTTCTATCCCACTACATCTGCCACGACCCCTTACTGTGTGTGACTAACCGCACGGTATGAAGTCACTCTGTGTGTGTGTGTGTCAGACAGATGGGGCTATGAGTGCTGATTGTCATGGAGATGAGGGCAAGCCCTTTCAACACACACACACACACACCCTAACACACACAGAGGTCTTTATTTCAGTTTGTATGTATTACCCTCTGATTTACGCTCTTCTCTCTTAACACATTTGACTACAAATTACATGTAAACAATGTATTTTACTCTGAAAACCAACCTTAAGTCAGAGTTAAAAGGTCAGTTAGGCCGATTTCTGTGGCCCTTCCTAAACAGTGACAAACCAAGACATGTTATTTTGTAAATTTCATTCGCCAAGCCCTTAAAAAGCTCCATTCCAATGAAAAAATACAATTTGCAATGACAAGGAAGTCTGTCACCGCTAAAGCTGAAGAGAACCAACTTGTCGTGGACCTCCATGACTCTGTGTCCAGACTGACAGCCACAGCTTTGTGTCCAAAAGTCACAGACCCAGCAACATATTCTCACTGGTAAAGCTTGAGACTGAATTTGAAACCACACATTAAGTTGAAGCATCTGGACATTTATAGGAAATATCTGCAAGTGACTAATGACCATAAACAAAAGGTAAGACTTCAAGTCAACAGCTACAATTCAACTCAATTTAAAAAAACAACAGAGGAAATAAATGAAAACTCTTTCATTTTAATTGTGTATGAACTACATTTTGAGCTCTCTCTTGAACGTCTCATTGCTATCCATGCTAGCTACGACTGGCCGATGTGATAATGAAACACGTCACTGTGTCTCTGCCACCATCTTGTTATTGATTCACCAACATTTCCATCTCAGCCAATAGGAACAACTTAGATTCTTCTGCATAATATTTCCACCAGTGACTGATGTCGCTGTTTTCCAACCCAGGAGAGTCTCATTCTGTCTGAAAAGACATTAGAGGATGTTATTGCTTCTGCTCAGATGCTTAAGATAAAACCTATTTTTTCTTTGGAGAATAATGCACTTTATGTGTTGCAGAGTCATCACTGTCTGCTGGAGACATGGCAACATACTGCAATTACAGTATGTGTGTGTGTGCATGTGTGATCTGCAGTGTTAAATAAATCATTTGGTGGAAGTAATCCATTTACGATAATGTACTGTAATGTACGTGTGGTGACTCACACATACATGAATCAGTGAGAATGAGGACAAAGAATGTAAAACCAATACATATGCTCTACTTTGAGATCTTCTAATATTAATGGGATGTTTTAAATTAGATATACTGGTTGTTGATCTGCAGCAGAGTTTATCTTTAAAGCAAGTTTCAGAGAAAAGAAGATGGTGGGAGAGATATAATCGAAATACAAGTGCTCAGAGATTCATGTCATATCATTAATTCAGGACTTGAATTAACAATTAAGCCCTCCGGTTAGATACATACCTCTCCACTGCATCGTTTCGTATCCAGTCAAATGATGGGCCTGAACTGATGCTATGGAGAACTACATGGACAGAAGAAGTCCAGAAGTCAAGATGTTTGCTGATCCAGCTGGCGTCAGTCAGTTTGCAATGAGCAACATCTGAGCAGCTTAGTGCCCGAATACAGCTGTTACTCTTTGTGTAACAGTGTTACCCAAAAGGAGGCGATCCAAAAGTGTGTGTTCTTAGAGTTTTTGGAGGCAGTGCAATGCAGCCTGGTGAAGCCTTCAGTCAGGTTTCTATCAAAATGTACGAAAAAGTAACAAAATTTACAGAAAATCAGTAAAAGAACATAAAAATGAGTGTGTGTTCCCAACCACTACTGCCATGTTTCTGTCTGGGAAGGCATTTTTCTAAACGGTAGTGAAGAGGCATAGAACCGAGTGCGTCTTTGATTTATAAACTCCACCTGTTCCCATTGCATTTTGTCATAAGTCCTTTCTGTTGCTAAACCATAATCTCAACTCCAGCTCATCTTAGAAACTTTTTTGCAATACTTGCAAATTTAAAATTTTGAGTGGACTGACTCATTTTTGTAAGGCACAAATCGAAAAACTGCTCAAAAATAAGTTAGCAGCAGGTTTTACAGGCAGACTTGGCCATGGAGGTAGGAACAGAGATGAAATCCAACACTGGATGACAGCGGAATCACAGAATTGCTTTGTTTCAGTGAGAGGCCTCATTTTCATCTTGCCTCTGAAGACAGAAACTTAAATAGAGCAGAAAAGATTGGCTCATATAGCATTTTGAGGACATGCAGAATGCTAATGATCACATCTCACAGATACACTTCTGCTCATGTGAGGACGACATTTATCAAGTTGAAAAGAGCAATTCACATGGAGTTTGTGCAGCTCAGAGGGACCGAAACACTCGCACAGGCAAACAAGTGAGGACGTTTCAGGAGACAAAGCCATCTTTCATGAGGCTCAATGGCACTTTTCTACTACCTGGGACACATTGCAGTGACATAAGCAACACTTTATTTTGCCATGTGTAATTAATACTTGAAAGCAGAAATCAGCTTTGGCAGCTTCTCTGTCACCTGCTGTGAATGTCTCTCAAACACAAACATGAAAGGGGCTGCTGGGTAAAACAGAGCCTGGACGGCAGCCAATCAGCTGTCAGAGTGGCAGGATGATGCCGCGCAGTCTGCACAGAAAACCCTGTTAGTCCGTCCAATCTGTCAGAGGGAAATCTACAGACTGAGAGAACATGGTGTGTGTGCGGTGTGTGTGCGGTGTGTGTGCGGTGTGTGTGTGTGTGTGTGTGAGCCAGAGCAGATCAGCGTGTAATCGTTAATTTAAACACTGAAATCATTTCATTTTGAAGTAAGCTCATAAAAAATACTAAAGCGACAGGGTCCAGCTAATTTTGTAGCAAAAATTGTGTGGAAAAAAAAAGAGATCTTCCATTTCCTGTTAGCAGGAAATGGAAGATCTCCTCACTTCACTGGCATGTTTCTGCATTTCACCTGAGGCAAAACAATGGACTGATCTGAGGTTTGGGTGGAAAACTGAATGACTAGTAAAGATGAAGCTTGTGAATATGAATGAGTTCTCAGAGGGAGATGCTAAGCTCTATAAAGGAGTTGCAATTAGAACCAATCTAGACATTTTAAAAGGGCGGTTTCAGAGTCAAAGCCGACGGAGGTGGAGAAGAGAAGCTGCCAACTGCCGTCAGACCTCAACAGCATCACAACTGTTTGAAAAACACAAGCGCATGCTAATCTAAGGAACCAGAGCGGCAGTCTGCAGCCCTGACAGCATCGCCCAGAAGCAGCAGTGTTTGTTACACCAAGAAAACCAACCTCTTGAACAGAACTAAGCACCAGAAAGAAAATTCCAACAAGATGTCAGCTTAAAAGTCTTCCTCTTTTTGTTTTTATTAGTGACAGCCATGTTAGCATATCTGTGTTACTGTACTTAGCGATAATGTTTTTTTTTTTTTAACCAAATGTTAACTCTACCAGGCTAACCTGCTCAGACAGAAATAAAGCTCTTTGTAAATCATTTTGCAATTATTTATCACAAAGTCAGAGCTTAAAGCAGGCTGGTACTTGGGCATAAATTACTTCTTAAGCTTCTTAAGCTCTGGCACTTCTCACAAACTATTGGTAATTTTGTCACCCATCTGCAAATTTTTTAATAAGAAGGCGTCCTTTGGGCTGAATGATCAGTTTAGATTATCCAGTGACACAAACAGTACCAGCAAAAGAGTACAAACAGTAAAAGCTGTACCTTTTTTACACAAACAGTAAAAACAGTACAGCTTTTGCTGTTTGTCGCCTCATTATTAGCATGTCGTCGTGATGATGGGTCTGTTTTTTGGAGTGGCAGTGCAGAACACTTGTTTTAAGAGAGAATCATGGCACTACTCAAAACCAGATATTCTGTTAAATGACTCTTTTAACTGTCAGTTGAACAACAACAACTAGCGCAATGATCACATACACACTGAACTCTTCGTCCTTGCTGTCCTTTAAAGGACAACAGACTGAACTGTGACACTATAATGAAAATATATCAGTGTTAAACACCAAATCCCATCATCTCCTGCTGTAATTCTCAAAAGTAAGCTAAATCACAAGTCCAGACTGCAGTGGCCTGTTTCCTATTTGAACATTATGCTTTATTGACTATAGTTTTTGTTTTTGTTTGGTGTACAGTTGGAATTTATGCTTAACTGCTCTGTCTGCCATCTGTTTGTGCATGTGTGTGGCTGTGTGGTCACTGTGCCAGGCCATGTTTAAGTGCCACATACAGTTGAATTTTATGTTGATACTGCTGTGTGTGTGTGTTATTTGTGTTTGTGGGTGGTTGTTTTACCAGGCTGTGCATTGATGATAATTTTACATTGGTGCTTGAAAAATGACTTTTAATGCCATTTAAGCTTGTATGATATTTTTAGTGAATTCGGGCAAATTGTCAATGATGTCCGTCATACATTTTAATAAGTAGGACTTTGATAGTTTGATTTTAGCTCCAGAATAAAATAATGACACTTCAACAACAGTCATCAGAGTAAAAATATAATTAGTTATAATAATGAATCATTCTGTGATGTCAGCATTGTGTCATCCTGCAGCTGAGATGTTGCTTCATGCTGCTGATGCAGTTTGACGTCGCTGCTGCAGGCAGCGAATTAACATCATGACCGAACTTTACACACAGGAAGCATTCTGATGTGGCTTCAGGCCTCACACCGCTACTACTGTGTGTGTGTGTGTGTGTGTGTGTGTGAGAGAGAGAGAGAGAGAGAGAGAAAGTAGCTGGTTGAGCAGATGTGACATTTCTCTGAAGTTTGGTTCTGTTGAATCAAACAGCAACGTGGGAGTTTTCCAGGTCAGTGAAGATGTCCCCGTTTTAAACACAGGGACCAGCTCTCTTAAGGTCACAACCTCTCTGACACTTCCCTGGTGATGAAGACTGACAAGGTCGAGCTGACTGACGCAGTGATGTCACTTAACTTTTATTTCTCTGGGGAAGGACGACAAAAGAGACAAACTGTTGGGTTCAGAACTTCAGTAAAGGACTTCAGCACTGTTTCATCGGAGTGAAACACAGAGGTTTTAAAAATAAACTGATGCTTTTGTTGACAAAGCAACCGCTGGTACACAAGTAAGTTACAGTTTATTCTCCTGCTGAGGTTTTGTAGAGTCGTCAAAGTAAAAAAATGGTCTTTTTTACAAAGAAGCAGCAACTAACCAATTCATCAAAACATTCACTAATTTATTCAAATGTAGCTGCTATTAGACTAAAGAGAGTAAATTTCCACCCCTAATCCTAATTTTAACATCAGAATTACCTGGTGTCTGTGGTCTAGAGGCACCTACACCCCCCACCACAGAAAAATAAACATGCTCAGTGGTTTCTCAGCATCCAATCAGGAAGTAGTGTTTCTCATGTTTAACTATTTAACAAAAACACATGTTTTCCATTAGAAGCACAGCAGAAGTGCCTGATCCGACTCAGTGAGGCCTGCAGCAGAGAGGGACAGACTTGTGTGTGTGTGTTTGTGTTTGTGTGTGAGAGACCATGGTGGCACATATATCACCACTGTCAAAGTGAAAACCTTGTATCTCCCTCCTTCATGGTAAAAATCAAAAATAAGTCATCAACACAGACACAAAGACTGTAGATCATGGAGATCAAAGGTTTTCATCCGACAAGAATTCAGTGTCTGAGACTGCATTTTCACTGTTCGCACACACACACACACACTCTGTGAGTGAGTGTTTCACTGTGTGTGTGAGTGCCTGTGCGCTGCATGCAGGGCGCTTCACTAATCTTTATAAGTGGCCATAAATCCAGCGAGCTGCGTTGCAGTGCTGGGTGGTGTGCTGCTGCTGCTGCTGCTGCTGCTGCTGCTGCTGCTGCTGCTGCTGCTGCTGGGGGATGGAGGGAGGAGGTGGGACGGAGTAGGGGGTTCTTCAGCAGGCATTCAGGGTTCACTGGCTTCTGGAATCCCCCCCCCCCCCAAAGCTGGCTCACATGATGCCATGCCTCAATGAATGAACATTTTTGAGAGGAAACTGCTGCAGTTAAGGCAATTCATCTCATCTGGCAAGAGCTGTGGCGCTGCCAAGGACGTGATCGTGTCTCACACTGTCCGGGATGTTTCTGGATTCTGGCCAAACATGGCCGACTCTGTTTGTCATTTCCAGCCTCAGCGGCACGATCGTCTTGTCTGCTTACAGCAAAACAAAACTCCAGACGAATGAAAAGAAATTTAACTCCTACTGAAAAACAGTCACAGCAGCTTTGCATTGTGACACTGCAGCACATCTGCACCTGTTTGACCACGCCCCCTGCCCTCACACCTCTGAAGAATGCTTTAGATCACACTCCCTCCTCTGCGACTCCCATGTGGCCAAAGACATAAAACACACCTGATTTATGCAGGAATATATGATAATTACTGCAGGGATTTGCTCCCAGTTATACACAGGAGCATCACAGAGTTCCAGCACCGGTGTTGGATGAGAAGATCCGGCTCACAGTTGGATTCAGTTGAGGTCCCAGTGGTTATTGGTTATAAGATATGTAATTAATCATTTACCCAATGCATTTAAGAAAAAAAAATTACAAACAGTGTCCTTCAGTTGTCCCGCTGAAACCTGAGACACACCTTACCTACACCAAAGAACTAGAGGCTATGAAGACTAACCGCATCGCCTCAAGTCGCCTGTGTTTTGGCCTAAACACTGAAGACTACAGCCAACAGCAAACTAACACACGTGTTGTGTGCCTGCACCGAGAGCAGCTCACCAGGAGGTCGTCTGCAATCTTCACTGAAACAGGAAACCAGAAGACTTAAAAATGTGGATATAGAGATTGCTCACCATTTAGACTGAACTATTTCTGATGGAGAATTTGTCTGATAAAAGTTGCAGATGATACTGATGTTATCAGCCCTTGGTCTTTTGGTTTTGGAAGAGTAAAGAAAAAGATGGTGAATGCAAAAAGAAATAACCACACGTGGGTAAATCATTGATACTTCAGCAAAAAGCTGAAGGGGATTTCCCGAACCTGCGCTGAGAGGTGGAGTCAAATGAAACCTCTTACTTTAAGAACTTAGCTCATCTCTTTCCTGTTCAGATCTACATGTTGAAGAAACTTCTGGGTTCAGTCACCTGAGAGGGATGACTGCTTTAGGACAGTCTTTGGGACGATCCTGTCCAAGAGATCGTCTTTCTTTATGGAACAGCTAATGAAACTGTATTCTCTCACTGATGGGCTTTGCCACTGATTCAACACGCTGAAAGAGCTGAGTCGGCTGAAAAGCCGCTGACAAGGGTTAACTAGAACCAGCACTGTTGACACTCCGCAAAAACTGGGACACAAAACATCAATGACAGCCTGACGCTGGCCTGTGGACGACTGATGTCCAAAACCCAAAGATACTTATATTTAAACCGAAAAGCAGCAAATACTCACATCAAAGACTCTTTAAATCGGACAATCTTAATTTTAAAATTACTCTAATAATGTTCTCATCAATTCGGAAAATTGCTGAAAACATTTTTTTTTAATAATACATTTTATTAACGGTTGATTTCATGTCTGGAAATGAGTGGAAGTGTCTGAAGAGCAGGAAATCTTCATTTGTCGATCAGACCACCTCGAAAATAGTCCAGATGTCATGTGAGAAAAGTGAGAGCTTTGTGTGCAGAGAGCACTTAAGCAGGGAGAAGATGGATTAACATGCAACAAAGTCTTGAGATGTGTGTGTGTGTGTGAGTGTGTGTGTGTGTGTGTTTGTGTGCGTATCCAGCAGTTCAGTATGCAAACAGTTTGCATCCTGAGGCCAAAAAACTGCACGCATCTGCATAAAAAAAACCTTTCATTTCTTTTTCACTTTTTAATCAGCTCGGAATTTCACTGCAGACCAAAAAAACAACACCCACAACAAAAAGCAGCAAAGCACAAAATAAAATAACCAGCAGGCAGGAGCAGAATAAGTAAAAACCAATTAATGTAAAAGCCTGCAGGAGTATTAATGAGGAGGATTTAAAGGTGAGGGAGATGTAGTGCTCCTCAGGCAGGTAATGCAGGTTGCCAACATGAATAATGTATGAATGTCAGAGCAGAGCAGCTGATGTTAAATATAGACAGCTGAGAGCACCAGACGTAAATGAAACACTAATGTTCAGAGCCGAAGCAAATTATCTTTCTGTAAATTACTCACAGGCTTGGTTTTTTTTTTGTTGTTTTTTTTTTTTTCCATCCAACCATCTTCATAATGCAGAGGCAGAACACATCGGGAGACTTAATTAAGATACACAGTGAGGCTTTCAGGCTAAAAATGCAACAAATCCAGTTTAGAAAAACATTTCTCAGTTTTCAATTTAAAAACATCAAATAATCACTGGTGAAAAATGTAATGTAAATGAAATGCAACTTCTCTGCTGTGTCAGAAAATTGCTCTTACTCAGGAACATTTTGTATTCCGGTCAGAGGAACAAACTCGCATTTAGGGTCCTAAAGGAGGAAATTTTGTTCGGTTTCTCCATATTCTTTGAAGTGGCAATAATCAATAATTAATATTAATAAAATGGATCACAAAGCTACCTGTGTAAAAAAAGTTTTGTTGTAGTGTTGAACCCACAGAGGTGTGTCACCTCACTCTGCTGTTCCCCTCGGCTTCATGGAGCTTTAAAAATCCTTTTAGCTCATCATGTGGTTTCTTCTGTCCCGCAGCTTCACTGCTTCAGTTCATTGTTACTTGTTTTTGTCAGCAGCAAGTGGCCGTCTGCAGGGGAAAAGCTCAGCTAACGGTACAATACCTGCTCAACACAAAGACACAAAGTAAGCATTGAGTGAGTAGAGCAGTTATCTGCTAAGAAGCCAGACATACTTTCTCTGGAGTTCATGGAGACAGTTTGAAATGTTACATACGGCAGTGTTAACTTTGAAATATCTCTTTCTGTCGAGGTCAAGCAAAAACACAGTGCCAGCTTTGATGTGACTGGACAGTTGTTTTATGTTTTAAATCAGTGGAAATTAATTTGAATGTGCCATGGTGGCCTATGGCTACTTAAAACACTTAAATGAAGCTCACTGTTTGATGCAGCCTGAAAATGTTTTTTTTCACACATTTGATTCTCTGACCTGCCTTTTAATTTTTTAAAAATCTTTGTTTTTTATCATGAGTGCAAACTCTCTGTGACCAGCAATCATTGCTCCTCCACAAAGTGTATCATAGAATATGAACATGATAACTGTATTAACTAATGTTAACAATAACTAATGTTAATACAGCTATATACCATGGTTAGGTTGTAGAAATACATACATACAGCCTAAAATCACACAATCCTCTCAAAGGGCTTTACTACATTAAACACCCTCTATAAGGAGGAAGAGTCTCATATAAATATTAACTTATCTGGGACACTGAATGCCTTTCAGTTAATATTTTGTTATCTCTCATTTAATTTGATTTCTCTGGAAACGTGAAGCATCTTGTCATGGTCTGGATGAACAGACCAGTGACCGAGTGAAGGCAGAAGAACCTCTGTCATCAGCACATCGGCATCTACTGTGCACTCTCTTTCCAGATCTAACTAATGACTAAAACTTCCACTCAGAGAAATGATTCTAACCTAAAACACGACAGTGAACACTGCATGTATGTAAACAATAACTCTATATAGATAATAATTCTGCCTATAGGCAACAACAGAGTTGAAGCAAGTTTGTTGAGAACAGGGGAATTTTGTTTTGTTGATAAATATATAAGTATTTTTTAAAATGCATCATATTTATACTTTTTCATTCCACTTGACTGATGAATGAAGCTCTGCTGAACAACACACTGGAAACCTCAGTGTGTTTCTGTTTGAATTATTATCTCCGATTTGTAAATGACTTTCTGTCCACCACAGGAGTAAAAAACCAAATTAAACTGAGCAGCTAACATGTCGTTTTTGCCGGTCCACCTTATTAATCCATAGCTTCTGGCTGTGATTACACACAGAGTGTTTTCCATTTGGCCAAGCGATCAACCTCCTGGACCTCTGCAACACACACTTCATCAGTTAGAGGAACACGCTGAGAGTCCAGAGCTGCAGCTCAACACGGCATTAAGGGTCCAGAGCAAGTTAATACTAACTGACAGGTTTAAAATAAAAATCAATAAAGACCCAAGTTGAGACCAAAGTCGCCACTAACAAACCAATTTAAGACAGGAAGTCCCAAGACAAAAAGAGAAGGTCCAAAGACAACTGTGAAGACCACAAGACCCAAGTCCAGCCTCGAAAGAGAGTCCAGACCTGCCAGTTCCAAGGCAAGTTAAAAGTCAGGACAAACAAATCTCGTGTCAATACCAACAACACCGAAGCAGAGTCTGAAGTCATGATCATCATGACCAGACAAAGTTCTTAATCTTGAAAGTTGAGATGTATTTGCTTTACTGCACATAATATAAATATAAAATATAAACTAAGGCAGGTCCTGCATTTCTGTTGCTATTGTCAGCCATGTCATCTAGGAGCACTCTGTCCGAATTTTGTTTTAAGATCTCAACTATTTTCCTTCCACTGGGTTTATGTGGTGCACATGAGTCCTGAGCAATGTTGCATTAATCCATTCAATTTATTGCAATCTTAAACATATTTATTACGACGCCAGAATGGCAGTAGCTGCTGGTCATAATGGTCTGAACAGAAACTTGTCGATTAGAAAAAAGTTCAATTATTGCCTGATACCTGATTAAATAAGCAGGTTTTTTTTTCTTCATGCACAATAAATACATAGATAAGTGGGTGGGTGGATGGGTAGATGGATGGAGGTGCAAATTAACATGTGTTAAAAGCCTGCTGTGTCTTTAATGGATTGGTTGTGATTTTTATTATTCAGCTCTGCTTATTAATAAAAATGTGTTAGTGCTCTGAGCTTTTAGTTTTAATGTGATTCTTGATTTAATTTAGCTCCTCTACCTTCCATTGTTTGTTGTTGCTCTGCAGCATTTGGAGTTTTGTTGTTGCTGCTGGATAAATACCTGGCAGGTTTAAGACTCTTAATCGCGCAGATGCTGAAATAATGTCCTTTTTTTTCAATTAATGCATCTTTTTCTCTGTTTTCTTAAAGCACAAACATATAAACCAGACATGCACATGGAACATCCCGGTGATGTTCGTTACCGTGTATGATTTAATTAATCTGTTATCTATTATTTCTTCTTTTCTGTCCATCTGTAGTGAACGCTGTGCTTCAGCACAAAGGGAGGCAGGTGGGATCCAGCAGATGTTCAGAGAGGACAAGCTGACAGTTTATTAAATCTGGCTCTTTGTGGAGTCAGAGGAAAACTGCCTTTATCCAATTCTGTTATTTGTTATATTTCATTATCACACTGAAATTAAACTTGTCAGATCATCACATTGCATAAGGATCCAAACTGAGAAATGAGATTTTGCTCATTTTCTACTGAGTTCATTAGGATTGTCCACAATTTTTTTAATACATGTTTAACCAAAAATATTTCTACTTTGATAAATAGACTTTGTTCAATTTTCCATTTCATCACCAAGAAAATCACCTGACAGAGCTGAGGGACAGTCATTCTTCACATTGAGCATTAGAACATAACTGATCACACTGATTGATCCTGTTGCTGGATGATAGAAGGAAGATGGTTCTATGCTGCTGAACTCCATATATCTTCAGTGTCATAATCAATAGCCTGATATCAGCGAAAAGATTAGAAATTATTTTCAGCAGGAGTCAGCAGTGAGTGATCATCAGACTCCTCATGTGCTGATCAATAATTTATCATTAAAAGAGACAGGGGCTCTGCTGTTCAGGACCTGTTGATCAGCAGGGGAGCTTTTATTGATTTAATTTAAAGCAAAGGTAAATCAATAAAAAAAGGGCATAAAGAATTCTGAGGTTGGTGCAAGAAGCAGGTTTTTAAAATTCAAGTGAGACAGAAGGAGAAAAAATGCTGCCACTGCAAGGCACCAAATCACAGAAATATGATAAACGAAGACTTTAAACTGTAAGGCATAAAAATATGCAACAAGATGAGACGAGGCGATATGATGATGTGGACTTGACAAAAAAGTTGAGATGAGACAATCAAAATCCAAATCACTATGAGGGAATAAATGAGAAAAGACAAGATAGCAGACAAACACAAGTTGGGACAGAGACTACATGGCCGAGATGAGATGAGGACAAGAACAAATAAGATGAAATCCGACATGATAAAATGAGATAAAGGAGGCAAGATGAGAGACTGGACAGAGAGAAATTATAAACCATTTTAAAGTAAATACAATAAGAAAGGGTTAATGAAAGTGATTTTACATTTTAAAAAGGAATGAGAGATAATAAAGAAATAAAATGAGAAAAGATGAGATGTGATGAGACAAGAAGCCCTGAGCTGAAAGCAGACACAATGCAAAAGACAAACAGTTAAAATGAGAACACTGATGGTTTTAACCTCTACAAGTATTACCCCTGTAAAGTGACAGTTGCAACTCTACTAATACAAAGTAATATTTTCAAAGATTTGAATTTCTATCATATGACCTTTTGAAAAACAGGTTTATATAGGCTTAGTCCTTTAAACACAGTTTTAACCTTTACGTTCTGTTTTCAAACATGTGGTGGTATTCATCCCATAGTTTTGGTCAGATGATTCAGCTGCCATCTTTGTTCAAACTCAGGAGCTGTGTTTTTGTGGCACTGACCCACTGATTTGAATGATAAGCCAACATACTTCACAGTGGGAACCAACCATGCAGATGGCATCTGTTCACCTTTGGCGTGTTTTACAGAAACACAGAAGTTTAAATTGAAAATCTCAAATTTTAACTCATTAGACCAAAATGCAGATTATCCAGTGGTTTAATGCCAATGACTTGTGTTTCTTGGCCCAAAGCAAGTCTTCTCTTCTTGTTGGTCTCCCTCAGTCGTGGCATCTCAGACCATGAGTGCCTGACCGTGTAGTCTCCTCTAGACAGTTGAAGAGTGTGCCATTTAAACTCTAAGGTGCCTTTTATTGATAATTTCTAAGATTTGTGACTTATTGATGGATGATTCCTGAGATTTATCAATCATTACCATTCCTCAGATTGGTAACTTCAATTATTGCAGCTGTTCCTGAAAAATTTTGAGTTTACCGACCTTTATGTTTTAATGCAATCGAGAACTATTTCTCTTTATTCTCTTCTGAGTGGGGCCTGGACATAAAGACTGATGAGATGAAAGCAGTAAAATAACTTCTATTCTGAGATTTACATAACAATAAGAGGTAAGACAGGTAAGAAAAAATGAACAGATAAGACAAGATAATGACCAGACAAAACATGATTAGACTAAATGACATTTGACATGATACAAGAAAATTCAGGAACTCATGATAAAGTAAAAATACTAGGTCAAACTACTGTAGGATAACAAAGGGGATGTGTAGATGGCCATGGCATACAATTTATTGCCTAAGATCTATTTAAAAAATGAAAGACTACATCAGCAACAACATACATTTTTATGTAATATTCCCACCAAAGATCTAGTCATTTGACTAGAAGAGAGCAACATGTATTATTAGACAAAGAGCATCCAAGCATGAAGGTCTACCCTTCTGAGCGGTGGAAAGTGAAAACAAATCCTCCTCTGGATAACAACAGAGCTTTGAAGATAAATCTGCTTAGTCCTAATACTTACACAGTGCTGATTCCTGCAGCATTGTTACAGTGACCACACCCACCACCACACACACACCCATTCACCCAGAGAGCGACAGAGAGAGGATGAACAGAAAGATGTGTGACAAGGAACTTAGGGACAAAAAAAAGGTAAACAGAGAGAGGATTGTTAATGTCTCTTTATGATGCACAACAAAAACCCTCATGCGCAGGTTTTATTAGTTGTTGGTTCTTTAAAGGTTAGAGGGATGTACACCGGAGACCCCATCAAATATGAAACCTGCCATCAACAGGAACAGTAATGTACTTAAACCTGAGGAAAACACAGCATCTCTTCATGACTTTAAAGCTGTTTTTGGCCATATGATCAGAAATGTCCAGTTTTGAACTGATCAATCCACCACTTCAGTCCAGACTGAAATATCTCAACAGCTATTTGATGAAGTGAAGACTAAAATTTTGCTGAATCATTTATGGTTCCCAGAGGATTCCCACTGACCACTTCCTGTCAGTTGGCCAATTGGTTTGCCAATATATGCCCTTGCCTGACCAAGTTCTCATTGGTTGATTGGCTGATGTTGCTTTGATTTAGAAAAAAAGAACTTAGGAGTGATATTGGCGGG
>JAQNCA010000013.1:597740-619270 GCA_029783725.1 Acanthurus tractus
CAATTGTTGCAATACATGACATGAATTGCTGAGATGAGATGAGATGAGATGAGATGAGATGAGATGAGATGAGATGATCCTTGTTATTTAACTTGATTCTGCTGAGACAAAATGGCATATAATAGGACAAATATTTTAGCATGTTATGTTATGGCAAAATGTTTTCATTCAGAGATTATTACCTTCCATAATAAGGTCAAATAAGTAGTTCACTGCAGAGGACACACTAGTTTTAGGTTATTCCTAAATATTATCTTGCTGCCCACGTCCTGCCAAGTTTCACTCCTTTTGTAATTACTTGCCCTCTCCTTGTGTTTCACTTGTGTTGATTGCCCCACCTGGGTCTCATTATCCTAGTGTGTGTACAGTGTGTGTATAGTCTCTGTGTTTCCACTTTGTCTTTGTTACATCGTTTGTTGTGCTATGTCGTCTGTCGTCACTCCTGTGCTTTCGTCATCCCTTGGTCCTGTCACTGATCCTGCTCTCCCTGCATCTTTGGTTTGTAGCCTTGAGGTAGTTTTGTCCTCTTTGATTTCTTCAGTTTTGTTAAACTTTTTGTTTGATTTTTGAGTAATCAGCTCGGTTTTCAATAAAACTTGCTTTTTGTTAAGGTTGTGGATTCGTTTTATTGCATTGGGTCCTTAGTTTTTGCAATCTTTGACACAGATGATGAGAAGTTCCACAAATTAATAAGGGAAACCTTCTTATCCACTCAATCCATTGTGTCAAAAACATCAAACAAACTTTCATCGATTCAAATCTCAGTATGAAAACAGGTGGGCAGTGAAGGTGGTCTCGTCTGAAAAGTTATATCTCTCAGATTGAGGGAACCAAGGCAGGATACTTTTGATGAACCACTGTGACCTGAAAGACAAGGTTCTGTGACAGTAAGACACAGTCTAAGACATAAACAGACTACACTTTGGCAAAGATGCTAACCATGCTAATTCATACTCTTATGGTGTTAGCACAGAGAGTGATGCAAAATTTCACCTTGCATTACTGCAGGATCATCTGAGTGTATTCACAGTTCTTGTACCGGTGATGTGATTACTCTTCACTTCTTTTCTTTTTCCCATCTCCTCTGTGTACTCTCGAAAGTAAAGTACAGTACATTTGCACTCCAGTAAGCAGAAAACATAGAAACTCGGGGGGGTAGTATCCAGCTGCAGCCACGGAGAAGCCCCTGGCGTGATGCCCCTGGCATGAAGGAAGTGCCTCTAGTGTGACAAAAGTAGGACTGAAAGAAACAACATTACTAAACTAAAACAATGAAGAAAAAGTAAAGCCAAAAAATGTTACTGCAGTCCCCAAGACAATCCTGTGGAAAACTGTAAATGGAAAAATGTGTATAAAATCCATCCCCTCCTAAAAAGTGGGAGAGATGAAGCTGTTTCCTGCAGACTAAAGGTATATGTTAAGGAACATGCTGTTGCTGCCTTAGTGCATGATGATTCATTGAAAGGAAACACAATAGCATGTTCATATTAAAAAGGTCCAAAAGCGAGGTGGGGTAGATTTGTACCCTAGCACAATTCATACAGGTCAAGCAAGCTGTACAACTAGGACCCGTTTTTGTTTCATAAACAAAAAAAGGTCATTAAAACACATATTTCAGGAACAGACATTATACTATATTTTTTGTGTATTTTGTTTGGTTTGTAGTTTCAATCAAGTCTGAGGCTTCTTAGAGGCTGCAGCTGGGTAACATCGGTGAAGGTCTGTGGTCTGAGATCCCTGCTCATTTGCTTACAGCACCACATGGATACTTTTTCTGTAGAAGGTCAGGCTCCGCACATGTGACCCTTGGCTTGCACTTTGTAAATCTAAGGCTTCGTGTAGCTTTTCAACAAACAGCCAAGGTCGGCACGACGTGTTGCAGAGATTTGGCTGCTGCGTGTGCCAACTCATCTATGAGCCTTTACACTTACTCATAACGACCGTCGCTGGTTGAAAGAGAAATTTACATGTATCTTGGGAAAAGCATAATTCCAGCTTCAGGCTTCCTCCAGATGTGATTCGATCACATTTTGATTAGAATGTGCGTATTTACACCTTCATTACAGTTCGTTTTCCTCATCTAGATAAGATAACCAGAAAAGATTGCTTGTTAATACCAGGTTGATGGGGTTAAAGTCAATATTTGAAGAGATCAGGCATTTTTAGCTTATTATATTACATTTTGTTCTAATAGACTCCAGAGAATAAAAAAAGTGTGTTTTTCCTCTTTTGTTTGAGAAACGCTCCATTGAGGATTAATGTTTCTTTTTAACAAGGCCATGAACATCACAGGACAGATCACATGTGATTGGTGGGAAGTGACTCTGTGCCATAAAATGGATTTCAGCTGTCAGTGAGGCTGAGTTATTCAGGATATTTCTCCTCAGAGGGACTCATTGAAATTCAATGGGTACATTAGTTATCTGACTGTGAGCCTGGTGGCGACACAGTGTGACGCTGTTGCTGTTTTCCATTTATTTTTATCTGACTGGAAACAAGTTTCGTTTTTATAAAATGTATTTCTTTATCGACAGTTTACAGCACTGAACATAGCAACAGTGGCACTCAGATACAATAACAGCACAGAGATGATGTGTGTCTAATGGTGGATTCACAAGAAGAGAAAACAAACACTTCAAACCACAGAAGCTTTTACGTGGAAGCACTGGCGCCTCACTCCGGTCCAGCCTTTGTCAGGTCAGTGTCTCTGTCAGAGAGATGTGACCTTCAAAGACTCCGGCCTTATTAAACACAAAACAAATCTTTATGACAGTCTGTCACATTAATGAGGGCATTCATGATTCATGCCAAATGGCCGGTTTTTATCATGCACCCACTCACGTCCTCATTGATTGTTATAGAAAATATTTCAGTAGTTCTGACTTTGGATTTACTTTCCAGGGCCGGATCTACAGGGGGGGCAAGGTAGGGTGGGTTTGAAGCATTGCCCCCCCCAGCTGGCCTCTAACTTTTGTGCTCCTAAAACTATATTTAAAAAACAAACTACAATTATGTTAAAAAGCTTCCTAAAGCATTGAAGCAAACAGTAAGTTGACCAAAAATGAATAACTGAAATGTCGCACTGTATCACACATGCAGAGCGGCGTTCACACAATGAGTCTTCCTGGTCCTGCAGCCCAGCAAAGTGTGATCGAGCTGCCCCGGACATCTGAAGGTAAGGGGTCAGTTTCCCCATGAGAAGTTTAAACACACATGGAACTTGAAGTTAATTTGTAATGGATGCAGTGCATGCTAAGGGTGATTCAGCAATAAAAGCAAGTCCATTAATCATCAGTCAAAAGGGAAAATTTCTCGCTCGTGATCTGTAGGAGAATGTTGTCTTTTGATTAGTTTTGATTTTAGGAAAGAAAAGAAGAGCTTTTTTTTATAAAAGGCATGTTTGAATCCTACAATGTTAAATAAACAAAGGGTCACCATTTCAGGGGCTATAAGTTACATCTGACAGCGACAGTGCTGGGACATCGATCATTTTTATCTGACTGACTATAAAGCTTGAACAAAATCCCCTGCGCTCAACCATGGTAGCTGACAGTCTGAGGGATCTAGCTGTTGTCAGTATTGAGAAACAACGTGCAGAAACACTAAATTTTCATATGTTTGTGAAATGTTTTGCCATACAGCACAACAACTATCACCTTAATCTCTCTTGCAAAAGATGGGTGATGTCATTTGTGATCAGTGGTTATAACAAAGAACTTATACTGTATTGTAATAGAAATTTACAGTATCCTACTTTAAAGTGAGTATTTCTGCTGTTTTATACCTCTACATCTCTACATCTTAGAGGCATTTATTATATTTTTTATGTCGTAAAGGCAGAAGTCCACAGTATCAGCAAACACTCAAACAAACTCTGAGGTTTGCAAAATTGTCAATTCATTAAATGAACATTAAAATGATGACTATTGACTGCTGCTCACATCTATTGCTGTTAACTATCACTGATGGCTACAATGAACAAAGCTTTATAAGCTACAAGCTTTAAATCTTAATTATTCTTTTAAGAGACTTGAGTGTTAGATTCACTTTATTTGAGTGGGTGAACTACAGAGGCTCAGAAGTTGTAAAATATGCCATTTCTTTTTATCTTGTACACAAGGATCCGTAGTGAATTGATCAGAGAGCTGAACAGTGTGTGGAGGCTCTTATGTAGTGCTCTGATGTGAGTAACACAGTGGTTGGAATTCAATAATCCTGTTTGTTTGGTGCTTTGTGTTTTGTTGGAATATTGACTGTATTCAAAATTTGCAAGAATTTCTATTTGTTGGATGAAATGTAAGTAACTGATTTTGACCTAATCTTATTTGTTCATTATAGGGTTGACAAACTATTACCAGTTTTTACATTCCATCTTTTAACACTTTGTATTTACTTATTGTCATTCCTTATGCTTAAACTTCATTTCCTACCGTGTCTAAATATTTTTAACTGTGCTTATTACAAACACAGTTTGTGAAAACACAGTTTATGATAAGAAGTTTTAAAGGTTTTTTTTAAAAGCTTTTCCTCATCAAAATTGAAAGACAACTACATCCTCTTTCATTTTGCTCCTATTCAAATAGTGGTTTGGGTTTTTGATTTTTTGGTCAGAATTAAAAGCAAATTAAAAGCTTCAGGATGATGTAAAAATCTCAAAATAAAAAATAAATTAATAATAAAAATAAAAATAATAACAATAATATCAATAATAATCATAATAATCATAATCATAATTATAATGTAGTCGGTAGGGGCTTTAGGATGGATAGAGAGTCTGATTTGGCACAGGCTGGCATATAACATAACTGTGATTTTAGACCATGTAAATAGAGAAATGTATTTTCTTTTGTTTTACAGAAGGTAAAAAAATACAGAAAATACTGAGATTCACTGTAAAAACATTTAAGTTCTAATCCTTAAACATGCATTCATTGATTTTTTTCCATTTGGGAGCATTTCAACTAGCTGTAAACACAACACTGGCGAGCTGTAAACACAAAGTTGATAATCTATAGGCAAACAGTTGCTTACTTTCTGGTCTGGCAGACAACATTAAAATTTGGAGTTGTGTTTGTGTCTACCTGATCAATGTCCAAAGTCCAATATTCACTCCTTTCTGCTACACTGGCTTTATCAGTATCTTGCTGAAAACAGCTTTCTGCTGTGGCTGCTGCTGGAAGCAATGCTGGAGAAATAAAACAATGAGTACGAGGCTCGAAAACGTCTCTTACAGCTAAGAGAAAGTGCAGCGTCGAGTGATGAGTCTGAGTGTTTGTCATCATGTGCAGCCATCCTCAAACGGCATGAAGTGATTTCCAGCATTGTTTGAAAAAATAATAATCATCAGAGCTGATTAAGAGTCTGAAGTTTATGTTGAGGTTACAGTCCTGGCTTTTTTTTTTAAACACCTGGAATATCATTTCTCACCAGTCTTTGGGACTGTACCTATGAAATAAAAGCTTTATATCCAACAACATCAACACCATGTATCATGCTAAATGATTTTTGTTGTTGTTGTTGGAAAAATGCTTGACAATTATCAAAAATTAAGGAGAAAAAATGATTAAATTTGTTGGAAACTGTCTCCTGTTGGTTAATTCTGCGTCCTTTTGATTCAGTTTCGTTCCCATCATTCTCTGTCACTTCATCACTCCATCTCTCTCTGCCTCATGACCACATGTAGCTCCAGGCTCTCCATTAAATCTTCATATTAGCGAGACGCTGCTGTCGCTGTAATGACTGCTGGAACGTCACATATCTCTTCATTTGCTTTCAGGTCCATTTTCCATGCTTTACATCCCTCATTTTCCCCTCCATATGTTTCTCCTAGGATTTATTACCACCTATCTGCTGCTCTACTGTATCTGTGACGCAGCCGGGGGCTCATTTGAACTGTATAGGCTGCCGCTGTGAGAGCTAATCAGGCCACATGTAAAGGCTTAATCCACATTGATCTGCAGATGAACCCAGATCAGAGAAGATTAGATAAGACTTGTTCACCAAACGCAGCCCTCCAGCTTCACATCCAACTCTGAAAGTGGAGATGAAGGCGTACATGAGTCTGGTCTTGTTTCACAGGATTTGTTTATGGCAACATGAAGAACTACTTGAGAAAATAAAAAAATATATAACCCCTTCATCCGATGTCATAAAAGGCAGGATCCAAACCAGTAATGAGCCCAGAAATACAATAATCCACAGTACTCCAGGGGCAGCAGACTGGGGTAGAAGGTCAGGCAAGTAGGAGGACTGACAGTAATATTTGCAGCGAGGGAGAATTGGCAGTAAAAGCAGGAGGCGCTGCTTTAGTCCTGCTCACAGTAAAAAACCATGATTTACCTGTCTATTCTGCATTAGAGTTTGAGTTTAACAGTGTTAATAGTTTTGAGGTTGAAGATGAGAAAAGTACCACAAAGAAGTTTGTCTTCTGCTTTAGCTGTTAGACTCAAACTGATTGATCAATAATAAATCATTTCCTCTTTGTGAATAAGACAACAGACTCCTGGCTGCTCTTCACTTCAATAATAAAACAAACATCAGGTATACTCTGTGAACACACCGGGCATGCTGATTACTGCTCTGTGTGTACAGCTCTGCGTGTACCACATCAGCACCATGATGGACTTAATGCAGGTGAAAACTCAACTGAGTTGACTGCCAAAGGACCTGTCCACCATTAAAACCTCCTCTGTCAACAATAATATATTATTAACTTGAGTAATGGGAGTCCATTTTTCTGCTAAGAATCAGTATATGTAACAAAAAATTCTCAACTCTTCAATTATGGGGCTTTTAACCGGTCCTCTATAAAAAATAAACTTGCTCCTGTGAAATTATGTGAGATAAGTATGGCTTTTTCGGTCACATAATTACAGTTGTGAAAATGCAGTATTTAGAGAAAAATATAACCCCTGTCTCTGTTTTCTGTTTAATATTATTGCACCTATGGGTTTCAAAATAACATTCAGTTCTGTGAGAACATAAGATTAAAGATTGGAATAATCACAAGCTGTTAAGGGAGTTGTGATACCATGCGTACGTGTGGTACATCTAGTAATACTATAGGTGCTACCCTTGGGAATAGAAATATTAGACCTTATTTTAGACAAAGTTTTCCAAACATTTTTATTCGATTTGACTGGCATTTGGTACAAATAGCTTTTATGTCAAAGTGACCAATGAAGGTGCAGTTACAGCTCTTTCCTATTCATTTACGTTAGAGACACAAGCATCCAAAATAGTTGTCCCTCTGTCCATTTGACAGTTGTGGCCACAAAATTGTTAGAAATTATGAGTAGCATTGGTCTGTAGTCAAAATTGCTTTTAAAGACAACAGCCAAAGAGGGCAGCAAATTACGAGATAATACAAAAAAGCCAATATAAGATTCTATTTTGAACAAAATATTGTTCTGAGATTTGATAAGAAGATATGCTTTTACTTTTGCATTGATTTGTTGTGCAGTTTAGCCTCATCTAGTTTAGCTGTGAGTTTTAGCTTATATTGAATTGTTCTGCCGCTTAATACGAAAACACAGTTGCAAACTTGAAGCTCCCAATGTGCTCCTCCCGAACTGACCAGGGTAGCAACACCAAACTGATAAAACTAAATGATGCAATTTTATTGAGCTCATGGAAGGATATACTTGGGTATACTACAGGTCAGACAACATCGTCTTCTTGAAACAACATATGTTAAAAAACATGGTTTAATAACATGTCTTGTAAACTCATGGAGAGAGACATTAATTTGAAAATGCAAATCAAGTGACTGGTGTGCACAAATATATCTTTTCCACAAATGGCACACACCGAACCTCAGTGTTGCATCTGAAGCTCCATCGCTCAGCTATTGGTGATATTTGCCAGCACACTCCTGTAAATTTTTTTCTTTCTTTTTTTTTGTATTTTTCAGTGATCTACTGTGATTGCAGTCTTTGTATGTGCACACATACAGGGTTTTTTTTTTTTTTTGGTGTGTGAGTGTGTGTGCATGTGGGTGTGTCAGTGGCAATGTAAAGGGCAGAACAGTGAGATGGAGGAGAGGATCTTCCATTATAGATCTGACCTAAGGGGTCATACTGCACACACCCAAACACACACAGGCACACGCACACAGACACACACGGACACACACGGACACACACACACACACACACACAGTGAAGTTGACCATTAGTTTCCTCTCCATCATTCCACTCGCTGACCACAACTGTCTCACTCTGATTTATCTCCTCTTACTAACTGTCCATCTATCTGTCTCTAAATCTATCTGCCTGCTTCTGTGTGTTTCTCTGCCTGTGTGTGTGTGCCTCTCGGCCTGTATGTGTTACCAACAGAGGAAATCTTATCTCAGATATCAGTCTATTTCCCCTCTGCTGCGTTGGGTTGCAGTGGTATGATTTTCTTGACTGTCTGTTAACCTCCTGAGCTGATGTTGATCTCGTTGAGGTTGATGTCACCTTTTCTTAGTTTTATAAGTTGATAATCCCTTCTGAAAAGCCCTGATGTAAAAGTTAACAAGCTTGGGGTGAGGGGACGCCACTCTGTTATCACCTCTGGGTGAACATTGCATCTCTTAAACAAAAAAAAAAAAAATTAAATGAGAAAATAAACCCTTTGCACTCATTGGACTCTTGGCCCTAGTTTTACCTGCAGTTATTTTCTCTTTACTTTTGTTCATAAAAATATTTCTGTATCCAGATAATGTGAATATTTACACTTTTAAAGCAAACAGAAATGGTATTTTTTCCATTCTTTGCCAATATGGCTTTATTGGTGAAAAGCAACGACAATAACATTTAGTACACCTTAAGTCACTACAACTGGGAAATGATATAAAGGTCATCAACAACAAACAATGGCTATAAAATTAGCCATGTATTAACATCAGCAGATATTCTTTGTCCTTTTCCAGAGAAATAAGCATTTTTGGTTTTGATAAGGCTTTAAGGTTAATAAGCTTAATCGCTGTCATGTCCTTACCACAAGGAACAGAGCTACTTCACATTAGAAATTTAATATAAGTAACATGTCAATATTAGCTTTCAACTTGGTTTAAGGAAATTACTTGCAGTGTTGCATTGGAATGGCATGTTATTGTCTATGTCATGTTACACGTTGAGGTAATCTTAACCTTGAACAACAGTCACGTTGGATTCCAAAGTGTGTATTGTATTTCTCTTCTTTGGTATGCTGGTCCAGATTTAAGTGATGTTGCCTTTGTAATGTAGTTCAATGGAGCTGGAGAGCAGAGCCTCTAAGGGAGCACTGAAGGGTGCATTTGTTGGCTGTTGATTGTAAACATAAATAAATCTTTTTTTTAGAATTGCTTATGCTTACACTGACTACACTGAAAATATGAGTGGGAAAATTGCAGGGCGAATAGCCTGCAGTATAAATCTTTTTCCCTGCTATACCTGCAGTTTCAGTATGGAATATGTGCGAGTCACAGGCAAAGCAAGATGGTGAGCTTTTGTTTTGAGGTTGTGTCTTCAGTTTTTTGGATCCAAAAAATCCAACTGTGAAAGTTTTCACAGCAAGTTTGTATAATATGGACTACACTAGGCAAAGGGACAAACTTACCAAGCAATCACCAGCTGGTACTGGCAAAATGTATGTTGACAGGTGATTAAGACTCTCAAACCAAACTGCCGATGAGCTAGACTCATGTGTAAAAGGCAGCACACACCTTGTGGAAAAATTGGATCTAGAAGAGTGTTCTATTTCTATGATTGTTGAAGGGATCCCTGTCACATACGCACCATTTACACACTGCTTTCACACCTGATTTAGCCAGTTTAATTGAGATTGAGGCATAATGTTGATGAACCACTCTCCATGAAGGTTCTGCATCTGTTCCATGTTCAATGAAACTTAACGACTATTCTTTTTTTGTCAGTTTATTGTGTAAAGTTATTCAGTCCTAATTGTGTTTGGTTTCTCTACTTAAACCAACAGGAGTTTCTGACAGCTTGTGCAATGTCTTTTAGAAGACATAATTAGAGATGTCCTCCAGCGTCTTCACTGCAGAAACATAGCGAATCCTGAATCATCTGTCAACCATCCAAGATTTGTAGCTCCTAAGGACTTCATACAGAAGAAAACACTAAAAAATGTTAAAGGCCCCCCAAAAAAAGTCTTTCTGACCACTCCCAAAAGTCTGACAGGAGAGTATATGAGTACATGACTGATTCAGAAACCACAAAAATATGGGATTTTTCTGAGGACTGTCTTTTCTTTGAACTGACAGTATCATGGGGATCTTTCCCAACAGGTCCAGTCTGAACCTTTTCTTTATAAGTAAATTTGCAAAAATCGGCGTTGATATAAAGGCATTCAAAGAGATTGTGGATTCCATAAATACCATGTTTTTGGGCTCAACTCATTTCTGACCAATGTAAATTTTAAGCTACTGGTTTAATTATCCAATGAGCAACATGCATAGAGCCAGGTTCATTGAGGGCATTTTCACACCCACCTTGTTTGGTTTAGACCTTTGAACTTTTCAGTTTGATCTGAACCAGAATAGCACGTGTGAAACCTCCTGGGACCAAAATACCAAATGGAAAACATTTAGCCCAAGGACTTTATCAAGGGCCAGCCAGAAAAAAAACTCAGAGAGCTACAACCAAGCTGCAATCAAGCCACAAAACAAAGCAACAACAAAACAACCTATCAAGTACAGAGACACGCAAGCCACAACCTTGAGGTTTACATGACATAGGTTTGTCATGTAAAGTCCGTTAATCTGTTTGCACGATTGCAGTGATACCAAAACCAACCGGACCAAATTTATACATTTTGACAAACCTGTGAAGTGCCCTAAGAAATGGTTTTCCAGTTCTGTGTGGTGGAACTTGGCTGGCCTGCACAGAGCCTTGACCCCAACCAGCATCGCCTTGAGCCAGACCTTATCACCCAACATCAGTGCTAGACCTCTGTCGTACTCTTAAGGCTAAATGGGGGCAAATCCTTGCAGCCAGGTTCAGCATTGGTTGTAGAAGCCTCTCCAGAAGAGTGGAAGCTGTTACAGTTGTGGATTAATGCCCATTCATGTCAAATTTGACAGTAATATTGATGTGTCCAAATATTTTTTAAGCATGTACGGTACAATGAAATACCTTTTAATTACTGCATAATTACAAGTTAGTCCACAGCTACATTAGTTTTTCTCTTTCTGCCTTCATACATGAGTCTCATTTATTTTCTCTCTCCAGTTCTTGTGTGTGAAGCTGTTTTCCAGTCTTTCCACGTGCGTCTCATCCGCAGCAGCCGGCTGTTCGATGAGAACATTCAGCTAAATGTCTGATCGATAGGCGCTGGCAGCGTTCCCTGCTGCTGCCGCCAGAATACTGAGGAGGAGGAAGAGGAGGGGGTGCCTGTGAACAGCCACACTGTGGATGTGAGTGGCTATGTATTTGTTCCTGTTTAGCTGTTAGGTGTGTCGTGTAGGTGACTTGGTATGTTCAATGTGATAAATCTGCCATATAGAAGTAATCCAGTTTGTGTCACAAACACTCACCTTCAACCGAACACATGCGTTGTCTCTCTATGTTCTGAACAGTAATTATGTTTTATTTTGTGTTCCAGACAACAGAGTGGTTACGTTTTTATTGATGGTCTTCATTTTTGCCTTGTGTTTTATTCAAAGTTCCGTTCTTTGTGTGCATCCTCTAGAAATGTACTTGCTGGAATGAAACAGTCTTTTTCCCATCAGCACAGACTAGTCTGCTCTTAATGACAGTAAGAGGCTATGTGTAAAGTTTTTTATTGATGGGAGTTTGTTCCCCATTCCTTCCCTGAGGTTTCAGAAGTTTCAGCATCTTTATCTTTCTTTACAAAAGAAGATAAAATCTTTTTTATTGTCTCAACCAACAGAGAAAATTGGCAATTTACTGGCCACCATTACAAACATAAACGTGATTTACAATGACATTTTTGCTTTCAACATACTGTACACATATTTCATCTGCAAAAGTTTTAGCTGTCTCTCTGGATCAGACTGGAAGAAAATCTATTATTTGACACACCTACTTTTATAAATCTTAAATTAGAACAAAAAACCCCAAAACAAAACAAACAAGCAACAAAAGAAAAACCTCAGCCTGTCTTTTACAAAGTTTAATATCATCATTATCTTTGTCCGTGAAGCAGGCTGCTATACTTGACCCTGCATTATTCAATGCAGAGACAATAATCTACAGCAATATAAATTGACATTACTAGGTCAGTTTTATAATAAAAATGCAAGGCAATGACTCATAAAAAAAGAGTATCTTGATTTTTAAGATATATTTATATATTTTTTTTAGTTTTCCCTTTTTAAAGAACATTTGTTCTGTTGTACATGAGGGAAGTTTGTATCCATGGTTACCTTTAAAATGGGCATGCGACAGCATTCAATGCATGTGACATTTTCATTTTGGCAAATATTTGTAAGAAGTACGTTTTATATTTTTTAGTCCAGAAAAAAAATTTATTACTGCCTTGCAGTTATATGCTTCCACCAACCAGTCAAGTTGTTGTTGACATCTGTGTTTTCCAGATTCCTACTATACGTGTATATAAAGACTTTAAATGTATTAAACTCGCAGTTTCTAGCAACTAGGGATATTTCTCTTGGGGGCCATGCTCAAAATGGCTGGTGAGGTTTTGGGGTTTTTTGTTTTTTTTTTGGTCATACAATGAGTTGTTGAGTTAGGCCCAGTTGCTGTCATCCCTATGTTAACAAAACGTTAGCCAACTGTTGTTTTTATCATGCACTGCTTTTTCTCTCAGTGCACAAACACTTCATCCCACCACCACAAAGCGCTTTGCCAACGCTTTTTTGCTCATAAACACTTAGCCTTAATCTGCATCTTAAGAAATTGAAAAGGCTGTGAAGCATAGGATAGGTTAGAATCATAGTAGTTATTGCCGTCATTGTTCAAGGGGCTAGCTAACTTCACTTTCAATTGTAAAAAGAAAAAGGTACTTCCATGTTGAGCAGGAGAAGACACACAAAAACACAAAGGGCCTCAGTACGGGAACCTTTAAAGACAAAAGAGACTGTTAACCAATGGTCTGTTTTACCTACCAACACCACTTGTTACTGTTCACCTGTTTTGTAACTCAAATGAAAATGCCAAAACCAGGCTGATTGAGAAGACACATGACTACAGCTCTAAGGGAAAGCTAAAGGAGCTAAGTGTCAGACAGGTAACCCAGAATGGATGGTGAGTTTTACCTAACCATATTCCATTGAGATAGTGAAGATCCACACATCCAGGGTTGATTAGGTCATACTGTCACATTAAATGCAACACTGATATGGTAATACACTGGGTTGCAAGCTAGCTAGTTTTCTAGATGAAATTGAATGTTACACTTTGAGATGTAACGTGTCACCATTGGATCAACTTGTAATATTAAGCATTTGTGAGGCTTGTGCATTTTTTTGTCATGGACAAAAAAGTCTTTTGTAAGGTTTTGTTCTTGTTGACACCCCTCTCCCAAATATCCTTGGTTTATTGTTTAATCCAACTGGATATTTGTGCCAGATTTCAAGAGATGAAGAGATTCTGTCAAGGTGCTTGTGAGATACCATACTGACCATACTTATGACAGCTGGTGGTCAGACAACCCTTAAATGTTTAGACACAACATTGTATATCGAGTTTATAAGAATGACTTTAATGCCCCTGCTTCTTATTCATAGCAGGCAATGTTCTAAATCAAATTAGTATTCTCACCTGATCTCCAAAATTTTTTTATGATCTCGCAAATCCAGCTGCCTCACAAGATAACATCATCTCTGTGCATGTTGTGTTAGATTTGAAAATGTGACCTAATCTTCCCTGGGTGAGTGTCACCTTAATTACTTGTATATGCTTGCTGACTCTCTCTATGCATACCAAACTGGTACCTGTACAATGGAGAATACAAAAGAGACCACCTGGGTCCTCACCACACTGGTTCACACACCAGAGTCAACCTGTAGTTTACACTCAGAGCTCATTATCCTGGGGATAATTGTCTGCCTCCAGCTTTGTTTCATTGACACTCAATGTGCTAATAACAGTTTTGATTTCTTCATAAACGTGAATAGTTTCCAGAAAGTTTTTGGCCCCAGCAGACAATGCTTTAAATATGGATGAATAGGGAGGATACGTGTCTTGTCAAGGCTTACAGACTTGATCAAACCCACTTTCGTGTCTGGACCTTACCTGGTGTTTTAGTAGTGTAAACCTGTGGGACACAGAAAAACCCCAGTCTCTATCAGTGACCTGAGCTTTGTATGTCCATTTTGAGTTTGCCTGCTTAGAGTTTTCAGATATGATCAATATGAAACAATTTTTACAATGTTAATAAACGCATAATCTGAACAGCACTGTATTTCCTGTAAACATAACTGCAATTGATGATTTGATGGTGTGATGGTCTTCAGCCAGGCTCTACTAGTCTCCACATGGAATAGATTCGACAAGATGTGGAGAGCAGTACAAAACTCTGTTCCTCCTTTTCCTCTCTTCATTCCTGTTCCTCTCACATTCCTGCTGCCTGTATGCCCCCCCCCCAACCCGCCTCCATCCCTGGCTGAGCAGCATTGATTAAAGCCTCCATACCCTCCTCTCTCTCTGTTTGCCGTCTCTCCACTGCTCTTTATTTTGCAGATAGGATCCGACTTCCAGCCGACAGACACAAACAGCAGCTTGTTCAGTCCATTTAGCTGCTGTTTGGACTGCGGCTACATTACAATCTTATCAGGGGAGTCGCTGGCACACCACCACTGCTAATAAACTGATAACACCCCTGAGTATTGATTCTGGCTTCAAACCGGCCAACTTTATCCCATAGTCTGGCCAGTGCCAATAATTGGTACCAGGAATTGGTTCCAGCTCATGAAGAGTGAAACACATGAACTGAAAACCCTTTATAGTTCAATCAAACTAACCTGTAGAAACTTAACAATTGCTAAAGAAACATAATCCATCACAACCAATTTTTTTGAGTTTCATTATCATCAGCACCAGAGAACTAAAAAGGCTTCTAAAAGGCTTCTTATTGGTGTGTTCAGGGATACATTGTAGAACAGAATTCCTTTTGCTGCAAAAGCTGACTAACCTTTGTAACGTAGCACATGTAATCAACAGCTATGTTTACACACTCAAAAAAATAATGGTACCAAAAAGTTGACTTTAGGTATTTTAATTATATGAAGTAATTTTATTAGGCAAGTTTAATGTGAGGGTCCCATTTAATTAAATGCATTTCTACCATGCTGAATCAGTGTGAATAAATTAAAATAAATCAAATAAAGTTAATGCAAACGTATACATAAACTTTATGTGTTTATTCTCTTAAAGGTAAGGTAAACTTAACATAAACACTATGCATTGCGTATATATGCGTATATATACAATAGTAATGCATTTTGAACGTGTTAAAATCAATGTTAAAATGCTGTGTGTTGCCTTGTGATTTAAACATTTGTTTTTGTATACTATTGTATGTATACTTAAACGCATAGTGTAATGTTCACCTTACCTTTAAGTGAATAAATGCATAAAGTTTATGTATACGTTTGCATTACCTTTTTTTGATTTATTCTCACTGATTCAGCATGGTAGAAACACACTGAATAAAATGGGACCCTTACATTAAACTTGCCTAATAAAAATAAAATGGAAAAACTTTATGTAATTAAAATACTTTAAGTAAACTTTTGGTACAGTAATTGGAATAAAAGTCAGATCAGAGTAAAAATACTTCATGTAAACACATCTATTAGAAGATTTTGATCTGACACGGCCCATTCAGAAAGAAATTTCATTCTGAACAAGAGTGGTGGTTTATGCCAATCCTTTCCTTATTCCAAACTGTGTCCGTGCACGCAGTCATTCTAAACATGTCATCCAAGTTGGGGTAAGATTATACTTGCTGCCCATTTCTGCCCTACATCAACATGATGCATTTCTGCCTTTGCAGCAGGCAGTTGTTTTTCAGCAAGCAGCAAATATATACAATATATTTTTGAGTACATATATAGACATTAGAGTCATGGACGCAAGAGAGGAGGAAAGCTAAACATCTCAAGCACAACAGGAAGATGGGCTGACGAGAAATATCTGTCGATGTGCTTTTTTACAACACAGGCGGGAGTTCAACTTTTTCCTCTATTCTATTCAGAAAATTAGACAACTGCCCTCGTCAAAATGTTTTCTTTCCCATAAAAGGCACGCCATGATCTGATCACATTATTTAGCATCCATGTAAACAGTTATTTGGAATTCCTGATCAGTAAACATTTTGATCAGACTGAAGCAATTTTACGCATGTAAACATAGCTACTGTCTTATTAGTTTAAGTGGTACCTTGTTGTTTGGTTTACCCCCTCTCTTCCCTTATTTGTTGTCACCTTGTTTTCATTTTTGAAGGTAACACGTTGTACTGACCCAAGGAGGAAAGAAATATTTTATAATTCCTTGTAAATAACTCATCTCTAACAAGATCTGCATGTCATAACTTTGTGTACCATCTGAGATGCAAGTTAATGGATGAGCAACATTAAACTTAATCAAATCCTTCTGCTTTACACTGAAATCTGTTATTATTTCTTCAGTTACATCATGATAAAAAAAAAGTTCTGAGTGTGAATCACTGTTTGCTTTTAATTGTCTCCAAAATCTGTATATATGATAAGACAAGTTAATTTGAACCATGTTTTTGTGCATAAAACTGTAATTTTTGTTCAGTGTGCTGCATGATTATGAAACTGATTTAATTAATTATACTCCATTAAAGAACTCATTGCATTTGCAGCTCCAAGTTCTTTTCAGACAAGGGTGATGAGTTTGTTTAAATCAGGAGAATAAGTAGAAGCAGAGTCTGTTTTACTATATTGACAGACATATATACTTAAGTAGAGACAGTGAACTACACATCTTAAAAATCAATTAGGACATGAAGCAAATACACAACCACACATTTAACACATTTAACCACCAAACCAGCATCTGTAGTCAAACATGCTTTCAGTTGGCTGCTAGAGAAGATTGTACAAGCTAAAGCTTGGGAGAATCAGAGTCTGTAAGTGTGCATAACAGAGATAATCAATGAAACAAACTATTACGTGCAGATTGCAGGGTAAAAGCACCTGTTATATTTATCATTTTAGACAACAAACAGATGCATGAGTTAGGTTGGAAACTTAATAACATTCTTATGTGCAGTATGAAGCTGGAGTTGAAAGGCAATCAGAGCTGTTTAAAAATTGGGAACAAATGGAAGCAACTGCCTGGACTCTGTCTGATTTTAAAAATAGCTTACCACAACCACAGAGTTTTACTTAAAAAAAAAAACATTTCTTCATTTAATCCATAAACAAATAAAAATACAAAATAAACAAGTTGATGTTGTATGGGTTTCATATATTGGAATAACCTCTTTGCTGGGTGCAATTGCTTTTTGTGCCTGCAGTCTTCATGGAGTCATGCACGTATAAACAAGATGCAACTTGTTAAACAAGATGCAACTTGTTGATCAAGAAAACTTTAAAGTGGGTGTTTTCACTTTGGCTGAGACTTTGGCTAGCTTTCCCTGCTCTCTGCCACCATGCTAAGCTAAACCACTTCCCCTGGCTGTAGCTTTGTATTTATTGTGATAATTGTCAAATTCCTTCACACATTGAATTTAATGGTAAGTGACTGGACTTTCCCTCACTAATGAACTTTTCTAAAACAGTCACAGTTAATACACCCTGTACCAAAAAATCCCAAGCATGGTAAAGCTGTTCTGTAGGTAAGGACCAAATACTAGACGATTATCTGCCCCTGTGTCTGTGAATACAATCTTTCTTAAATGACTAACAAATGTCTCACCTTGCTTTTACCTAGAAGAGGGTCATGTTTAAAATCCCCCACCGTGAAGGTGTGTGCTTGACATAGTGGTCAGATGTAGGTCACTGCTCCATGTGGTGGCAGCCATCTGGCAGACGCGAGCAGTGAAGGGGGCTGTTACTCTGAAGAAGGAGCCCTTTTAGACCTGATAGGCCCAGGGTTCACCCCAAGCGGCACACGGTTACTGGGAGGGTAGGAACTTTGGAATTTACCTGATGAAAGTTCTGGCAAAGCCAAAGATAAATAAGGACAGGAACAGGGTTTTGGTTCAGGCTGCGTTTTGTAGGTGGGGAGAACTGAAATACTGCCTGTGACAGGAGATTGTGGATTGGTAAAAGAACACCTTTAGATACTCCTGAACTAACCTAACTTATCCTCTGCTCAGGGGGATTTCAAAAAGAGAGAAAACTTTCCTCTGCCCGTGGTAAGCTTCAGGTGTGGATTCTTAACCTGATACGCTGTAGACTTTGGACACCGACTGTGGAGGCTGACACAAACTTCACTGTGACATGGAGGTCGAGGACCTACCAAGCTGAGAATGTTAATGGTGAAGAGTTTTGTAAAGATTTTAAAGATTTAATCATTTCCTAGTGAACAGATGTAACCTCAATTTCTTGTCTGACTAAAGAAGACTTATTTTGACAACCAAATGAGTCTGCAAACACAAAAGGAATTTTTTTTCTGCTTTTAACAACACAGCTGCTGTGTGAACCCAGACCAACAATTACTTTTTTCCTGTTCAATGCAAACTGAACATTAAACTTGCTGTTTAATGAGGTCCTTTGCTATTTTCAAGTTCAAATAATAATAGACATGGTTATTTTTGTCTAATGTGCACTTATTAAATGACTGCATCAAACTGTGAAGTGTTGGTGCTTATTTGCTGTTTTCTGGGCTTGGAAAGTCCTCACAGTGCTATAAAAATCCAGGCTGTGACCTTTAGTCCTCATTTACTCTATCCTCATTAGTCAAATACTGATAAGATACACAACTGACGTTTTTATTTTTATTTAGCAGAATTTACTCTGGTTAGTTTGGTGGCTTTAATCTCACTAAGTTCTTTTTTGTTTTTCAAGTAGTTTTATTTGTCCTCTTGTGTATCTGTTATCAACCAGAATATTTCTTTCACTATTTATTTCAATATTTCAGGTGATAAACGCTGATGGGATATAATTAGCCTCTTAGAGATGCTGTATATTACTGCCAGATAATATGTTAGATTAATAAATTGTTATCTCCCGTGTATGTTTATTATTTTATTATTATTTTATTATTGATTATCATTCAAATGTTAAATTGTTTTGAAAATATTTTGAAGGTGTTTTCTCAATAAATTATAATACCTCATCTTGTTTTTGACTTACCGCGACTATGAAAGCTGGCAGATGTCATGGACAGTAAAAATTGCTGGGCAACAATAATATGTAAAACAGTAACTTTTATTACATCCCCTCCATTTCAAACTACATGCCATACCCTTTCTTGGCAGATGGTGATGTGATAATTAGTTGGTCGCATATAGAGGGAGATGGTAACAGTTGGTCTATGAAAAGATGGTCTTTGGCATCAGAATGTCCTTGGTGATCTTTTAGTCTCCTGATTCCCGGTCCATGACCTTTGACCTCCCTTAAGTGGATGCTGTGAGTGGGTTTGGTCTGGTGCTTCAAGACAACCAATGCCAACTTGTTTTTAGTTTCTCTTGATATTTCATCAGTTTGGTATTGCACATAACATTTTTGTGTCATTATGAGGACACAAACCAATCCATCAGTGGTCCTCTCTGGTTGCCCCTGTATTAATGGCCCACCCGCAGAAATGTTCAGTGTTCGATGCTTTATTTAAAGTGCTGACTTTTATGGCTCCAGTAGTCAGTCTCACATGCTCTGCTGCCAAGCATCACTGATCCATCATACTTAAGCACAAAATTATTTACAAGAATTTTCTAATTACTTAAAAGCAAAAGTAATCAGTTGCATTGCTAATTGCATTACTCTCCTTACCAAGCCCAGCACTATCAAAGGTGCCTTTAAACAGCTCTGTGTCCTTCACATCCACGCTCACATTTTTGACACCTATCAAATACATAATAAGGGTAGCAACTGACCACCTGGACACTGTAAACAACAGTACCAAGACAAGGAAAGACACTTTGTTGTTCAGGAGGAGTTGAATTACTAATAAGGCTGTCTAAATGCTTGCAGTGATGCTGCAACTAATTTATTTTCCTTCCCTGTCACTGTTTCAGTTACCATGATCAGAGCATGCACAGATTTAGACTGGTGTGACTGGATAACACCATTTTTTAGAAGCAGCTAAAAGCACAAACTTGGATCTATTTTGTTAATGTGATGCTACTGGTTAGTTTAATATCTGAAATTTTAAAAAATGTTTGCGCAAAGACTGTTGTAATAAAAGATGTAACTTTAAGGATTTTTAATGTGGTTTAACGCCTTTTTTGGAAAGCCATATCAGACACAAATGACTGTTCAAGCAGAGTATTAATATATTTTCATTTATTTAAATACACTGTTATGTTAGACAAATTCAAAAGTGAAATTCATCACACACAAGATAGCTGAATACATTTCCCTTTAACATATGAGAAACCTTTTCAGCCTTCTTGTGTCATGAATCTACTTTTTGAACTGATGCTTCCTGTCATGATCTACACCAAGAGTCATGGCCAACAATGCACAGGGCATTCACTTTTGAATGAACTGACACTGTTATGTTACTTAAGTACATGTTTGCTAAAACTGTGAGATATGTAATAAGTTACCCTTTTACTTAAATAATCCTTTGGGTGGGTTTGAGAGTTTTGACATTTCTATATGATGCCCAGCTGTAGTGCTTCAGTATGACCTGCTGGTGATGGGTGGTTATAAAATATTTGTCAAATGGCTTTTTTATGTTCTGTCTTGTTTTTCTCTATTACTTACAGTACTTGCTTATCATTTAGCATCTAGAGAAGATTTGTGCTCCTGCTAGCTTTCATTACAGTGTACTTTGAAACTGTTTCTTTTCATTAATTAATCCAAAAAGTGCCTTTATTTTCAGAGTTTTGTCTCTTGATGAAAGAAGCATGCACGCTACACAATAAACATCAGCCTCAACACTGCCCAAGTCATCTTATGTGGCCGAGGTTCCTCATACAATGGCTATTTGCCATGCTGTGATGAATATATCTGAGACTTCCTGGCTCAGACAAAGTCTGAGTGAGGAATGAGGATAGCTGCTGTGATAGTTTCCTCCTGGGACTCATCTATTTGTAAAGTAGGTGGATGATGTACATTTAGTTGGCCTCCAGCTTCTGGCCACTAACATTAGCAGACTCAGTGTTGCTGCCAAAAATAGTTTCCTTTCTATTTATCAAAAGCCTGAAAATATGTCTCTGTTTTTCATTTGTTAATTTCTAGGCTAATTAATAAGTCGCTAAATTGAAAGATATGCTTTATCCAACACTGTCAATATAACAATCAAACACCTGAAATGTCAATAATGTCACTGACCTATTGTAACGTCTCTGGTGAGGCTTGGACTCAGGTGCAGAGAAAAAACTCAGGAAACTTAGTTGGGCTCCAAACAAAAATCACTGTCTTTACTAACAAAAGCAAAATACAACAAAGGTATCAAAAAGGCAAACAAAAACAGACA
>JAQNCA010000013.1:625491-640054 GCA_029783725.1 Acanthurus tractus
CGTTTGTGAATGCACTACTTTTGGGAGTGAACAGAGTTCACTGGTTTGTGTCCTTTTAAATAAAGTTTGACTGACTGGCTTATCTGGCTGTTTTGTTGACATTACCTTCCGTGCAGCGCCATCTAGAGGATGCATAACGCAACCCCAGCCACTGCTAGCTTTTACTCTGTGCGCCTACAGTGTGCCTTACAATGCGCCTTATAATCCGGTGCGCCCTATGCATGAAAACAATTTTAAAATAGGCCATTCATTGAAGGTGCGCCTTATAATCCAGTGCACCCTATAGTGCGGAAAATACAGTATCTTTATAAGGTTACAATAAGGCTCTGTGGCCAGGGAACAGATCATGTGAAAAGGAGCCTTCATAATTATATACATAAAATTACAATACAAAAACAGCAAATACTATTGTGATGCTCTCTGCAGAAATCTTGAGCAAAATTTTGCCCCCTACTTACTTTATCTGTTAGAACTAAATGGACTGAGCTTTCTATATTAAATAAATATTTACAGAACAAACTGCGATCTTTGTGGTCCCTGCAGAAAAGTAACACCATCCTTTGGACATAAAAATATCTCTGATTAATGTGGAATGCTTTCATACTAATAATTAGCATCTCCATTAACCCCTTGATACCCCCCCCACTACATGAACTACAGGGGGCGTGGCTACAATTACGAAAGCTCTTCTACTCATTTAAAGCTCATCACCTGCACAGAAAACATTTTAATTACACATAAAACACTAAAACAAATCATCAACACCGCAGGAGTTTATCCAGCATTACCATGCAGTTCTCCTCCTGCTCCGTTTTCCTCCCCCCCGATTATCATTTTTAGAACAACTGCTCAAATTTGCAAAAATTTGTCTCCCAGGGGACTGAACTTGCAAAAGTTCAGAATGAATTGTCAAACCACTTCAACATTAACTGCTTATTAAGGACACAAGGTATGCGGTTATTATATATATGAAATGTGTTTTTTATTTATAAAAGTAAATCACAGCAATAACCAAACTTGCAGATTGTAATGTTGAGTTTCATTGTCATTCGATATGAACTGATAATTTTGTATGAGCATCATCTGAGCTGCACTGGACCCTCACCCTCCCTCTATAAAAAAGGGGGAAAAAATGTACTTGGTCAATCAGTTTAAATGTAAAAATGTTTCTGTTAAATCCCATTGTGTTCCGGTCTCAATCCTTCAGTCAAATCACAGGTGTTGTTACGTCTACCAAACAGACTGTCAGATAAACTCTTTATATCACTGTTTGTGTTTCATTGTTTTACTGTTTCAGTGTATTAATGTGTCTGATCTGAGTGTTTTCTTCTGTTTCCTGCAGTGTTCCTTCCTCCCTTTCATGTTCCAGTCTGATAATCCTCGGCTGAGTCTTAATTACTCCCTAATAATTAGAAAATCCTGATAATCTGATGCGGGGCAATTTAGCTGACTGACAGCATGCACACTCACACACACACACACACACACACACACACACTCAGCAGTTATCAGTCTTGTGAATGACTTTGAAGCAGATAATTGTCTGTGTCTCAACATCCACTAATTACCAGCAGCTGAAAATGCTGCAGGAGTCTGAATCAGCTCCTTTGGAAATTACAAGATACACAGCTAATAACCACACACACACACACACACACACACACACAAACACACACATAGCTCATAGACTAGTGTGTTTGTGTGTGTGAAACAAATGGTCTTTTTTCAGTCAGCAGTGTGAATCTTTAGTCTCGATCAGATAAAAACACCAGTCTGCACATTTAAAGGAACAGTCCATCATTTAATGAATTCCTGTTCGTCTCTGTCTCCCCCTGAGTGAGATCAGAAGATGGATATTTAAGGTGTGAATCTCTCAGTAAGTCAGGATTTGATTCTGCTCTGATTCAGAGGTGCTGTGACACAATAGCGGAAACAATTCGGATAAAATTTTGATGCATCTACAGTCTGCTGCTTTTGTTCCTTAGCATCATGTCATAAACTAAGAATTTAAAAATGACACGTTTTGTTTTTGTTGTTATTGTTGTTGTTGTTGTTGTTGTTTTAATGATGTTCTTTCCACCCGGTTGTGTGTGAACTGAAAGATACCTGAAGAAAGTTTTGTCAGTTAGACCACAATATGTCCTCAATTCATCTCATGTGAACTTCCATCTGCACTTGAATGTGCTCAAGCTTCAGTACATCTGACATCCCATGGGATCTTGTTTTTGGAAGATATATGTCGTACTCAGGAGAGATCCTGTTTGAATTGTGTTATTAATTACAAATATGATGTTTGGCAGTTTTTACAGGGCCCATATTCATATTCAGCAAAATACGCTGTTAGAAAGGCTGTACAGACAGATCATGTAAGCAACTTCATAACACAAATATCTTATAGAACTGAATAAAAACCCTTTCACACATGAATTCTGGATCATATTGAGAGAATCAGATCAGGATAATGATGTACCTGTTCACACATATGCAGCAAACATCAGGAGACAGTGTGCCTTGTGTTCGCACATGTAGGAAATACTCCAAGTAATCTAGGCGAGGGGCACCTGGGTAAGAGCCTGCAGGAGGCTGGATGTGGTGCAAAAGGTGTGCAGCATAAACCTACTTAATGTGTTTGGATGTTCTTTGTTGTTGTTTAAAATGACTATCCACCTTCCTCATTGGACATTTGTATTTTTCCAGTCACACACCAGTTGCACAAATATGTGTCATCAGTATGCCCACTCCTTCGCTGCAGACAGTTGTCTGCTGTGTTCCTACATGCAGCTCACCTGGATTTAAGGCTCCAGGGCTGCAAAAGTCTGGGTCAAATAATCCAAACATTTGTGTTCACACGTACAGCTCCTGCAGGCAAACTCTGGATACATTCAGAATGACAGTGCAAGTTTGAAAGAGGCTTTAAACTCTTTTTTCTCACCAAGTTCATATTCACCATCTTACTTTAGCATGTTGCTATACTAAAACTTGCTAACTAGCACACTAAGTAAAGCTGAGGCTGTTGTTCATAAACTGAGGCACTGGACAAATGAATATTTTAAATTAACCTGACTGACTTGAATATTTTTAAGCCTGAAATAAGAATAATAAAAAGAAGAAGATTTAAATTTAAGTGGGCAAAGATAAAACATACAAAATGCATGCATGAGAACTTTCTTTCATGTTTTTGGATGTACTTTTTCTAAAAAAAGTTAAATTCAGGACTTGAATATTTCATTATTGTGGTAAAGAGAAGTGGATAGATCTGTTTTCCTAACTTGTTTTAATTCTCAGGGTAAAAGCAGCATTTAAGTGTTGCTGTAACCTTTCCGACCAGGTTTCCAAATACAAGCAAAACAGACAGAGTTGCAGAAGGGAAGAGGAATGGATTAATGCAACGTTGCCATAAAACCAACATAAATAAATTAGCAGGAAGCAGCAACATGAGTCACGGCAGCAGAAAACAAACTGAACAGTCTGAGGTTTTTGCAAAGATTTAAATGGTTATTTCAACAGCTAGAAAGCAGCCCATGAGACACACACACAAACACACACACACACACACAAACACATGCATGCACACATTCGCTTGCGCACACTCACATGCAGACATACACGCACGCACTCACACACACACACAGGCTGGCCGCTGCCCTCTCTCCCTGGTCCAGCTATAAAAACCCATTAGTAATCACTCCTCGACTCTCAGCGGCTCTTTTCGCCCAAACGACTTCCATCCAGCCAATCTGCATAAATCTGCATTAATGGCCGATTTTCCCCCCACAGAAAACAAATGTGCATTAAAAAACGTCTCCTTATCTGTCGGCTTTAAAAGGAAACATCAGAGAGCAGAGACATACACCATCCATCGGACAACCACACACATACGAACACGCAATGCAGCTTCTGCAACAGATATATCATGATGGATGAATCACTACGGCAACACTTAAAAAAGCAATATAAGGTGAGTGCTGGACAAACAGAAGCTGGTGATCTAGCTATTCAAGGACTCTTACCACTATCGGAGCTCTTATTGCTGGTTTTATAAAATAAGCCCCAGTATGGCTCCCTAGTATTGTGTATTACAAATGACCATTTCCCAATTCAGGCATTAGTTGATTTCATCTTTTATTCAACCTCCCAAAGGCTGACTGATTTCCAAATCAACTTGCAGAGACTTGAGAATGGATTAACATAGCTAATACCTTTCTAATGAAATTATTTTTCTGACTTCAGAGCCGAAGGCTTTTTCAGCCACACAACAACACACAAACGTCAAACTCCGTTGTACGCTCTTATTGGATGGCTTGGAATAGTCTTGCGTGGACAGCCCCATCTCCACAGTGCTGTGTCAGCATTGGGAAAAGGTCAAGCTGCTCACATCTTTCGACTGTTGAGGAAAAAGAAAACAGGCTTTTTTTGTCTTTAAACCCATCACACTTGTCTTGGAACGCACAGAGGCCAAGACGCAGCAACAGCTCATTCAAAACAGTTACATGCAGATAAGCGAAGAGAAAGAGAATGCTGACTGAGAGAGTAGTCCAATGGCACAAGGACCACATGGTAGGACATTCAGGACTAGTTTGCAAAGAAGTGTTTCTGCAAACCACACAGAGGGAAGGCAGAGTATCTCTGCCAAGGGTCATTAGTTGTAGAATGACTAATAATTATAAGAGCAGAACCAAAAATCAATTAGAAATTGAATGTGTGACATGTTTTGGTGGGCTGGGTATTTAATTTTTAGATGGTGTATCACCTGAAAATTTTTATTTTTACAAAAATAACAACTGGCAAAACTTTACAAGAGCTACAATCTGACCGTATGCCTTGGAAAATGCTCATCAGTGGCACTGAATGTGTTAGCAAATGGAAAGTATTCTTACTTGGTGGCAAAATCATTTTGTCAACAATAAGGCATCTAAACCACACTCTGTATGTATGTGACAAAGTTTAAATTGGCTGTTGATGTTTGAACCAAAGCCTTGATTTTGAATTCTTTGAACCCAGCTGAGACTGAATCAGAGCATTTTGCCCTTATTTTAAAGTAAGAATGCTCTCTTAATCCCCCCTCTAACCTCTTTGAACAGCCACTTTTGCTGCATGAGAATTAACAGGATCAGTGTAGCTGGTTAGTCTGTTGGCGTGGATTAGCCAAGGTGCATTTGAAGATTAGGGCCCAGGAAAGATTTCCATTGAAACTCACTAACCACATTCCTGCTCCCTAGAGAATAAACCTGTTTCATTCAGTGACCCATGACCTTTTATGTAGCACCACCATCAGAACAAACTGTACTCACTTATTACATCGTCTGACGGCAAAAGCTGGACATAATTAGGAACTGGAGTGAGACTTTGGTTGAAATGACACATGTTGCAGTAATCAGAATAGAATCTTCTCCGTTTGCTGAGCCTCCTCTCTGAATAAAAAAAATCCTTAGCAATCACACTGTAGCAAAACCTTTTCACACCGAAAAGCCGTCTTACAACTGATCTGTTTCCCTGTTGCTGCGGCGACCCTGACCTCGATAAGCTGCTGGGAAATAGAGGAATGATGGATGGATATGTGAACTTCTGAAAGTAAATGTTTTTTAATTTGGTTTTGTTTACAGGCTCTGCCGAGTGAAATATAAGCAAAATCCAAACAGACTGTAATACAACACACACATATCACATTAAACATTAACACACACTCCAACAACAAACCCACAGCCCATCAATCACACACACACACACACACACACACACACACAAACACACGCGCACACTAACACACAAAGTCTGCTGCATGGCTGGGTTTCAATCAGATGCTGAGAATCCCATCAGCATTCACAGCGAGTCTCACCACAAACACACACACACAAACACACGCACGCACGCACACACACACACGCACTGACAGGCTTTCTGACAGAGCAGATTGGTTATGTTTCTGCATCGTTCAAGACATTTAAAGCTGTGATCTGTAACTTTCATCACATTCAAACTGCAGCACAGATATTGAGTCATTCATAACATGTCAGTCACACTTCAGTAGTTCAGTAGTTTGGCAGTGTGGGAGTTTAGTAGTTCAGTGGTTTTGTTGTTTAATAGGGAAAGCAGATCTGGGCTTCGGTTGTTCAGTGGTACTCTGTTCTAAATTCAGTACGAGTGTACAAGCTATACATACCGCTCCTTACACATCAGCACCTGAGAATTGCACACACAAAAACAAGTGCCCCATCGCCCCAAATACCAGGGACTGAAACTGTCTGTGCAGGTGGCTCTTGTGTGTAAAGGCTGCGCGGATGTGTTTGTGTACTGTGGTGTGCAGTTTGTTACTATGGTAATGATGTTAACAAAACCTAAAGACTTGTGGTTCTTATACTTTTAAAATGTAAAACAAGACTTTAAACCATCTGCTCTTTTCTTTTCCCTTATTTCTCGACGAATGTGTTCCAAATCGCCTACCTCTGTATTTACATTACATATTTATAGTGCATAAGTGTGTTCACACCGTGAATGATGGCAAAACACAGTGCAAGACAAGTGCCCGGATGTTGCACTCAAAACGGTCGAAATGTTGAGTGTTGCCATCTTGACAATGTAGTGGCAAAGACGAGGCAACAGAGGAAACTTCAACCCTGAAGCTTAAAGCTTTGAGCACAGACAGCTCAGATGGCACAGTGACGCCCACACAGGACTCATTTTTCAATGAATTGAAGTTTCCTGCAAAAAAAAAAAGCCAGTAGCGGGTCACAGTTGCAGTTCAGGAATCAGTGGGGCTAACACTCCACTTGGTTGCATTGGCTGAAGACAGAAAAGGAACCTTCTTCGCTGTCATTTCCAGTAAGTGCACAATGGCAGCCATCAGTGTGAGACAACACGAACCTGCTGAAATAAGTCCACTCTCTAAGTGAGTACATAGTGAACACAGTGTGCTTCGCAGAGAAGCCGTGATGGTCAAAGGGGATTTGGAACACACCGTCTGTTTCTGATTGATATGAACCTCATCAACTGGCCAATCATCTCTACAATCCTATCTGCTTACCTGCACATTTAAAAGGGGGTCTTCAACACAGTTAATTCTGATTATTTTCCAATTAGAAATGTTGAAACTGAGCGCCTGAGACCACGGAAGTATTTGTCTTTCTGCCGCTTATCAAACACAAAGTGATTCGTAACACTGTTTACCTGCCTTGCCCGAACCTTTTCAGGCCATCTTTCCACCCAGCAGCTCTCGAGTGTTTTCAGCAGACCGTGCCAGCCCATCAGCCGTCAATGCTTCCTCCAGACTCCTTCTGGCCTGGTATACTTTCAACTCCTGATCCCTGCACACACACAAACACACACACACATGTCACACACATGATTATCAGTCCTTTTCCACAGTGCACTGATTTATTTGCCCATGCATTTTTAAATTAATATCTTGAATGAATGTTTCATTTAATCATTAAATATCGCAAACATCAAGACCAATGTACGATTATTCATTCAAAAAATTTAGGTGCACAAGAAACCTCAAATCTTTTTTAACAGAATAAATAACAATCCAATCATTGCTGAGCATTTCACAGCAGGTTACTTAGCACTTTAGCCCAGCATCCACAAATTTTTGGCCACATGTTGTAATTTGTTCTGGAAAAAATGGCCGTCAAGCTGACACCATTGTTCTGTGGCTCCACCTCCAACACACCAAAAATGAAGGGGACACAAACAAGTGATTACATTGCAGTGATTAAAAACTGTTTTGATGCCGTAAATATTAAACTTTTCTATTAGAGGCCCCTTTTATAAAACAGAGTTGTAATTAGTTTTGATCCTAAGCATTACCAAAGTAGAGAATGACACACTGTTAGTTATTTTAGAGCCTTTTTTGATGTGGCCATTGATCTTTTTTTAAACATAGTCTAAATCTAGTCTTAATAAATCTTTGACCATTTTAGAAATGAGGTTTAGAAGTTTGTGGTGAACCCAGACCCCCCCCTCAGAGTCAACATCAGATCTTTAAAGGAGACGTGCGGTTGTTTTTATTCTTTGCCGTCAAAGCCACAGACGTTTGACGCCTTTGTCAAAACCAACCCAAGACACAGAGACACAGAGCAGAGGATCAGCTCCGTCATCTCCGACTGAATCTGGATTATTGAGAGGGATGCGACAAGATATGCTCGTGCTATACAAAGGTTTTTGCCTCTTTTAATAGGAATCACAGGAAAAAAAATTAATGAATTAATCACTAAAAATTAGAAGAAAAAAACGTCAGTTAATAGAAAATGTTAAAAAATTGCAAAGAAGCTTACAAATAGAAAAAAAATACAAGTACAAAAAAAAGGACAAAATTAAAAAAGTAAGAATTGAGAGTGCAAATGAGAAGAGAGATGTGTGAGTTTGATGTAGCAGAAGAAGAAGGCGAGGACAGAAGATGAAGAAGAGGAGGAGGAGGAGGAGGAGGAGAGCAGAGGAATGAGAGCGATTTAGGATGACAAGCACATTCAACTGGAGAGAGAGGGAGAGAGAGAGAGAGGAGGGAGGAGAGAGAGAGAATTGGAAATTAATGGAGGGAAGAGATAAGAAAAAGGAGGAGGAGGAGAGGAGGTAGGAAGGCTGGAGGGAGGAAGGGAGAAGATATAAGAGGAGAGGAGACAATGAGAGACAGAGGAGAGAAAAAAGGAGATGGAAAAAAGGAAGGAGAGAGAAAAGAAGGCATTACTGGAAGAATGGAGCAGAGGCAGAGGGATGTGGAAAGATGATTATGAGGGGAAGATGGAAGGAAATATTACAAGAAGGAAGGAAGATGGGAAGAAAGGAAGTGTGGAAAAAAGTGAAACAGGGAAGGAAAAAAGGGAGGGAGAAGATATAAGGGGAAAATGACAAAAGAAAGGATGGGCAGAGTCAGGGAGGAGATATCAAAGATGGAAGAGATAGATGGAAGAAAGGAAAGAACTGAGTGGCAAAGGAATAGAAAGGAAGGAGGGAAGGAAATAATGGAGGAGTGAAAAGGGGGATAATTTAAGGAAAGAGAAAATAATCATGAGAGAAAGAAGAAGGGTAAGAAAAGAGAAGGGAAGAAAGATAAAGGTGAGGAGGCAGGGAAGGAGGTAGGGGAGGAGGAGGATGCAGTGATGTATTCCAGTGATTTGGCTGTAATGGCTTTGGCCAGCTGTTTTCTGCCGGACAGACGCACTTACACACACTCACACACACACCATCAGTCTGTGTGTGTCCCCACAGTGCCCCCTGCTGCCAGGCTGTGGTAACTGTGTATGTGGTTCATGGAAACTTTGATCTGAGGACTCATCTTATGCATTACATTTCTGACACGGGGGGGCGGGCACTTCAACACACACAGTATGCAGCAGAGTTTACAGTTGTTGGGATCCAATTTTAATTTTCCTGGGCAGAATTCTGTACCAGTCTGAAAAAGAGGTGACACAGTCCACAGGCCGGGCTGACAATGCCATTTGTCACCATGCTTTCTGGTGCTGCCCTGTTGTTTCATGCTTCTCTTCCATGGAGGCAAATTCTAACTCGGTACACTTAATGGCCATATACAGACCCGCTGAACCAAATTTTTGTGGTCCTATGAAAGAGTCCACATCTCCACTTTAGCATGTCCAAATAGCGAAAAAACTGGAACCTCGGTCTGCCAAACTCACCACGATTACAGTTCTCTCGATATACATATGTCATTTGACACAATGTCAATATCATGCCTTAATGATGAAAATGTGTATTTTCTCTCGTGTATTAGGTGTGAATACTAATACTTCATATTACTCAACTGAAACTAGAAACAGCAAGCGTCTCCATAAATCAGTTCAGTACTGTTGGTTGAGGGTCCTGCCTAGCTATCCTGACAACTTCACTCATCTAAGATAAGATAAGATAAGATAAGTTTAAATTGTTGTAATCCCTGTGGATTTGTTTTTTGTTGCTCATTTTTCCTCCATAAGTCATACAAAAATATACCAAATATCTACCAAAAAGCACCAAATGATGGGGATAAATGTGGCTTGTGGCTATTGTGCTAATGAACCTGTCCTTAAACGGCAGGTTTCTTACAGGTGTGTTACAAGTGTGTTGCAGCAGGTGAGCTGGGTGTATGTGCAGATGATTACTTTGGTCAATTATTGAATTAGCACATTTCTTCTTCTCTTTTCACAGCTACCTGGATGTCATGTTTGCTGACAGCTCCGAGCGCGACAGCTGCTTTTCTTCGTCCTCCTGCTTATCTTTCATGCTTCATTAATCCTTATCACTTATCGTCTGTCTCCTCTCTCATCACCCTCTCATCATCCTCCTCTCGTTACAACTTATCACTGTTACTTCATCATCTGCACTCATTTCAGCTGTCTCGGGCTGCAGATGGGGGACGCATGACCCACCAACTTTCAGGTTTGAACAGTGGGTTGAAATTAAAAAATGACATTTTTACATGTCCGATATGTTTCTGTGCTTTTCAGCTGCTTTTACACACAACATTGCTTTGCTTTCACATCACACCTGAAGCTCATAAATATGTGAATCGTAGCTAACTGTAAAAATCAGTTTCTCACAGTGTTTTGAATGTAAATATATGTCGTAGCTGCTTAGAGAACACAGCTAGCCACAAGGCTACGTACATCCTGTTTTTCTAGTTATTGTAATAGAGTTTTAGGTTGACACCCAGAAAATTGTTTTGGGGCAACACCCAGCCCTCAGCCTGACTGACAAGTGGCCTGGCCCCTGCAGTTAAAGGTGCATATACACTGACTGATTGTTTTTCATTCAATATTTCTGCTTTTATATAAAGGGTTTCAAAATGTTTTGAGTTGATAAATTCACGAGACCAACTAAGGCTCAGGAAGCAAAAACTCTGAATGAGTTGAACTGAGTATAAATGTGTTTAAATGTATAAATGAACAATTAACACTCTTATGAAGCCACCTGACGAATGTGTCAGTATGAAAACTTCTTAGGAAATTAAAAGCAGTCGTACCACCACAGAATTGCCCAAATAGTCCCACTTCTTACTGAGGTTCAAGGCTGATAGTATGAGTGCTCCACAGAAAGCATAGTTGTTGCTGAATAAATCACCTCTAAAAACAGACACACAACATAATACTTTGTAAAAACTTAGATGCCGACACTGAAGTCCTGTTATTATTGTTGACTCCTGTTATTATTAGAGGCTGCAAAAAAAGAAAGTTCTTGATAACGACAACTCATTATTTCAGCCAAGAGAGGAGGTATAGTCAAAGAGGGCAAAGAGCATCCTAGCCACATTAGCCAGTACTGAGGGTCACTACTGTCATCAAACTGGCACCATTAAAAGTATAATGAGTCAGCCACTAGAAGCTCCAGTGTGCAGTGTATCCCTGAATGTACAGAGTCACATCACAGGATGACTGTCAAAACAAAGAAAGAAAACCTAAAATCTTTTGGGTCCAGGCAAATTTTCAGGCTATAAGGAGCACATTTTTCTATGATTTCGAGGTGTTTTCTTTATTTGTGTGAGTAATTATTCATGCATATGTGTAACGCCTGTGAGCTATGAATCTTAGAAGTACATATTATTACCTTAGTTTGCAACAATCAGACACCAAGGATTTGTGTTGATAGGTGGGACAAACTACAATAACTAACTTCCTGTTGTTAAAAAAACACAAGCATGCTCATGTCATCTTTAAACCCCCTGCAGCACTCTGCCTCATGCCCCCCCCCCCCCTTCATTCCCTCCCTGCAATCTCCCATTACCCACAGTCTCAAAAACTCTCAAAGAGCTGCAAGTTGATTATTTCTGATGTTATAGAGTACTGCTCCTCCTGCTGGTAGGAGCAGTAAAGTAACATTAATTCATGTACAGATTTATTCTAAAATGTTTAAATAACAGCACTTTAAAACACCAAACTGTCTCTAAATGGTTTTACTACTGTGTTTGCATGTAGGTAGAAACAGAAATATATTCTCCATTGTTAAAAATGTAGATCACAGTCACAAAGTATATATTACTACCTGCTGAACTGTGCAAAATAAATCCATAAATGTTAATGACTAAAAAACAGAAGATGAGGTCTGTGTGTCTCACCGGATGTGTTCGTCAGTGATGGTGAAGGCCTTGCAGAGCGGCTGGGATGTGTTCAGCCAGATGGCCGGGTTCTTCTCAGCAGCTACAGACGTCTGTCCCGTTATTGGAGCAGAGCTCATGTGCAGAGCGCTGGCGATGGCTGATAGCAGAGTGTCATCACTGGAGTCTGGACCAACACCTGCAGAGAGAGAGAGAGAGAGGTCAGAGGTCAGGGGTCAGGGGTCAAGACTGGTGTGTGTGCGTTCGGGTTCTTGATGAAGACTTACTCTGCAGTCCTTTGGGCAGGTCCATCGTCCGCAAGACTTCCTCTGTGATGTCTGACGACCGCAAACCTTTCAATCTCCGCTCCCAAAAAAGCTGCAGACAAATCAGGCAGTTAATTTGCTATCTATAGAATGTAGGATCTCAGTTCCAGTGTACTTTAACTCCAGTCTACACTATTCATTTTTTACAGGTGTTAGTTTTCCAATAGCCCCCACTGAAAGGCCTTGACTGTGAAGCAGAAACAGGAAGTGCAGTCTCAAGGCCAGCGACCCAGTGATGAACTCATTGGTAATAAAAGTCAGTTGAAAACTAACTTTTGACTTTTAGTGCCTTTTGTATTTTCAGTCAGTCAGTGTCGTAGAGATGAACGGTGGAATCAAATACAACCAACACACCATTACTGCTCATCCTGCTCTCAGAAAACAGGTCACACAGGCATCCCAACAGTGCAAAACTCCCAAAGAAAGTCTGATGTGAGCGCATATTGCACTACATACTTACTTTACTAACATGAGCAAGTAAGTGCATCAAAAGCAAACTGTACAGGACGTGTTGAAGAGCCATGAATGTGTTTTGTACGTCTGTATTGGAAGGTTATGCCATACCCACAGCCACTGTGTGCCCTCAAACACTGTTGATACTTTCGTCCCCCCCCCACCACTAATTAGTCCTGTCGATGAGAACCGAACCGCAAAGAGGTGCAATTTCACCGACTGTGCTGAATCAGCGAAGTTCTCCAACTGCACCAGAAGAGCTATCATTATGCACTGCTGTAGCTTTTCACTGCGCCTGCACCACTAATTCATCAGATGTACCCGGTAACCACCGCCGTAATGTTGCATAACACCTCAGTCATCATTTCTGAACTTCAGAGGGACGTTTGATGATTCATTTATAGAGTTCTTTTAAACAGGACTTTACAAAGTGCTTCTCCATTTAGAGTGAAATCAAAAGATTATTGGCACAGAGAACTAACAGTTCAAATGAATATAAAAAGAATTTAAAAAATCACATATTTCACATTCTCATTATCACTGTATTAGATTGTGACAGTGCTGACATCCAGGAGTGGAATCCAACTATTAACTATACAGCTACGCTAAATGTATCTACTGAGGGAGGGTCTGTTTGTGTGTGTGTGGCATAAGTATTCTCACTTATTGGCTATGTGCAAAAAAATTGCTGCATTGGGATTCATTTGAATGAATTCAAGCTTCAGGACATATTTCAGCATGGGCATGGCAGCTGTCATAAGTCCCACCCCCTATCCACTCACCCTATTCACTCTTTTCAGAGCACTGTGTCATTATATCTACTGCACTCACTTAAGGAATGCTCATATCACTGATAATCCACACCACATTTTCCTCACTACCTTGCAATCTGGAGAATTGTCACAGCATACACACATACACATTAATGCACCTGTGCCATGAAGCAACAGTGTTTGGGGGGTGTAGGGTGTTTGGGGGTGACATCTTCCTCACATCACCTCACTAGAGACGACTTTCCTTTATTGCAGAAAATGTTTTGTCATTTCATATTTTATGTTTGATAAAGCTCACCTCTTCAGACAGGGGAGATGAAACTCACTTATGGCCACATGTTAATGTCTTTTAAAACTCACAGTGAGAAGCACTTGGTTATGAATTTACATGCGTACCTGCTCCATGCCCTGCCTGGGTTGATGCATTAAGTAGCAATTAGTAAACAGAATGCAGTTATACAGTGCTTTAGCCTCAAGAGACAAGTTATACCCAAAGACATTCACTCACTCATGACTTTCTACAAAGATCAGGAACTCACACACGAACACTCACACACCCATTGCACCTGAACTGAACCTGCCTTCTGTTACAGATCATGGTGATGCCACTGAGTCTGTCTCTCCTATAAATACCTCATGATTCTCTGTCTTTTAAGCTTTATATTCCGCAACTCGTGAATATGTTCAAATTGCAGCTGGGTTTTTTTTTCTTCAGGAATAATTCTTGTTTTTTATTTTGCTACAAAAAAAAAAAACTTGTTGCTGCCACTTTTAAACCTCCGATTGACTGCGGTGATGTTTTATATACGCATGCATCTTCTTAATCCCTTAAATCCTTGCATACTGTATGTAATAAAGCTTTGAGATTCATAGCAAGTCTCAAGACCCTGACTCATCATTGCACTCTTTAGGTTGGCCTTCACTGACCTCTAGTCGGCAAAATCATTGGCATATCTTCTTTTACAAGACTATACTTCATTTGCATCATTCAA
>JAQNCA010000013.1:658654-681555 GCA_029783725.1 Acanthurus tractus
TTTCCGTAGTGTAGTGGTTATCACGTTCGCCTCACACGCGAAAGGTCCCCGGTTCGAAACCGGGCGGAAACACATTTTTTTCATCTCCCACGGAGTGCGAGTGTTAGCAATCAAGAGAAGTAGCTCGAGAAATGATTATCATTGTCTATGCCGCGGTGAGAATTCCTATTCGAAATACTTATTGCGCTCACTTGCACGCCGAACCTGACCTTAAAAACGCACCATCTGAAGTTCCGTTGCGTTTTAGTAAAGGCATAATAGTAATTTTTTAAAAAAGACGTTTTTCTAATGCGTCAGAATGCACCTTTTAATTCGGGGTCAGATACACACAGCAAGTATGATGCTTCTAAATGTATTTCTTCATTTTTCGGTTCCCATAATATACCATAGCTTGCTCCCACACTAACTGGTTAGCACAGTGTCAGTGGTAGTTCAGAGTGAGAGCAGATTGGTACAGCTGGCCCTTTCCGCGACAGGTCCAGAAGATCATTAAGTATACAAAATATAAGAACTACTAATCGGGACATGCATGCTTTAAGTACTGCTTCTTCTTCTGATGCTTGTTCTGATGACCATGAATAGATTAACTGACAGATTTTTCAATGATGTTTGGTGGGTTGGTTTCAGCGTCTCCGTTTGGACCAAAAACTGACTCCAGACCAGCTTACTCTGAGTTAGCTTTACCCGGGACCCTTGAATTTTCTGTTTTGAACAGCAGTCACAGTGACGTTGGGCTGAGGGCTGGACACGAAGAGGACTTAAAGGAGAAACTTTGGAATGTAAGTTTGTGTTATTTTGCTAGTTACAGATTGGCATGTTTGTCTGTTTTTTAACGTTGTATTAGAATTCCCCTTTTGAACCGTTAGTATCGCTTAGCTGGTTGAACTGTTCCATCAGTAGTGACTGAAACGAATCTAGCCAACTGCTAACTTCCGAGATTTTGTCGGTTTGTTAGTTCAGTCAGTCACAGTCGTGAAAAGTCGTACAAACATCGTGCATGCACACTTGTAGTCATATATACTAAACGGGAGTTTCTTAAAAAACAACGTTCCTTAGAGTGGCTGCAAAAAAAGGTTTCGAACTATATTGTTAGCTTTGTGTTTAAATTGCTGTTAAGCTAGCTAGCTGATGGCTAGGCTGGAGCCACACAGCAGCGAAGTAACGTCAGCCAGTGGGACAGTCAAACAACTTTTTCACTGGCTTTTCTTAAAAGACGGAGCAAGCAAAGTGGTCCAAATAACTGTAGAACAAACTGAAACGTATTTGATGGGCGATTTTAATTTCAGGTTAGCCAGGTTAACGCGAGGGTCTCTGAACATCCAAAACACTGTAACGTTGCTTGCTGTCAAATGCTTTTCGAGGGTTTATTGGCTGTCTGGCTGCACTTAATGTCATGGTTCGCTTATTGTCCAGCCAGCTAAGAAGTGTTAGCTGTAGGACAAAGTTTGATCTCTACTACTCTCTGAAAAGATCATCACATCTTAACTTGTGTTTTGGTTATGTTTATTCAATGCTTAGTTATTAAGTGCTTGTAAGAAATAGAGATACACAACCATCTGGTGATGAAGACTTAAAGCACATCTTTGTCTCCAGTGATAAACTCTCCTCCACAGCAACAGGAAAGCTTTTTCTTAGAGATTTGTTTTTTTTACAATAACCCTTATAGCATACTGACTGCTGTCGGTTTTATCAGCATGGAGTCCAGGAGCGTGGTTGGTGACTTTCTCTCTCCAGAGTCGACAGTGACCACCCTGCTGTCAAGCTCAGGTCACCTAAGGAGCAGCCTGCTGGTTCCTGAACACAACACCACCTTCAGATACAGAGACAAGGTGCACTGTACCTCTGCTGTTTTTACTAGACATCTGTTTTCCTTTTTCTATAGCACAGGCACTGTTGGGGACAGCTGACAGCGTAATCTTTTTGTAAATCCACACGAGAGTAAGCTCCTAACAAATTAGAAAATTCAAATGTAAGTTACGGTAGAGGTTTTGATAAAGAAAGATTAAAGAGGGTTGCCAACATTAAAAATTTTGATTACTTATGAATGATTTCAGTACTTCAAGTTAGAAGCCCTCCAATGGCTTCATAGGTGACCTGCACCAATGCCTCTTGGCTCCTCATATGTCTTTTACATAATGCTATTCAAGAGTCAGTGATGCACTTTCAGACAAGTTGATGGGTGTTAACATTTGGATTGTTCTGTGTTTAAAATGCCCTCACGTATTTATAAATGAATTAAATTGCAGAACTATGACTCTGCCTCAGCTGCGTTGGATGCCTACATCACAGACTTTGAAAACAGTCATCAGAACAGCAAATTGAGGACAGGAAAGCTTGTTCTTCCTCGCAGTCCACCCTTTACACCCAGCAGACCCAGAGTAAGCACGCTCAGAAACAAAGATGGTATGTTATCACACAAAGTCTATGTCACATCAGAGCATCATATCAGTCTTAATCGGTCTATTCTGTCAAAGGAGATTTAAAATTTTATTTAGTCTTATCTATTTTTATAACATCCTGTTGTATTGCTGATCTTAGTTTTTTGTGTTTTTTAGATCAGTCACTAAGTCTGATAATGTTTTGACAGAGCCATGCTAATCATTGAAGTAGTTAATTGTTGCAAAATTGGCAACATAAAAAGGGGTTGGTGTTAATTAATGCATTAAAACAGTACTTGTGTTAACTGACTACTTAATCCTAATTGTACCGATTAAATTAATTCAATAAGTATTGTGAAAATGTTTGTGTATGTATTATATCTATTATAATATTTTTGTTTAATATTTATTTAATTTAATATTAATTAACACATTTTATTGATCACACTGTCTTTTCCTATTGTGCTAAATGTACTTTTCTTAATGTGTCGTTTGCTTCCACCCACAGTTCTCAGGGAGCGACTTACTGAAAGGGAGCTGGACTTCCTGAACCTTCCCGTCAGCTCCCTTCATCACAGGAGCAATCGAGATAGACTCTCCATGACAACCGACGAGCTGTTGTCTATACCTTATGACGGATCAATGCCTGTCACCCACACCTCTGCCTTCATCCAAGGTCTTTAAAGTCATCAATCTCACCTTGACCTTCATTCCAGGTCTTCAAATGCATCACTTTCGAGTTGTGACCATTTTCTTCATTTCAGTCATTGTTTGGTTAAATAATAAGTGTTTTGATAGAATAATGATTAGTTGATAACTCAAGAATAGCATTATTAATTAGTTAGCAGTAGTAGTTAGTAGTTAATTAATTAGCAGTTTTTAAGCTTGGCTTTCCTGGCTTTAACATCTGTCTTAGCGGATCAGAGCACAAGATGCCTGCTCTAAGTATGTGTGTTCTCAGTTTGCATTACATTGTGACCCCCCGCATGTGTCTTGGTGACGGCCTGTGATGTGTCTCTCAATCTACTCTATTTCCCCTCTCTGTATGCAAATAATCACTCACTAAAGACCAAAGGCATTAGTGGTGTTAACAGGCAAACCAATTTTAGTATCAACACACTGGACCAACAGACATGTTTGCACATAAAGAAATAACTTACTGGATAACATTTGAAAAATTTGAAAGAATGCCAAAAAAATTAGAATAGATTAAAAACTGTGATTCTTAAAGATTCTTAAATTTGCTCTCAATGAAACTACTCACAACATTGCCCTTTTTTTAGGTAGTTTGGTGGCTTCAAATAAGTTGTGTTTATTGGTTACTGTTTGCCAGAATTGTAAAAACAATTTAAATGCTTACCCTAAAAAGGTTGTTGTCCTCCTTCATAAATTTGGTACAATCAGTGAAATTAGTTAAAATTGTGTGTTCAAAAAGTCATAACCATTAGAGATTGTGTATTTTGTAAACTAAATTGAATTTTTTTTAAAAAGCAAAAATAAACAAACAAGCAAACAAACAGAATAAAAATATAAGACATGAAAAATATTTTTTCTTATTAGAACACTTTTTGTCATATGTGGCAATTGGTTCAACCACACCTCCCCTCAAGGTAAAGGTTTCTGTCCCTGCCTTGTTCATAGTTCTGGAAATTTAACTTCATCACTCTAAGCTAGGCCAGGACTCACTGGGAATTTTTTAAAACTCAGCGCTGTGGGATTCTTCTCAGAATTTTTGAGAATACGGAACTAGATATTTTTAGCTTTCTGTTCAGTCTTCCTGTTTCGCTGATTTCTCTTGTTTGCTGATCCAGGGCTCTTGTCCAAGTCTGAAGAGTCTAAGCCCTGCCCCCCCTCCTCCAGACCACAACAGAGAACCTGGGACAGACTTGACAGCAGCTATCTTGCCCCTCAAGTGAACCGCCACCACCCTTCTCCTGCCAGGACTCCAATGAGCTTCAGGTTCCTGTTTTTTCACTTTACAGTGTTTCTGAAATATCTCTGTTGTGTCCTGTTGAAGGTCTATGTACAATTTACATTTTAATACATATTCCTTCTCTACAGGTGTGGAGGAAGACAAGGGGCAGCCAGGTTGAAACCAGAAGTTGACATCTCCTCAGTCAACTGCCATAGGGTAACTTTCATTCACATTTTATCTGCGTCTTATAAGTTCTCAGAGAGTCTGTTTCTGTATGTGACTCGTGACCAGGGCTCAAGTCTACAAAGAGGAAACACAATAACCACGTAATTGGTTATAATTGAGTAATACCCTGTATTTCACTTTCTGACCCCTATATTACTACAACTTGAAATAAAAAATTTCCAAGACCATTCCTGTTGCACATGAACAGAGCACTTCACAGTAATGTGTATGTAGCAGGTCCAAGCACAAGAAAGTTGAGTAATTATTCCAAGTTATGTTGCAAGTAATGTAGTTTGTAGTACTCACTCACCAGTGGTATCTGTAGACCTGCTACATGCTCATGTCCAGTGCTCTGTGCACAGCAGAACATAAAAGAAATCTACAATTTTAATTTGAGATGTTTTTAAAAGTATCTTTTCTTGTTTCATAGGGACCACAAAACAGGCCTAAGAACCATGTAAACACAGTATCTTCCCTTCAGCTGTGTAGTCGCTGCATTTTCGTTATGTTTTGCTGCTGGCTTGGTAATCAGTGCGCTGAAGCAGCTGAAAGCTCCGTTGTGAGAGAGCTGCAGCCGGCCTTAACTAAAACTGAAACTTTAGGTTTAGGTAGTGATTTTCCAGTAGTCACTGTATGTTTAAGGGTTTTTGTGACTCTGTTATTTCACATAAATACATTAAAGAACAGCTAAATCAGTTAATGATGAAGGAGAATTCTAACAAACAAATCACAGTATCTGCCATCTTTATGTTCTACAAGTGAATCAGGTTACATTGGTTGAGCTACATTTAAACCACATTTGTTAATCTGATGTAAATTAAGGCACCATATGAATTTCAACAGAAATATTAATAGTAGTTGCTGTGGTGTTGGAAATTAAGCAGATTGTGTACTTATCACACATTTTCTACTCCTCTCCTCCTGTCTGTGTGTCAAAAATGCCCTCGCTTATGAAACAACTACAGCAAAACATCACAAAAATATTCTTTTATCTTAATTATCTCAATTAACCTGTTGAATAATTGTTGGACGCCAAAGTTGTTATGAAGTTATTTGACACTGCAGTCTGCCTTTGTGGCAGCAAAGTGAACCTCATTGTTCTCTCTTTGACTCTGGCAGTCTACACACAGAGCAGCAATGTCAGAGTGGGCCGAGCCGGCCTCGTCACTCCACCTCCCTCACTGGTTAACCAGCAACAAGAATGACATGGACTGTTCTGGAATCACTAGCTTACCGGACCTGAAGTATCCAGCATGGATCCAACACTGTGACCTCAGCGAGGCACCGCCACCCACAGAGTCAGAGCTGTGGGACGCAAAAGGTACAACGGACCCCACGCGGCGCCAGTGCTGCCGAGATCCACAATCCAGCTTCCACAAAACATATCTATATTCCCAAACCCACAAAACACGACAGAATCACTTTTTTCTTGTAGTTGGCCCAATTTTTTTTATTCAACTACGTGAACTAAAAATCAGTTTTTGATCATTTGATAGAGTTGCGCAGACTACACAGTAGATGACATCAGTATGTCTTCTTCCAGCTGACCCTGACACAGTTTCCCCCCGTGACCACAGTTGTTCAGTCTCGGCTTAGCAATCATCACAAGGGATGACAGGCCTGCAAGTTTTTAATTTTTTTTCACAGGTTTAAGGATATTGTGCCTGGAATTGTCAGAGAGATTGGAGGGTTTATTTATTCTCTCTTTACAATTTTTACCAGGTGGGAGACCCTGTTCCCACCTGGTTTTTCAATCCTTTTGTGCGAAATCAAGAGTTGGTGAAGATTTGAAAAATACCTTGTTACTGTTAATGTGAGTGGTTAATATACCAATTGCTGTCTTTTCCAAAAAATGAAAAGCTTATTTCCTGTGTATAGATGGAAAGGCTTAACATATGTAGTGACAGTAACCAAGTGGTCACAGACTACAGTGAGTTTTAAAGCATTTTAACAATAATAGGAATTATCACTATGAATGCCCGAAAAAAAATGTTTCCAAACTCACAGCAACAGATTTGACTGTGATTATTATGTAAGTCTTATGTGGAATACATCTGGCATCAAACAATCTTTGTGTCATTGCTGATTTTATGTTTGCTCTTTCGGGTGTCCTTCCACCTGCAGCTCCCAGACCCAGAGCTCCATCCTGGGTTGCAGAGTTGGAGGATGAAGATTATGACCAGACATCTGAACAGGTGAGAGAACCAAATAAAATGTCTTTAGACTTTCTGCAGATGATCAGTCATAGCTTATGTTGTCTGATAGCCTGCACCTGACCCAGAGATGGAGTAACCATCTAGCCCCAATCTGAAGCAGAAAGGTCCTGAGTTAAAAAGAGGACTTCTCGTCTGTGTTACCTGAGCGGCTGCAGGTGGAAGACAAAACTTGATTTTTTGATAATGTGTGACAGAACAACAGCCTCTAAAGGTCATGTTACATGTTTTTAGTCACTGGATGGAGCTGGCTCAGGTTGCATCATGTATTTTAACTGTGCAATTTTGGTCACATGATGACAGGTGGTTACTCCTTACTCCATTTTCTGAAGCTGACCATAAAATGTGGTGAAATACTCTGAAATGCTAGGGTGTGAAACTTTAAGCAGAGGTCATTTTGTCTCACTTACTGTTGCTAAAATCAAAATGATTTTCCATGTCCAGTAGTTTGAGTCAGAACTTATGTGTCTGTGATTTTGTGTTGTTGTCAGGTTGACAATCGGCAGACTCTCAGAGATCTGAGGCTGCAGTTTGCTGAACAAATTTCTCTTCTAGCTGCAGAGAAAAGGAGCTCTGATGTTGTTGAAGCTCTCTTTAGAGGTAGAAATATAAATTGCTCATTGTAAAATTACATCAAATCCTTTTAGCAGACTCCAAAAAACATTTTTGCTGTTTGTGTTTTTCCTCCTGCCAGACAACAGGATTGAAACATTGATTCAGAAGGCAGATCAGGTGTTGAACGCTCTGTCTCTGAGTTCTAGAGGAGCAGACAGTCCTGCAGATCCAGGTGAGACCAGGACTCAACCCAAGAAGTCAGTTTGTCCTCCTACAACAGAAATGTTAGCTAGCTGCTACAGCCAGACTTGGGTCGATGGGTGTTAATATCATACATAGACAATTAAAGAAATTGTTAATGGCTTTTTCTGTTTGTTTGTTTTTTTCTGTTTTCTGATTAAATGCTTTTAAAACAGAAAAAAACACCCAACCTTTGAAACAGCAGACACAAATAACTCCAAATTACTGCAAACACATCTCAGATCATTTAAAACCAAGGAAGACTTGACAATGAAATCAATATGAGATTGATAGCTGGTGTAGTTGCTGTCAAGGTGATATTGTTGCATTTGGATACAATACAAATTGTTAAAGAAGCGATGCAATTTGTCTTCAAGTCTCCATAAACTGTCAAATGTTTTGACAGATGTTAGAAGTGTCATCGCTGCTTGAAATTGACTCATTCACTGTTCATCCCTCCATCACTGTGAATCCAAAAAATCATGGACATAAGTGATATAAAAAAGCATTGTGAGTAACACTGGTGGCTAAATGAAACGCACACTTAACACAGCTGCTTGATTGTATAAACATTCTAGCTTCAGAAGCTCAGATGTCACTGACCTCATCTTACAGCTCTGCATTAAGGGATTACAGCCTGGCCACGGAGCCTTTGAATGTAGCTAGCTTAGTGAATGTGCTCATCTTTAAATGCTGTGTGTCTGATGCTTGAAGTGATCACAGTGAGCGGGTAAAGAGCCTCAGCAATCTTATCATTTTCAGTTGCACAAATATACCTATGGAAAGCCATTTTTGCCACTGGTGTTCTCTTTTTTTTGTTCAAAATTACAGGAAGTTAAAAAGAATGACAACATTAACTGTGGGGTAACAGTGATGCTTTCAGCAGAGGACACATAACGTTGAAGTAGCAATACCTAACTACTGAATGCACTTAGAGCAAGACCACGTCACACTTAAGTCCTCCTTTCCTGGGAAATGACTGAGGAGCTTTTGCCCATAGTGTGAGGAAGCTAAAGTGAGGATGCATACACAGACTTGTTTGTGTGTTGTTGCTCAGTTCAGGGTTGTGTGTGTCTCAATGTGACAAATGTGTCCACTGGATTTACCAGATCTGCCAGAATCACAGACAGTACCAGTGAAATCATGACATCAAACATGATTTTCACATGTTTTGTCCACAGTGTGCTGCCCTGGTCTTATCTAATAACTGTTATTGTTGTTGTTTTAGTGAGTCCCACTGATTGTGCTGAAGAAGCTGTCAGTCAACCAAACGCAGAGAAGATGCTGTGTGGTTCTTCATCACTCTGTCATCCAGCAGCTCCGTAAGACTTATTTACTCTCCTTTTATCATTAGTTCTGATTTAATATGTCTACACACAGAATTAAAGTGTTGGTATGTTGGACCTGCAGGGAGTCAGCAGCATCAGTAGAGGGCAGCACAGAGTCTCTGACTGACAAAGAAGCTCAGGTAAGTGTAAGTCTGTCCTGTTTTATATTTCACTACATTAGCCAAGCAAATAACCCATATTGAACAGGCACCGCAGCAGTGTACACAAAGTCTAAACGCCTCTGTAACAGATCCAGGATAATGGCACCCTCTGCTATCTGCCAAATCCCCCAGACTCAGTGCTGCAGACTCTGTAGAAACAGCTCACAGAAGCAACCTGGTCCAGTGGAGGCTATGAAGCAGATGCTGTTCAGACTGCAGGCAGTGGAGGCAGAGCTTCAGCGACAGGAACAGGCATCACTACCTCCCACACTCACTGACAGACTACAGGCAGAGACAGAGGAGACTCCGGTGAAACAGGTATGAACAGGCACACCACAGGCCATCAGACGGACTGGGAGTGCAGTCACTAAGGCAACAAGTCATGACTCTCAAGACAACATTCAGCTGTGTTGAATGGAACAAACCCTACTCTGTACAGTAACATGTATTAAATGTAGGAAATGTTAATGTTAGTCTGAGTTTATATGAAGCTGTGTTTGCCTTTCAGCGGCCTGAAGCTGAAGCAGAGCTGGAAACTTCTCCTGGTGGCCTGTCACTACAGAGGTAACTGTCACTATGTAGAGTCAACTGACACTGTAGAAACTCATTGATCCCTACCTACAAGGACTGACCCAGAACGAGTCCAGTCTGAGTATTTGGTTATGTACCACAGTGGCAAAGTGGGTCTTCTCATCTATTGATTGCAAGGTCTCTTCATCCATTCTGTCCAACAGTTCGGTCAGACCGAATACCTCATCAACTATTGGATGGCATACAATAAAATGTGTTTAAAAATTCATGTTCTCCAGCAGGCCAACCGTGATGATGGTTTTAATTGCTTATCCTGGTACACTTTTTAAATGTATTGTCACCACATTTTATTGGAGTCTTTAAAGATGCTGTATGTAACATTTCAGCAGAATTACTTGTTTCAAGTTTGACTACAAAATATCTTTTACAATTGCTTCAAATAATTTGACCCCATCTTAGTTCATGGGGTGCAATATAAAGTGCAGTATTTATAATGCACAGATCTCATATTGTGTAGCTGCCAGCGGCCTGTACTCACTCCTGGAATGGAAATGGATTAATATATTCTATTTAACATTTATTAACCTGCCATAACATCTTGCACTTCCGTTGTACAGTTTGAACTGGACACAAAGTTTGTATATAAAGTAAAGCATACTATTTGACCCCTGTGAACTAATTGTACTGTCACTGGTGCTAAAATGTTACATGCAGAACCTTTTGAAGTACCTTACAAACCTGAAAACATTCATCCATTCAATTTCAAAAATTAAAAATCATTGACCTTTTTGATATTAAAAATATTACATAATGTGCCCAGTCATATGATTTTATTTTATAATATAATTGTAAAATTAAAAAAATCACCCAATTTTTATTTAATCCTATTTTTAAAAATCAAATTGTTTCATTTAAGAGAACACCATTTAGTTTTTAAAAAATCATAACTGCGCTTTAACAACCTAATTTTGTTCAGAAAGTCTGGTTTGATCACTGCATGTACACCTGTCACACCATGTGGATGGGTTCTCTGAGGATGCATTTACTCACAGTTTAAAGCAATATATTTGAAAAACTTTTCAGAGCTCTGCATCACCTGAGCCGTCTGAAGGAACTGGTGGCGGAACCCAAAGAGAAACTTAGAAAGGAAGAAGAGGAGAAAGAAGAAGACGAAGGACGCTTCTCCTCTTCATCTGCTGATGGACACTTATGCACTCTGCACAAACTCTCTTAAAAACCCAGAAAAGGTTGTTTTTCAGAGAAGGAGACTTCTTGTTAGTGTTGCAGCCTTTCAGTGTTCTCACTGTGTTTCCTGTCTCTTTTGACAGCAAGAGGAAACAGAAAAAGATGCATATAAATCTGAGTGATACCTGATAAAAAAGTAAAATCCATCTAAAACCCTACCACTGCACAGCCACCATACTAGATGCATTAGAGAGGTCATGAAATTTTTTAATCTTGTAACGCAGTTTACTGTCCTGCAGATTGTAATTTTGGACTGTTTCAGAAAATGACAAAATTTGTCCATTAAGCAGGAATCTGTGAGAATGGTTTTATTAGTTCTAGTGTTGTCACTGACATACACCTTTTTACATTCCTGCCACTTAACTGTTGAAAAAACAAAACAGTGCCAAATAAAAAAACAGACACTTTCAGAGTTATCTTAGGTTGAATTTTTACCCAATTTTTAACTTGATGGGGCAGCTCTTACAGTGTTCCCGGCTTCCATTCTATTTTTCCAAAGAAAATATTTGGGCCTTTTTTTTTTTGTTCTGGACTTGAGGAAAAATAGTTGAGGATGAAATAGTTATCCATCCATTATCTGACTTTGAGTGTAACATAAATCATGAGGGTTGGTTTAATGTTGCTCTTTACATTCCAGATGAGAATAAAGCTCTGCAAAACCAGTGGTGTTAGGCTCAAACTAAGGGTAGAAAAGATTATACAGACAAAAAAAGAATATATTTTCATCATACCTCAAGCACTTGTTAAGCAGTTTTAAGTGATGGTGTCAAATTGATCTGTGAATGTAACAATTAATAAGGTATGTACTGTCTAGTTTTGTAACTGCACTGAAAATGTCTTTATTGATACATTGTTTCATTTACTGACAGGCTAGACTCACCAAGACTATGGAGATGGCAATGCTAGCTGTGCATGTACATGAGTTTAGCATGTTGCTTATGCATATGAAATATGTGGACAGCGTGCAAGCTAACCATTAATGCTAACATGCTGCATACCAAATGTTAAAATGTTGCAGCATGCTTACCTGCGTGATTTAAGTCTATCACAGTAAGAGCTTCATTTGTTTCACACGCATGTTAACATCCAGTTATGTTAACTTGGATGTGAACATGCTAACTGGATCACTTCAAATACTAAGCTTAGCACGTCAACTGCCACTATAGCCATATTGTCATGCTTGCATTAGCATGTTAATGTGCAGTGTTAGCACATTAAAATGATTATTGTCACATGCTCATGCTAGCTGTTAGCTTGTTTCTGTGTCAAATGTCCTTGAGCATAGATCTAACTATGCTGACTGTAGCCATGTGAGCGTAATTTCATAAGCATTGAAACATGATGGATGTAACATATTAAAATGCTAAATACTGCATGCTTAAATGGAGCAAGTTCTAAACACTAAGTGTTACCATGTTCAGCGTCATATGCTAAACAGAGATATTCTTATCCAAACAAGGAATCCTGTAACTAAACCCTAATTTATTGTTGTTGAATTGTTTTTTAAACTATAATGCAGTGAGCAGTTTTGATATTCTGAATAAAAAATTCAGTCAATGCATTTTTTTATTCCATAAACTAATATATAGTTGGAAATTTAGTTTTAGAATATGTAGGGACACAGTATTGTACTGATGCCAGTATCTATAGTTTTCAAATGATGTTGAGTAATACTAACTTGATTGACATGATTGGCGTGATTGGCATGATGCCACTTAGCATCGAGCTAAAAGCAGACCTGAAACTTTGCACAGAAGAGCCTGACAAAGCTCAGCTTAGCTTGGTGTGATGAATGTAGTATCAGGTATGACTGTTGAACTGAGCCTTACAAACTGAGTCAGATGTCCTAAACTATTCTGAAATAGGTTTAAAAGATACTGGTATAAGATAAAAGTGCCAAAAATATTGGCCTCGTGTCAGCTAAAGGCTGCTGTTCAAGGTCATTATAAAACTACATTTTTAATTTATAGTGTCATAATGAATGTGCACATTATTTTTAATTTCATTGTTTTACCAACCTCAGTGCTTTCTCTATTTACTTGACAATTTAGAGGTTCTCACTGCTTATTTAGGAACAGCATGGTCTGCTTTGGATCCATCCTCAGGACAGCCTCATTTTATATTCTTTATTAAATTTTTACTTAGTGTAGTTTGGAAAGGGAAAAAAATCATTATTAATTGATCAGCATTATTTGTCTCTCAGCTGATGAAAGTGCCAAATGAGCATTTAGGCAGTCAGGTGATTCAGCATGAATAGATATATGTTTTGTAACAGCTCTGTTGTTCATGTTTGTTTTTTGTTTTTTTTGTTTTTCACGTCTCCAGCTCTGTGCTGGTTTGTCCTTTGACAAAAAAAATAAAATATATGTATCTAAAACCTTTGTGTCAGCAGTTTGATTTTAATTTCATTAATGACAGTTTGGGCATCAGCTTGAATTTTACTTGTTCACAACTTGATTAAATCTCCTTTGAAACATTCCAAAACAAGAAGATGATGTTTTCTTAAATGGGCGTATCTGTTTTTTTTTCAAGACTCATTTAAGAGTGATGACAGTGAGTTTTAGTGTAGTTTCTATAATGTTAGGAGTCTCTTAAAACATCAAAACAAAGAGTGGGATTTCCTGACTGACAAGTCAAATTCTGAAAATACAAGACTCAGAAATTTCCATTTCACTCTATAGTGTCTGTTGCTAAACATCACCTTCTTCAGTGAAAAACCCTTATTGTAATGTAATGTTATTGGTACTGGTACTACAATATTACTATCTTGGTAACCTCTGCAAGAGTTTGCCTTTAGCTGAGTAGAACTTATCATAAAATTGTGTGGAAGTGCCTCTGATATTTTTAAACCACAACTTTTAGCAATGTATGAAGACTGAAGGCTCTATCTTGTGACAGTATTCTACAGTCAGTATTATAAATTTAGGATTTTGTATTTTTTGTTCTAATAAACATTTGTTAAAAAGCTTGTTATAATCTGTTCATCAAACTAAAGTACTTTATTGGAAATGCTTTAGTTGCACCACATGTCAAAATGTTGGATTGACTGAGGCCTTTGAAAATCTGATCAAACTCGTAATCATTTTAATCTTTGAAAATGATGACATGATAGTAATCTAACGATGACAATTGTAGACTTCTGAGTTCATGAAAAGTTAGTCATGTTTAAATTCTACTCGTCATAAAATAATCTGGTCTTTTTTATTAAATTAAAGGAATATTTTTGGGAATGCTTCTCAAATTCGAAAGAGAAAGCATCGTTTTGCAGTACAAAAAGGTAACAGCATTTTTAGAGATCATCATGTTGACTACAAGATAATCAAATTGCCCTGTGAAACATTATCTGTTTCACTTTGGCTCTTTCGTCCACATTCACTCTGCGTCATGACCAGATGTTGATCACTCCATCATTTCCTGCTGACATAAGAGTCTCCCCCTTGTGGTCAAACTTCACGCTTTGCACGCCATTGCTGTGTCCCGACAGGCTACTCATGAGACAGGAATCGACCTCCACCACTCTGACCAGACTGTCACTGCTGGCAACAGCCAGTATTTTCCCTGATGGGCTGAATGACACCTGGTTGGCGGCCGATGGCCCAGCATCTACCACGGCCGTAGCCAGTGCGGGATTCCTGATGTCCCACAGGTTGATGATGCCACAGGAGTCACATGAGGCAATAACGTTGCCTGCCAGACTGAAGGTGGTGTGGTTGCAGGGGTTCTGGTGTCCATGGAAGGTAGCAGTGCTGACACCCAGCCTGGTGTCCCACATGACAAGGGTTTTGTCAGCTGAGCATGTGAGGAGGAGGTTGGAGAAGGGCAGGAAGCAAACACTGTTGACAGAGGCGGCGTGGCGGCGCAGTGTGAGGCGGCAGCGCTGGCTGTTTAAGTCCCACAGTTTGGCAGTTTTATCAACAGAACAGGAAGCCAGAAAATGACCACATGAGTGAAAAGAGCAGCCCCAGGTGGGCTGGCTGTGACCTGCCAGGGTCAACACGCAGAAACCACGGGAAAAATCCCAAAGACGCACCTGCAGGGAGAGCAAACCAAGACAAGGAGAAGATCAGAAGAACAGAGAGGTGGAGGAACCTCAGTCAGATGCTTAATGTATTTGCATACCCTAATAAAGATGAACTTACCATTGTGTCTCCTCCGGTTGTTGCTAATTTTGCTCCATCAGGGTGAAAACTGCAGCCATACAGCCAGTCAGATTGACCCTCACCTGTCAGTAACATCTGACCAACCTGGGAAAACACATGACACAACATTAGCCCATCAAGGTTACCCTAAACAGTCAGCAACATGGTAATATTGATTTGCCCCCTTTTATTTAATATTTTTATTTAATATATTTTCATGCAGCATGTCATCCTGCTTTATTTCAGTCTTCTCTCATCTCTTGTTGTCTGTAATGTGCAATGTATCACATCTATCATCCATTCCTCTCAAACTTTATCAGTTTACCTCGATGAATTTCACCTCAACCCACTAAACTCATCTCTATTCTCATTTAGTCTCATTCTGTGTCATGTCATAACTTGCCTCATAGAATCTCATCTCTCTCATTTTATGTAATTTTTTGTCACAGTAAATCATTCATCCCCTTCATTGGATGTTATTTATCTCTCCATGTCTTTGATTTAAAGTTTATCTCCTTTCATTTGTCTCATCTCAGCATCATATTTTGTATCTCATTCCATTGGACATTTTATCTCATATTTTATCTCGTCTATTATGACTAATAATAAATAAAATACATTTGTCTCTTGTAATTACTGATAGAATTTTATCTAATATCTCATCTCATTTCATGTCATTTAATCCCATTTCCCCCCTCTCATACATCATCCTGTCACATGCCGTCTAATCTCATTTAATCTCTCTCATTGATTTAATCGTCTTTCACCTTTTCTCTGTGGGCTGGCAGCGCCCACAGCCTCCAGCTGCAGTCGTCACTGGTGGAGGCAAGTATCCTTTCTCTTGGATGGAGGTCAATACAGCTGATGGAAAGCTTGTGGGCCCTGATCGAGCAGGCCAGACTGAACGAACTGAGGCTTTTCCATTTTTCAGATTTCACTTGAGCTGAGTGAGAGGTCGGCCTGCTGTAGACTGGAAACTCTGTGTCCTCTTGCAGTCTGTTCAGGTTGCCTTTTGCTGGAAATTTATCAGCACTGTTGCCTCTTTTGACACGACCCTCTTTTTTGATTTGGGATTTTTCCTGATTTAGTTTAACTTCTGCGATGCTTTGAGTTTGGTCCTTTTTTAGACTGATGAGCATTTTGTGCCTCAGAGCTGCTTTATACTTCTCATCCAGCTGCTTGAGCACTTTCTCGTAAGAGTCCAGATGTTTCTTCAGCTGCTTGAAGTCCTTGATCAGTGTGTTTTTGTCCTCAGCGACTCGTCGGTACTGGAGCTGGTGGAAATCCCTCTCCCTTTGCAATTTTGCCAGGCTCGCACCTGCAACCAGAACCTCTTGCCTGAGCAGGTCTGTCTCTCTGCGAACCATCTCCAGCTCGCTGTGAAGGAGCTGCCTGTGTGTGAGAGCATCAGGGATAAAGACGACACCTGTGGTTGCCACCTTCAGAGTTTCTGCCAGGAGTTTCTGAGCTGAACCATACCATTCTGCCTCAAAGCTGTTCAGAGTCCGGTGCAAGCCAGCTTTCCTGAGGAAGTTCCTCAAGAAGTCGTCCACTGCCTCGGGGATTTTGGGGATGATTTGTTGTTTGGATGGTTCAGAATTTCTTCTGAGAGCATCGGAGGAGGCAGCATTCTCTAAGTTATCCTCCTCAACTCTCTGAACACTCTCCCCCTCAGAGAAAATCTCCTTGTTCTCCCTTGATGCTCTTTGTTTACTCCTGACTGACATTTTCTCTTCTGCCTCGGAGCCTCTTGTTTACTTGTTGCCATGGTCACTGTGCTCAGTGGAGCTGAGTTCTTCCTGTCCCGTGTTGTGTACCCTGTTGCTATGACAACTCTGTGACACCTGTGCTTCATGTTATGTTTCAAATCTGAATATGTTTTGAATTTCTTTTAACGGATAGAGATAAAGGCTATGAGATCCCCAGTGTTTTTAACACTCTATCCAACATATGTAGCATGCATACATGACTTATAAATGCAGATAAACACTTGAAATATTTGATTTATTTAGGTAATGCTTTGCTTCTAAAATATTCAAGTGTTTGATTTGTTGTTATTGTCTTTTGTTGTTATTGTAAAGAGAAGCAAACAATGACATTTGTTTAGAAATGCAGAAATACATTAATTACAACACTTTACAATTTAAATAACATTTGCAATAAAAATGTGATTTTGCGGTCTACTTTGAAAATTCAGTATGACATGTTGGCCGCCAGAGGGCGCGTCAGGTTCACGTCGGCCGCTACGTCATCTGAAGTCGTCACATGACAGTCACTGGGCAAACACAACAGGAAGAGAGTTTTCTCTTTGTTGTTGTTGCCATTCTTTTCTTTTTTCCTCCTGCAGAACATGACAGAGGAGCACATCTTTGCTCCAGGTGTTCATGACGTCCAGCCAGCGCCAGAGCTTGTAAGATTTTGTTTCGCTGTTGCACGAAGAAAACGAACTTAGCTAACTGAGATTTCTATCAGTCGAAGATCATCTCGATTTTTAACTAAGGTACGTAAACATTAAGCCTCAACACAAGATGTTTTTTCTGTTGTCTCCATCTCAGTGTGAACTGGCTGTAATGTAAGCCTCCAGGTGTCGTGCAGAGCCGTCAGTGTGGTCCGTCAGACATGCTCACATCTCTGCGAAAGAAAACTGACCGTTAAGTGAAGCCGCAGACCCGAGCCACGTTACGTTATCGGTAACGTTCATGTCGGGAAGTTATACAAGCTCGCTGTGTGCCGGTTTTCACAATGCGTCCGTTTCTTCAACGCTAAATGTGTCCCGGTTTATGGGATGTTTTACTGATGTGGTCTTGAAGGTTTGGAGAGCAAGAAAAAGCGGAAGGAGACAAAAACTAACGTTTTCATCCTGAGCCCGTTAGATTCAGACAGACGCGTCGTGTGATTTATGCTTAGTTACTGCAATTTATACAAACTTCAGAAAAGTTACTGCTGCATCGAAGGAGAACTTGTACATATTGTACTTGTACATACACAAGAAGTGTGTGGGATGCAGTGAGACGTGTTGCAGGGTGCTGTAAACCGACTGCATCTGGAAGGAAGGCTTCCTGAAGTCGTCAGTGTAAGAAAAACTAACTGGGCTGAGATATTGATCATTAGATAATACATTCAAATGTAATTTTGATCAATAACCTCTGATGAATGAACGTCTGGGTTTTAATAAAACGGCCCTTTCCTGTAATTGAGGTGACAGTTTTTTTATATTTTCTAAGATGTTTTTTTAATTTCATATGTAAAACGACTTTTACAGAAGGACAGTGCAGATAATCCAGAAGTCTGTATAAATTGTATCTTTTTTCAGGCTGCAGGTTAAATTGCAGGGTTGTACAGCACATGTTGTGCCATGTAAGGCAAAACATGGGCTGCCTTGTGGACATTCCCATAGTTTCCCACTTCATTTTCCATAAAAGTTTCAGACAGTTCTCACAGATCTAACCCCAACCCAAGATGTAAATGACTCTGGTTTAACCTCTGCTTCATATATAATGTACTAAAAAATAATAAACCAAAAAACATGAGTACATTGCAGACCTTTATGAGATCAGAACAGTTAAATTGAATGATTATAGAAAACACAGATCCAACCGACAAGTTTATTTCTAACTGGTCAAACTCACTAAAAATCCTGGTGGTGAAACTGTATTTTGCACTGTGTCGTGTTGTGCCTTGCAGTGCCAGCATGGGGTCGGCAGTGGAGAGGACGGACGAACATGTCAGAGAGTATCTAATCTACCGCGGCTTCACCAGCACCCTGAAACACCTGGACAGCGAAATCAAAGCTGACAAGGAAAAAGGCTTCAGGGTACAAAGAGCAAAAATAAATACACATTTCTTCATCTAAGACACTCTTTTGACAATTCTAGCTCCTAACTCCATGTTTGAAGAAACACGTTCTTTTCTTAGGGGATTAATTTTAGGTTTGTCTTTATTGTAAAACACATTCCGCCTGCAGGTGGATAAGATCATTGATCAGCTGCAGCAGTTTGTCCAGAGCTTTGACCTGTTTGGTCTGAAGGAGTACTGGCTTTACCTGGACAGACGTCTCTTCTGCAGGCTGGAGGATGTTTACAGATCCACAGTCAACAAACTGAGAACCAGCCTGTACAGATACTACGTCATCAACACCATCCAGGTAAAACACTGCAGAGAAATGGCACAAACATAACCTGCACGTTTATGAGAGCAAACAACCATTAAAAGTCTTTTCTTTTATCTTTCCAGAAAGGAAATCTGGAGAAGACTCAGGAGTTTTTCCAGAAGCAGGCATTAGAGCTGCAGGGTCAGGCTGAGTGGCGTGATTGGTTCATCCTGCCATTTATCCCCGCCCCTGAGCAGAACCCCGCCTTCTCGCCGTACTTTTCCCGCCAGTGGGCTGACACCTTCCTGGTTTCGCTGCACAACTTCCTGTCTGTGCTCTTCCAGTGTATGCATATCCTTTAGCTGATCCCGCAGATGAGCTGTTACACATTTACAGTTTGATGTCATGTCGACTTTCAAATGTATGACTGAACTTTTAGAGAACACAGTGCTGATTCGCTGTTTCTGTGCCTGTTAAACTACGGATCGGCTGGTTTGGAGTCCTTAACTTGTTTTCACCCCAGCCTGTCCTGCTGAGTTTTGATGCTGAGGTCCAAAAGATAACCAGCCTGACGGAGGACAACGAGCAGCTCCGCCAAGTGGTAAGAAGAAATGTATTTATGTGCTAAACCTTTCCTCATAATGCTTAAACACAAAATACTTTTAAATGCAAATATAAATTAAAAACGATAAATGCAAATTTTGATTCTCATGTGGTTTAAACAATTCCTTTAAATGGTTCCACTAATTCCCCTCAGTCCTTTTAATATTTACATTATTTTATGCACACAGTCATAATGATAAATTGTTTCCAAGATCAGCTTTGACAGTTGGTTTAAAAAGATCCATATTTCATTTGTCTATCCATTGATTTTCTGCTGTTCATCTCAGCTTTGGTTGCAGTGATTACAGGTTGAAAAATGTCGTGCGTGTGCTTCTCTCCTCAGCAGTGCAGCAGTGTTCTCCAGCTTCTCTTAGGGAATCTGTCAGATGTGCCTGAAAAATGAATGATCCTTATTTTCATTGTAGTTTATATAGCAGAGCCATTGAAACGGCCCATAATGACATGAAAGAAATCAACATTTGAATGGATCGTTGAGTCTCAGCAGTCCCAACTTGAGGTCTGGTTAGGTGGTGCTGGTGAATATTTTTTGCTCTCGTTGTGTCTGACCTGGCTGTCTCTTCTCACCTCGTCCAGCTGTTTGCCCTGCAGACAGAGAGTCGGGACCAAAGAGCCGGAGATGAGATGGTTCACCACAAGCTGCCGGTGTACGTCCAGAACATGGACCGACTTGGAGACACTGAGCTGTGAGACACTAACATCACTGTCTTTACTGATGACTGACTGCAACTAAGATGGCTGCCATTTTGTCCGTTTTTAACGTTCATGCTGTTGACTCTTGATTTAAAAGACGCTCGAACTCATAACACACTTAAAAGTTATTTATTGTGACAATAATTGGAGCGTCTCTAAAATAGCAGATCTTATTGATGCCAAGGGATTAAACGCTCCTTTGGTGAACAAAGATGGCTGCCAGGCTTTAAATGACTTGGTAGTATTATTTAACAGACAAGAATTTTTATATATGACCTGTTAAAACTAATGGAAATGGATCAGAAGTGATAAAGTAAGTTTGGGTTTTACATCAGTTTATCCACTAAAGTGAAAAACAAAAAGTGTATCCTGTGCTGTTACAGATGACGGCCATCTTAATTCTTCTCTCTAAAGCTCTGTTTTAAAGGTTAACCTGAGAATGATTTCTATCATCACATAGCATTTGTTTTTTTTTTCATGTTTATTTATTTACCAAAAACACAGGTCAGGGACATGAAATGATTCTGGTTTTACGATCTAAGCATTTACTCTTACTGTTGTTCAGTTTTACCTCACTGCTTTGAATGACTGCTTTTGTTTTACTGATACATTTTTAAAACATTTTATGATGCAATTTCTGCTTTTAAATAACATACAATCCACCATTTGCTGAAATTTCAAATATATGATGGCCAACCGCCCGCTAAATGAAAGGGGCCAGGCTTTTTTGCTAATGTTTCTGAGATTAATTCATGAATTTCGAGGATGAAGTTGAAAGTCAAAATGTAAATCCTGAGCAACACCAGAGAATATGTCTTAGACTGAACTAAGAATTCACACTTGTTTCTCGAAGTTATCGTCAGTATTTTTTTAATATGTTTGGCATTAGACATCTTCCATATTAACAACTGTATCTTGAGTTCAGAAAATTTTAATCTCTTAAGCGCTGTCACTTTTGGAAGCATTTTGAGGCACTTTAAAGCGGACAAAGCTGCTTTTTTTTGTCCTGATTCATATAAGATATTTATCTAAAAAGCTTTATCTAACTTATTGTTAATGATACAGTTTTTATGGTTTTTATTACACTGTGTGCTGTGATGCAGTTGATGTTACTGAATAAACAATTCACCTGCTGAATTGTTGTTTCTTGTCAGTACGATCCATTTTTGAAGCTTTCACTTCGGGTTTACACACACTGACGGAGGGCAAATACTGGACTTGAATCAACATTAATAATACTCATAGAAAACGTAAATATTCAGCAGTTTAAATTAATGTAATAAAATATTACAATGTGACATAAGTAAAGAAAAGCTTGAGAGTTATTAATGGGCCTGTGGGTAAAAGTGAGTTTTAAGTTGAAGTGAGTTGCTTTTTAAAGGAGCATGGTGGTTTGGAGAGCGTGAGCTCCTCAGACAGGTCACTTCAAAGCCGTGCATCTCTGAGAGCAGTGGGACAATCCATCCCTTCTAAACTCTTTCAGCCACAGGATCAGCTGGTGGGACTTGTCTGAGGACCTCAGGTTGGGAGTTGGGGGGGGCACCTCTGGTATATTACCTGCCTGGCCATGAAGAATAGCAAAAACTTCAAATCTTCAAATCTCAGTCCTGAAACAAGTGAGTGACAAGTGTAGTGAAGCTTAAAGTGAGAGCTTCCTTTTGTCTGCCTTTAGTTTGAAGTCGAGTGGCCACATTCTTTCCTAGTTAGAGCATGTTGACTGCACACTGGTTTAAACATGCTAGCAGGTTAAAGCAGAAGTGGATGTGTTTGTAGAGACAGAGATGGATATTACATGGGGCTAGATTCTTAACATCATAAATGCAAACTTCATACCACAGGCACAGATTTAACATGGCACAGAGCGAGGTCATTGCTGCTGTGGAGAAAAGCAGCAATGCGAGCCGTAGCAGAGTGCACCATGCTGGTTTCTGCAAAATTCCACCTGATCGTTGTTGATCAACGGCCCTGCTTACACTCTGTACCTACTGGGACTTTTAAGTTTTCAAGCTGAATATAGAAAGAATTAGAGTAAAAAAAACGTATGCTATAATTGTGTGCATTTCCAACATAATTAACAGTATTGGTTTTTTTCACTTTTGCTGCAATGTGCAAATTGTTTGCTCTTGCACATTTGTCCTGAAAATGCCTGTCTGTCAGTGCAGCATTTGGCAGTAGCTATTGAATTTTTGGAGACCTGAGAGTAATGCATCCAGTACTCACTTGTTCAAATTGAAAAAACTTACACCTTTTTAGAGAGTGGTATCTCCATTAGAGCAGTACATACTGTGCTTACAAAAAAAAAACCAAGATGAAATTTGGAGACTGATGTTAAAAGAGATATCCTCAAAGTCAGATTGTTCTTCTACAGGAGTATTAGAGCAGTAGCAACAAACACAATAGTTAGTTTGTTTGCAGCAGTTACCCAGAAAAGGCGAGCAGCTTCATAAGACTGTAATGCTTATTGCTTTTTGTGATCCATTATTTTTATTGGGAAGAGCAGGCGGGGGGGGGGGGGGCGGGGGGGGGGGGGGGGGGGGGGGGGGGGGGGGGGTGGGGGGGGGGGGGGG
>JAQNCA010000013.1:682129-693411 GCA_029783725.1 Acanthurus tractus
GCAGCTTCATAAGACTGTAATGCTTATTGCTTTTTGTGATCCATTATTTTTATTGGGAAGAGCAGGCAGGACCCCCCCCCCCATCCCACCATCCTCGTCCAAGATCTCTGTATAAAATAGGATTTAACAAAATCATATTTGCCTCAGACATATGCTAACAGAAAGACTGAATGACATTATACTTGTACACATAGAAGCAGATTCCTCATTCATTCTTTAAGTACTCATTAAAAGAGCAACAGCATCGTCTTGACTTTACCCTTAATTTGATCATACATACAGTACATACATCAGACCATTGTTTAACACTTGTTTTGTTTGCTCCATGGATTGTAGCCACTGAGAGCTCCATTACCATTATATTGAGAAAGGTATTTAGCCATTGCATATGTGTTAATGTGTTAGGGGGTTGCTAGTGAGGAGCAAACAACTTTTTAGCTGCCGTCAGGCCCGCTGTGGAACCATGTAATTCTGAAAAAATTTCTTGACAACTCTAGGACCCAAGTAGTTGATTGGCTAGCATTGCCGTTCATAGGGACGCACTAAAACTAGCTCAAACTTCTGTTGTCACCTTACTGGATCTCTCTCTCCACAGATGTAAAATCTCAACCACTTTGCTCACCAGACATCAAACGACTTGTCACTGTCTTTGTCTTCATCTTTGTCTCTCTCATTTTCTGTCATTTATGTCTTTTACACGACAAAACTGCAGCTGTGTTTGTTTTCCTGATTAGTATTTCACGTTGCTGATGTCTTGCATTGTTGTGTCGGCTGTTGTCTTCATCTCATTTGATACCGTCACTTCTGTGGTACGGCATCAATATTTTTACTGCTGGTAAAACAATGAATAGTGCCGGCTTTAGCTTATCTCTCTCATCACAACCAGGCTTGCTGCTTTCCATCACCTATCAGACAACATCACTCGTAGCATTGGGGATGATTCAGTGAAGTCTGTCCGTCCGTCAAAGCTAACTATTACAATCACTGTTTCACAGCTTCCTTTGTGTTGTGATCAAATTTCAGCATCTCCTAATTCCTCCGTTTAAAAAAGGCCTTTGTATAAAGACATGAACCCACATGCAGTTTTTTGCCAGAATGTCAGGGTTAGACAGATACTGTTTCAGTGAGCTGATTAGATGATGAGTTGTTTGAGTCAACATCAAATGTCCAGCACATCACTGAGGTAAGTGACTCCTCTTACCTGTCAGTGTTGTGGTGTGGAAAAACCACTTGCACCGTGATGTTAACAGGCTTCAGCACAGCTGCAGGGTCAGAGACGTCACAACTGCTACACTCACTGACACTAAACAAAAATGCATTTTAGAAGCTACTGCTACTCACAGTAACAAACACACTCAGGGCCTCTCACTCTGTTTGTTCACTACAGCCAGAAGAACAAACCCAAAACTATCACAGTATTTTTGGAGCATTTTTACACCTTATTACAGAGTCAGCAGGAACTCGTTTGTTTGCATTGTATATCTGTTCTGCTGTTAGCTTTTGGTGGCTTTATGTGAGACATGAATATCTTGTTCCAAATGGAAGTTTTTCTACTGCGTTGATTTGTTGCATCCTGATTTTGAAGGGTTGCTCCCAACTGAGGGCCACACCAAAATGAAAGCAAGGGTTTCCGGATAGTAAAGGGCCAAAGTTTTTCTTTTACTTCTTCTTTCAGTTATTCTTAACATGCTCCTCAATTTGAGCTCTCATTGCATGGATTCGTTTTGTACTCGTTCAGTGATCCATTTCTCCACCCTCATAGGGACTTGGTGTCAAGTCAGCGGGCTATCAGCACAGCCACCACTCCTTCCAGGAACTTCTTCTCTACATTCCTACCACAAGGCAGACGCACCCCAGGGAAACCTCAATTCACCTCTGGGTCTTCACCAAGCCAGGTGGCAGTGGGTAGGAAGGACCCACAGACCAATCAGGTGAGAGTGGGGAAAATGTTTTTCAAAAATTACAAGAAATCAAATTTCTTTGACAGCAGGTCACTGCAGCTGCTGAATTGGTTGCATATTTTCTTTTCAGTTGTTGTAACCAATCAGAAAAGAAGAAAGTTAAGCTTCGGTTTCTCTAATGTCCACTACTTGCTGCTCTTAAAAGTGCTGACTCATTTAAGTGAATGGGAAGACCTCTAATTCTCAGTAATAATGCAAAGTAAAAAACATTTTTTAACAAGCTCAATTCTCAGGAGAATACTTACTTTCTTATTCTGAGTCTGATTGGAGATTTTAATAAATTTCCATCCCACCAGGAATGAAACCTCAAACTCTAAATCTGTGGGAAGTTTGCTAGGAAACAAGTACTGAGCTGATCATCTTCCACTGGCTGGTCTGAGTGGGTTTGATTGACAGGTTTCACACTATCACCCACACCAATTCCCTTTGCCAGGCTTGAAAACTCGAAGAAACTTGAAGAAACCTGTTGGGTGCTGCTTTTCCTTAAGTTTTAGCTGTAGTCTTCTCCTTGTAGCCATGTTGGGGGTCATAAGCATTGTGTGTGGCTGGTAGAGTTCTGATCTGGAGTGTTTTTTCTGTGTTGTCTTTTCTAGCCTGTTAAGTCTAAAGAGACAATCCAGCCGAAGGAGGTGAAATCAGTATCCAATCAGGCACAAGCCAGTGAACCTGCTACGTCCCAGTCCCAACAGTCAACAAGCCAGTCAACAAACCAGGCGACAAATCCCAGACACAAGAGAATCCAAGATCATGAGAAAGAGAGGAAGGAGCTTTTCTCCAAACCACCATCACAGGTACTTGGAGGGTTACACTGGGGCTAGTTTAGAGCTGATCCCAACTGTGCATTTTTAAGAATTTAAGTTGATTTGCTTGAGAAGAACCTGCTGTGTGTACTGTTCTTGGCAGGAATTCATTTGTTTTCCTCACTTCCATCCTTTTTTTTTGTGAACTGATTTGCCAGCTCATCCAATCTGAATGGCCACCATACTTAAGGGCATGTTTCCCAATTTCCTGCACAATACAGAACTCCTCAAGTGACAACAAGGAGACGTTTACTCTCAGAAGCTCTATCTCCCGTTTGAAGAGATGTTAACTTCACATGTACAACTTTTAAAGTGACAAAGTGACATTATTTGGCATTATTCTTTGGATGTTTATATGTCACCTGACACCAACCTTTAGATAAAGTAGAACATTCTGGATCTACCTTCTGCGGATTATGCATTTTACTCTGTGCATATAATATTTACAAAGCTAATTTATATATATATATATATATATTAGTGATTATTTTAGGTAATTTAAAAATTATTTAAATTCTTAAACAATTTGTATATATATATATATATGTATATATATATATATATATGAATCCTCATTGTGGCATTGTCTTCACGCCACCCAAGCACCCTCTAATGCCATAACTGGTAGCAGCTGTTTGACAAGCAGTTTCAGTTGACCAGTGTCAGTGCATTGCCGGCTTGCTAGCCTGTTGCTGGTTAGCTCACCATCCGCTGTAGCCCCTTAACCTAACTGAAAGCCATTGCTACAACACACATATATTTTTGGTTTTGAGTGGGCACTTAAAATAATACTAAATGAACTGAGTTTTGTTGCAAAAGCCTACTGGAACTGTACTTGATTTTCTTTTACACTGATAGCATCCTTCTGTGTGTTATCTTCAGACACCAGAGAAGAAGGCGGAGGCAGGGGAGGTAGAGCCTGCTGTCGAGACCTCCAGTGATACTCCTGACCCCTCAAATAGCAAGAACTGTGGAGGTGGAGCAGAGGGAGGAGGTCTGCCAGCGGAACAGCCTTTCATCAAACTGAGCCAGGAGGAGTATGGAGAACACCACTCCTCTATCATGCACTGCAGGTCAGCCTTCAACACGCTGCCTGTTCAGCCTAGCTGGACAAAGTGGGCTGGGGATCAAAGACAGGCATCTATGAGGCTTCTTGGCTTCTTTTAAAAAATGTAAAAGATGAACACTAACTTTTCTTCTCATTACTCCTTTCCTCTCTGTTTTCCAGGGTTGACTGTTCTGGTCGCCGGGTTGCCAGTTTGGATGTAGATGGGGTCATCAAGGTGAATCTACCTTCTTTATTATTTATCTTTTGAGGTTGTAACAACATTGAGATGAAAAATGTAAATACCGGTATTAATGTGCATCGCTAATTTGAACACAAAATAAAGCTTCACTCTTCCTCATTTTCTCACAGGTGTGGTCGTTCAACCCCATCATGCAGACCAAAGCCACCATCATGTCCAAGTCTCCTCTGCTGTCTCTGGAGTGGGCCACCAAACCTGACAGACTGGTACGGACAACAGCCATGAACTCCTGAACACAAGGAGCTGAGTAGATAAGATATTAACAGCATTCATCAGGTTTTTATTGATACTTTAACAGGATAAAGAAAGCAGAAAGCACAATCTGGAAGTAGTAATTAGACTGGAGTCCTCTAAAAATTGGTTGATTTCAAGACAAAAAGGTTAACTTTTTCTTTGTTTGTTTGTCTTGTGCATGTGTGGTCAGTTGTTACTGGGAAGCGGCGTTGGTACAGTGCGGCTGTATGATACGGACGCCAAGAAAAATCTCTATGAGATGAACATCGATGAAACTTATCCACGGTAAATTTGTGTTTGGGATAAAATGTCATTTTTCTTTCTTTTTCTGAGTTGAGAACATGGATGTCAGTCATGTGTAAGAGAGCTGTAATAATGTTAATGTAGCTTTACAAACAGTCCAGATGTAGGGAGAAACAGCTAGCCTAGCTCTGCCCAGAGTTCAAAAATACAACTACTAGCACCTGATCAGGACACTGCATCCGATAAATGTTATCCATATACAAACAGAAATGTAACAAGTCAAGTCTATATTCAAGTCTATAGCCATGCTAGAAGCTCTTTGATATTATGTTTAGCAGATTGAATGTATACCATGCTAACTGTCTAAGCTTAGCATGTTTGCCTGCTAACATCTTCTAACTTGCATAAAGTACAGAGAACAGCTGATGTGATGGGAATGTCTGAAGTTTTGCAGCTGGTTGGTCATAAACCACACTTTGTTTGGTTAGTTTATACTTAAGTACTGAAGTTCATTATGGCAGTGGGACATTGTCAAAGTGAGAGCAAATAATCGTGTGGGGCTCATGAATTTTACTGCAACACATCAAGACATTTCACGAAACATAATAAAGGCAAGCTAATGTTGTCAGTTTGTGGTTTTAAGGGGTTAAATGCTGGATCTATGACTTGACAAAGTAAACTAGAATACACCAGATAATCAGATAACCACTCCATGTTATACACAAGATTTTAGGGGGGCGTCTTGAACACACCGATTAATTAATTGCCCTAAATTGTGCAAACAACTGTTGTAAAACTATTATAAAATATTATAAAACTAGTGTGTTTCATCAGAGAGAGAACCCCGTGTGTGATTCATAGGTTCTGCATTTTTCCACATGGCAATAAGTAATATTTTTCATCAAAGTAAGAATTCTGATAATAATATGTTCCTCCTGTGTCTGTCAGTATCTTGTCTTTAGCCTGCAGTCCCAGTGGTTCGTCATTTGTCTGCTCAGCAGCAGCTCTCGGACAGTCTGGAAACTGCGATTCTGGTTCTCGACTGCCTATCCCGGTGTCTGGACAGCTGCTGCTCTGGGACACAAAGACCGTCAAACAACAGGTAATTAGCAGACCACTTCAGTTTTACAAATCTCTTTAGCTAATGAATAGAAGACCAGCAGTTAAAAAAAAAAAAAAATCTCCACTGATTTTGCACTCCACGCCAAAAACACTGTCAGACTCACTAAGACCAGGCTCAGAAAGGATCCAGAAGATCCGGTACTAGAGATGTCACCTTTGATAATCCATGCATTCTTGTCTCTGGTAAAAAAAAAAAAAAAACAGTGCCTACACACCAACAATGCAACTTGACCACAGACAGCTGTGTCAGAGATTCAGGTGTGCATTGCAAACAGGTATGGGATGCACATGGCTAGAACGGGCATCAGTGGTAACAGTGACATAAGGTGTGTGTGCAGAACCCAAAGGATGATAAAAGACTGACCCACTTCAGCCACAGCCTGTTCTCTCAGTCACTCTCTGGCAAGAGATACAGAAGTATCTGCTGCCGTTCCAACAGGCTGTGAGACTCTGTAACTCATCCTCCACACTTCATCATAAAAAATATTTTTTACAACTTTTGTATTATGAAAGCATTTATTAAAAAAATCTTTTATTGCGAACAGCATGTAGAGTCCAGATTCCAGCTTCATCATACAACCCAGAATCTTGTGATGCTAGTAGTGGCTAATTTAGTGTGGAACCACTGGCCTCGAGGAGAGATGAGGAGCAAGCCAGGAATAAACTCACTCCATATGTGTAAAGTTGTCTAACTCCAAATCCTAATACCGACGTTGTGATAACGTTCCAGCTGTTTCTCCTGGCCTGCTGCAGAGGTTGGTGGAGGTGGTGACTGAAACTCATATTTATCACTGCAAACATAAGTCCTGATTGTTGTTGGATGCAGAGCAACATTTTTCTAATAAAGGTCATAATGGGTTGAGAACTGGATGTCAGAGCTTGTGTTCATGATTAATGATTTTCCTGTGGTCATGTTTTCTCTCAGCTTCAGTTCTCTCTAGAGCCTGAACCAGTAGCCATTAACTGCACAGCCTTCAACCACAATGGAAACCTACTGGTAACTGGAGCTGCTGACGGAGTAATCAGACTGTTTGGTCAGTGTTTATGAGGAGCACAACGTGATTCTTTTCATGGCTGATTTCTCTGCTGACTATTCATGATTTTTTCTCTGATTTACAGTCATAAGTAGATTCATTGCATTTAATCAGTGCTGAGAATTCAATACCTCATGAAAACCAACTAAAATTCTACATTCTGTAAAATTTACATATGGATGAGTGGAAATAATAAGTTTTCTGCTGTAGATATGCAGCGGTATGAGAGCGCTATGAGCTGGAGGGCTCATGACGGAGAAGTTTATAGTGTGGAGTTCAGCTACGATGAAAACACCGTCTTTAGCATCGGAGAGGATGGCAAGGTGTGTTCCTTTATTTTGTTGAAAACCCTTCATGGTTTCTACGGTCCTATAAAATTCTTTTAAAATGTATTATCATAATAACCTGCTTTAATGATGTCACAGATGCTACATGATTAAATGTGTTTGCTTGTTTGTGTGATTGTGTCCAGTTCATCCAGTGGAATATTCATCGGTGTGGGGTAAAACAGTCAGAGAAGGTTCTACCTCAGGATGCCACCGGACCCTTTGTCCTGTCAGGGTACAGTGGATACAAACAGGTGAGTAGTTTAGATTAACACTATTCAGAAAGCCACGATGATATCACAGTTGTAATAAAGGTTATAGGAGAATAAATCCTGCTGATGGAGCAGTAGGTAAAAGTGAAATGATTCAAATAGAATGAATGTAGTGACACTTTGAAGTCTAAATTAGTGAATGAACTTTTTTCAGGTTCAGGTTCCTCGTGGTCGGCTCTTTGCCTTTGACTCAGAGGGACAACATGTTCTGACCTGTTCCAACTACGGGGGACTCATATACAGAGTAAATAGACCTTCCTCCTCACCTTCTCCCTCATATGCCTCATATTCCTCCCTTCTACTCTGAACTGTTCTGGTCAGACTTCTGGTTCCTGTTAATCATTTCATTTAAATCTTAACCTTCTAAGCTGTTTTTTAAAATGTATGCATTTATTCATTTACTTTTGTATTATTTTCTCTTTTTTGGCTTCAGTGGTATTATTTGTATGTAATAGTTTTTTATTATGTAGTCTTTTAATTCATTTATGTAATTATTTTTTTTTTATGATTTTGATGCATTTTGATTTTCTTTCAGCATTTAAAAAGAAAAGTTAAATGATCAGTATTTATTTGAAAAATAATTTTAAAATTTAACTGTTTACATTAGATTTTTTTTATTTTAGTTTAATTGTGTAATGTTAACCTGTCCCTCATCTTCAGCTGACCAATGGTGAACCAGCTCTAGAGAGCGTGCTGTCACTGGGTGGGCACAAAGCACCGGTGGTGACAGTTGATTGGTGCTCTGCAGTGGACTGCGGCACCTGCCTGACTGCTTCCATGGATGGGAAGATCAAACTAAGCACTCTTTTGGCACAAAAGTCCTGACTGAGGTCCTGACAGAAGACAGCTGAGTGCTCGGAGTTCATCTGAGTTTATAAAAAACTGATTCAGTTTGCTCAGTCACTGATGGAGGGATGTCCAGAATCTGATAAATACAATTAATCATTTGTTTCACTTGGTGAAACAAACAGTGAAACCTGACCAAACTATTGTACATTCATATCAACATTAAAATCAAATTAAAAGTTCAATCCAAAAACTTGTTTGTTTCTTTGTTTGTCTGCATTCGTTGAGCTTTTACTTTATTTTCACTTTCTTCATCAGCTATTTGCCAAGTAGCTTTTGTCTGTCTGCTTTTTGTCACTGAGAGGAAAGTACAAGATGAGTTTTCTGAGGTTCTTTGCTTAAAAGAGTTACATGCAGCTGGAAAAAGGTTGAAAGAACTTTAAGAATGAATTGGAAACTAAATTTTGCCCAAATAAAAACTGTGACAAGCAAAGACAAACTTCAACACATTTTGACATACTGATTGATAATTAAAAACAAGTAATCAAATAGAGTGATAACATAAAACATGCTGCTGCTCATTTAGCAAGAACATCTTCTGAGAGTGAGCCTGCATGAACAATAGAGGGACCCTGAAACTGACACAGATCCACAGAATTAAGCCATCATTTACCTCAATTGCACATGTGCTTTCACACATCAAAATGTATTATGTGAAAAATAATAGTGCAATGCTAACAGACCCATTGTAGAATAAACACAAACTGAGGGTGTAGTTTGGTGGCTTTAAAGTGACAATCACAGTAACAACTCTTAAAACACAATGACGGATCACAAGACATTACAAAAAGCAGCTAATCAGACTAACCAAAGAGAAAATGTGCCAAAAAATATCAGAAATCACATCAGAGGACAGAAAACACAACCACAAAGCAGAAACACAATGACAGGTGAGTCTCAATTCAGGGGCCATATCCATCAAGAGCTGTAACTGAAGCCCGAATGCGTCACAGTGTAAGTGAGGGTGACCCATTTTAAAGGCTCCTTCACATCTGAACGACAATTGCAGCCCTTAGTTACCTATGTCATAAAGGGTCCGGCGGGTGGATCCTTCCACGGCCCAACTTATCCCAAGATTCATTGTGCGCTGTCGATGACTGATTTTGCTGTTGTAGTTGTTTTAAAATTAAGTTAACTTTGTGAACAATGCAGCAGAGGATTTCATTTTACTCTAACAACTGACACAATAATTGAATAATACAAAAAACAATCAAATGGATCTTGAAGCATCAAATTTTCATTGTCATTTGATTTTTCTTATGTTTCTAGCTAAAGTAAATTGTATTTAATAGAAATAAAATACTTATTCCTGGCTCCATCTTTATATGCATGTTACATACATGCCAATAATGCAAGCGCAGCTGTCAAGGTTGCTTGGCGACAGAGGTGGTGCATTGTGATGCAAGGGTAACAGTTGGTGACAAAACAGGAAAAGCTCTGTACACCACACTGCCTCACTCAACAAGGCTTTGGTTTGACCTGTATGGCCCTCAAGGGCCTTGCCTGCAGTTTACGAAGGATTTGTCCTTTGACTCGAAACACACCACTTGATTTTTACTTGTCTTTGTACTTTTGTGAATTTGATTAGCATTTTGTTGTTTGGAGTTTGTTGCTGGGTACTGTGATTTTTTGTTATATTTTGTGATTTGTTGTTGTGTTATGAGATTTTTCCCAAATGTGATTTTTTAAGATTTATGAGATTTTCTTTTTTTGATTTGTACTTCAAGGCCACATTAGCTAAGGATGTTTGCTTTGATGTCAATCTTTTATTTCATGACATTGTCATTCTGTTTTTGGCAGCAGCTCTGTGTGAACGGATCTTTTCTTGTTTTGTTTTTTTTTGTTTTCGCTTGTGTTCGTTGTGTTAATTGTGTTCATTTGATTATGATTCTTTTTATTTAAGTCTTGCTTTTAATCGGAATATTTTATTGCCATTAAATGCCTTTGAGTTTTTATCAGAGATCCCTTGGCAGCAGCAGTAGCTCCATTCTTCACCACAGGGGGCGCCCCAAGACTCTATCCCGAAATTCTTTCCAGCGAAGGAGAAGCAGGACCAACAATAATAACACAGCTAGCCACATCGAGAGGCACATCTACACAATGTCCTTTTCCTAGCTCGAAAATCCCGATTTATCTCATAAAGACAGAACGTTTCCACGAGCAAAAACTAAAATAAATCTCGGCGAAGCTGAACTAAAGCGCCATATTGTGTTTTTAACACAGCAAAAGCATGCTGTGACGCGCAGACGTCAGAAGCTAAGTTGCTGAGCCGTTCGCTTGTTTACACTCACTCCGGCTCCCTTATTCGGTTTTCTGTTTCATGTCACTGGGCTCCGGTTCCGCGTGCAGCCATGGAGAGCTTATACAAGCGGAAAATGTTCGCTTCAATGCGGAAAACCAAAGTGGACGCATCGAAGAAGCGGCAGATCGGCCTACCCGCCTCCATCCTAGACGACAGTGACGAAGGCTCATTCTCCTCCTCCTCTTCATCAGGATCTCAGTCTGACTTTCAGAGCTCCCCGGAGGAGGACAGCGAGCAGGAGGACCGGGACCGGAGCGACTCCGGTGCGACCTCCAGTGACGACAGCCGCTCGGTCACCCGCAGAAAGCGCTCCTTCCTCGGAGGGGATGACAGCACCTCGTCTTCCAGCACCGGGGAGGAGGACGACGACGAGGACGAGGAGGAGGACAGGAGCCAGCCGAAGAGGATGGTGCAGCCCAGGAAGCGGAGCAGGCTGCAGCGGCAGGACGAGTCGGACTCTGACCATGCGGAGGAGAAGCGGAGAGAGGAGGCAGAGAAGGCGAAGAGGAGACAGAGACACAATAAGCTGCTGGCACTGTCCCGGAGGATGAAAGCCCGGGTCCCGAGCCGCAGGAGGAGCCGTCTGAAGCAGGTACACCTTTTGACCCCCAGAAGTTTCAGTCCCTTTAAGAATTAGTCTCCTCCTGTCATGAATTAATTGTTCAACAATGTTTAGTCCGTTAAACCTACAAGGATAACACTAGGTTAAAGTCTACACAGTTTTTAACTTTATTGACAAAATAAAAATGGAGTCTAATGCAGGGATGTCAAACTCGTGCCATGGAGGGCCGAGAGGCTGCAGGTTTTCTTTCCAACCAAAAACTCCACCAGCTGA
>JAQNCA010000013.1:694110-705315 GCA_029783725.1 Acanthurus tractus
GCTGGTGGAGTGTTTGGTTGGAAAGAAAACCTGCAGCCTCTCGGCCCTCCATGGCACGAGTTTGACATCCCTGGTCTCATGGCTTAAAGAAAATAAAAACAACAAAGACATAATCTTATCTCCCCCCCCAAAAGTTGTATCCTCCTACCTGAACAAATAAAAAGATTTTATGTTTGATTTTTGAAAAGGTTACAAATTTTAAAATCTATTTGTATTTTCAGGGTGCAAGCGATGAGGAAGAATCTAAAGACGCTGAGGAAGAGGTTGGTGGGGATGAAGATGGAGGTGGAGAAGAAAACGGCAGCAAGACAGAAGCTTCAAAAGCTGATGACGGAGGCAGAGAAGATAAGAAAGACAAAGATGAGGAGACAGGGCCGGAGGAAGAGGAGAAAGAGGTGGGAAAGGAGTAAACCACGCCATGATAACAGACAGAGGAGGAGTGTGAATGTGACGAATCAAAAGATCTTACTGTGTGAAAATGACTCCTAACTGTTAGTTTGTACAGTTTTTTTTTCTCTTGCAGCATTTAAAGTGGAAAACAAAAACACTAAGAACTGAAGCTGTAAGTTTTTTTCATGGTCATTTCTGTTGCTATTGAAACATTCACTTTTGAAACGCAACAAAGTGAAGTACAGATCATTTGGACGGCAGTGTTGACCCATGATGACGTGTATTACGTGAAGAATGAGGAACCTGAAATAGGATGCAGCTTTAGTGATGCTGGCATGGAAAAGTGGCTCATGGATACGTCAGTCCTGGCTCAGTGACATGTGGTAATTCTGGATGGTTTATGTATGCTGATCTCCCAAAACAACATATACAAGTTTTGATATATGTACCACAAAGTCCCTTTTTCACATTGTTGATTCCAGATAGATGTCACTCTTGTTCCACTGACAGGTTCAACTTTTCAGCTTTGTGTTTTGTGTAAAACTGGTTACTTAAAAATGTTACTATGGAGAAAAAAAAAACTAGTAATTGAAGGAAGATGGTACTCTAACGAAACTTTTCCTGGGTTCTTCCTTTTTCAGGGTCCTGGCTCTATTAGCTGTAAGCTATTGGCTCCAAAAATCTCAACTTCTAAAATACTGTGCATTGACAATTGAACACCATATACATTCAGCACATACAGCTACACATACATAATACATTGTTTTTTAACAGTGTTCTGTGGCTGAAGAACTGTTGTGCTAGCTGCAGCTGAACCATATACAACCTTATGTAAGCTAGCACAGTGAATGTAGCCAGTTGGATGTAGTTTGAATGCCATCAGTCTTAACCTGTTTTGGTTCATGAAATTTTCTAGTGTTTCTGTGTCGATAGATGAAACATTACAAAATATAGCAAATGCTAATTTTGCACCATGCTCTGGTTTAACCATTAATGCAAGCTAGCTTCCTTGCAGTCTTGCAAATGTTTATAGTTGTAATGTTATTTTATTTTTTTATGTTAGGAGAGGTTATCTCAGTGGACATCAGTGGCATGTCTTGTGACGGAATGATTTTAATTCGTAGTCCACCCACAAGCTTTCTCGAGAGCTTGCATCACATGGTCCTCAGTGAATATAATTATCCAAAGTTACTCAAAATGATTTCAGGGTTAAAGATTTGACAGAAAGCTAGTGGGTGAATAGTTTTTTTTTTCTTTACCGTTCCGAAGGACAATAATGAACATTGGTACTCAAAGACATGCTGTTTATAATGGGAAATACTGATTTAGCAGTATGCTAACGATTGGCAGATGTCACAAAAATAAGGATGGTGCCATCAGCCACTGTTTTATGCCAGGGTTGCTGCAAGCTCAGTGGTAAAATGAGCAGAAACATTGCTCCAGAGGATTTACATTTATCGTGTTTTGTGTTTGTGCTGACAGGGAAAAGAGATGTTCAGTGGTGTACATTGGTGAGGGTGAGGGCTTTATCACTGTCAGCTGACTGTCTCCAGGGCATGACTACCTGGTTAAAATGTCAGTTTAAACATTGAGATGTTGAATTGATGAAATGTTCCTTTATTGATAAAACATCAAAGATGTAACAACTCTCAAAGAGATGTCAAGTAAAAATCCCTGAGAGCATTGCTAGTAGGAACGTCCAATCGGAGAGCTTCAATTTGTGGTCTTGTTCCCGACAGCAGTTGCAGAGTGTTTCAAGGTTTACGTAAAACTTTGATTTCCTAGGTATGGATTGACAGTGGCTACTGAGGCTTCTGGGTATTGCAGTATTTAGAGACATTCAACATACCCAACGTACAGCACTCAGATTCTCCTTTTTTGCACTTTTCCTAGTTAAAACAAGAGATTATATTGGATACTGTTTCTGCAAAGCAGATGTTTTTTATTTGTTTTGTGTGTGTGTGCGTGTGATAGATATTTCTGGTTGACAAGCTCTTAGCTGATGTCAGCACCAGATTGAAACTCATTCTAGCCACAAACTGAATCACTAGTCTGGTTTTTGGTACAGTAGCTTTTTAGTTGTTATCATCTAAAAGTAATGTTGCAAAAAGGTGTGTATTTTTGATAGTTCTTTCCATCTCTTCTATGAATTTTAGTATATTTGACTCAGCTGCTACTTAAGGTGCAGCTTCTCAAGGTGTTGCTGCTTTTTTGTGTCCCCTCTCATGATATCTTTGTTACACCTATGAAGACATTTGAAGACACAACCTTGGACTTAGGAAAGTGTCCTAAACATTTCCTAATGCTTTATAGCAAAAACAATAGGTTGAAAAATAATTATTTGATACCTGAGCCTGTTTTATTTGCTGAGTGAAGATTTAGAGATGTAATTGGCAGCTCAGAAAAACTACCAAAGACGCTTATCAGTTAGACAATTGAAAAAATTTCCAGTGAAATGTTTAACAATAAAGATGGAAAGATCTATCAAAATAAGGTACAGAAGGTAAAAGAGGCAAAATATTTTTTTATGTTTAGTTCAGACATGTCACCAGAGATTCTGCATGTTTCTCTAAATGCAGAAAATTGACATCAGATCGCTTTTCATATATAGTACCATCATTCATTTTTGTAAATGGTAACATACAAATGTAACAGGAGAGAAATAGTGTCTTGTACTGTATATAGAATTAATTTGGGCACCCAAAAACTTTCTTACTTTACATACTTTTATATTAATTTCCTTTTCTCTAAAGTTGATCACAGTGCTTCATTCAAGTATTACTGTGTACATTAGATGAATAATGTTCCTAATGAGAGGTTTGCTCTTTTAAAATATCTTCTCTGACTCCTGTTTCCTCCAATCTTGCCTTCCTACTTTTTTTTGTCCTTCTGTAATGGTGCATTTATGTGCGGTCATACAGATTGGAGAAAGATATCCTTAAAACAGATTTAGTCTGTTTTGCAGATTTCTCAGCTTTGAGAACCACAAATAAGCTAAGAAACTGAGCTTTAAGAATGTTTTGTCCAGTTTTCAGTCTGGAGCTGCTGAAGCAGCACTTCAACAGTGTTTAATAGGCTTGTGGCCTTCTGCTTTTTTCTCTCAACTACTGGACTATATATATCTATATACTGAATAGCGATGATAAACTGACATTTACATATCAGTGCTGTCTATTTACTTGTTTTCCAGTGTATTTCTGGTCTTTGTTGCCGTGTAGAGCTCTTCAGACCAATCTGCCCTGTTGAAAACACCTCTTTTATTAATAAAGTTTCTTTTGACCAACAAACTTTATGTTGGAAATCAAGTTCCTGTCTAGATGTGTTTTCAATATGTAGAAAAAAACTCTGCTATGACTAATATTTTGTTCAACTGAGAAATTCTATCAATCTATCAATAGCTGCCACTTTGTGCCGCTCCCACAACCGCTGCTTGTGCACGGTGTTGCACTGAAAGATATATAGCGGTTGCATTACAGGAAACATTAGAGAGCTTCAGCCATACATGTTTGAGCATCAGCCAGGGAAAGACTCCGATTAGAAGGCTGCTCAACTTTTGTCACAAACCATGGACCAAGGCCACAGAAACCAGCCACGCTTTCTTCCAGACACTGCACACTGTGTTATGGCTGTCCAGCAACTGTATAGTTGACAGAGGCATATAACTGCCAGGTGGTAGCTCTAGTTAAAGACATTTACACCACAGTCACACTCGTCTCTTTCTTCAAAGTGCAGTTTGGTAAAGTATTGCAAAGTAATGTGACCATCAAAACAAAAACAACAAATTTGCCTTCTTGTTCTTGCATTCTTAGATTAAAATTTAAAAAGTATACATAACATTTATGTCTGAGCAAAGCCAAGTGTTGGTGTCATGGTACTTCTTTCTGATAAATATGCAGCTAAAATTAATTAACCAGAGTGGGATATAGTACTTGGAATGGCATATTTATAGGCAGGGTTTGGTTTAGATACAGTGGTTATGTCACAGCATAAGGTTTGTTAGTTTGTTTGTAAATAAAGTCAAGTAAATTACGTCCGCTTCCCTAGTTTGCTTAGGAAGGCCTTCATTTTTTTTAAAAAACTGGCAGTATATGTATCATTTTGTTGCCAGACAATAAAACGAATTGATGTAATGATCGAGTTGCATTCCAATATCTAATATCTCAAATCAAATGAAATTGTGACTAAACCCTAGCAGGCTTTGAGTGAATCGTCTTTTAGCCTGGAGGTAGTCTTTGATTCCCCTGGTGGACATTGAGGTATTCCAGCAAGCCATGGGGAAACATGCTCAGCCAATAAAATCCAAGAACGTAGGTCACATTATCCAGTCTACGCCGCCATCATTGTTACTGGCATTGAAGCCTGTGTGGTATTGAAAGCAAACCACTAGCGGAGCTTGTTGAAGTATTAGTCCGGGTCACGGTGTATGTTGTCCGGGCAGCAGCTATGGTTCAGACGTGCTCTGCGTACGGCTGTAAGAACCGCTACCACAAAGATAAAGACATTTCCTTTCACAAGTAAGTTCATTTAAACTGTGTGTATGAGCTCGTTAGCATTAGCTGTCCAGATATGATGGATAAGTACTGCGATGTGCGTTACTGGTGTAGAGTACCAAGAGAGTTTACCAGCCCGCATATACTTATCTACCTTATTAATGCTTCAGAGCTCATCATCAACAGCCCATGGGTGTTGGAATATTATACGCGACATTTTTTATGTCGGCAGATTTTACTGGTAAAATCGGGTCACATGTATCTCACCAAGAGCTATTTTACTTCGATGAATTTGTCTTGTATCAAGTTCGCCTGCTCATCGTTCTGTTCCCCTCTTTAATAACAAGTTAACCTGCATCACGTTTACAGCGGAAGTACCCAAACATCCTAGTTTAGATGTAATTTAAACTTAACTTGATCACTATTTTATAAATTTTCATTTGCCGAATTTACCACCATACCATATGTGTTTAGAAAAGTGGATTAGTATTTTCTCCAACATGTTTGCCTTAAGCAGCATTACGGAAATATCAAAATCTCTCGATTCTGATAGGAGTTAGGTTACAGCTTATGCTCTTTCGGTGCTTGCTGGCCGTCGGGCTAATGTTAGCTCGGAGTTCTTTGCTGGAGCAGGGGAAACATGTGCAGACCTTGTTGGTTTGGTCATGCCAGAGTTAACTCGGTCATAAGTCTGCTAACAACATGCTCATAACTCAAAGAGCCTTCAGCATTCAGTTAAAGTTCGTTTTTTTCGTCTGCAACCTGCCTGCTGTTAAAATGTTTCGTCGAAAGGGTTGATTTCAAGTTGATCTCAGCAGGCTGAGATTATTACTGACATACAGGTGATAGTCACCGGTAAAACCACTGTTTATGCAAAGTTGTACGAAACGTTGTTTTGCTTGAAGAACTAGAAGTCCCTTCCTGTTAACATCAAAGAGTTTCTGACAGGGCTCGGCTCTAGCTAACAAGTTTGACTAAAAGTTAGCTTTGCAAATGAAACAACTGATAATCAGCCAAATGTCTGCTTAAAATGAGCACTAAGAGACCTAAGTAATTGGTTCTAGTATTGATAATAATGAAATCGATCCTAATCAAGGAAAAAAAATCCTCAAGTGATAAAAAATCCATTTAAATGTATTTATTTTGTTTGTCACTCAGTTATGGTTGGCTTTCCCCAGGTTTCCTCTGGCACGTCCAGATATTTGTGGTAAGTGGGTTGCAGCAATGAGGAGGAACAACTTCAAACCAACAAAATACAGTAACATCTGCTCCCAGCACTTCACTGAGGACTGCTTCAAGAGAGAGTGCAACAACCGGGTGCTGAAGGAGAATGCTGTGCCTTCGCTCTTCACCTTCAACCTCAGTATCAAGGTGAGAAAGCACAAAGCATTTCCATCTACATCTTTGATGTCTTTAGTCTTGTTTGTTACTTTGTCCCCATTTTCTGCCACACACACTAAGCTCTAATTGGCTTATTGTTTCTCAAACTGGGGAAAGAGTAATAAGCTCTGAGGGGTGTAATGATAATTCTACTGAACCCCAAAGGTTTTCCCCACCTTATGTTAAGAAACTTCACTGTGAAATGTGCTGAGTTTCACAAGTTCAACAGAGCTAGGGGGCAGTCTGGGGTTTAGGAGAACTAAAGTTCAACACTTAAGTTTAATCAAAGTGCTCAGAAATTCCAGACCTTGTAATGCGCTCAGGTTGTTTGCTGTTTGTTTTTCAAAATAAAATGTCAAAATAAGTGTAAAATAGACTGCAGCATCACATCTCCTCTGTTTTCCATCTGACAGTCGGAGTCCCTTGAAGATCCCTTCCCCTCAGAGATCCATTTCCCCCTCTCTCTGCCTCTGACCTCTGACCTGGCGGTAGAAGAGGAGGAAGAGGAGGAGGTGGAGCCTGGGAGGAGCCTGTCCCACACCCGGGGTGACACCGTGGCTGTCTCCTGTGACCACAACTACACAGCGGAGGACTCTGCTCGGCAGAAGAAGCGCATCGAGCAGCTGGAGGAGCAGCTGGGGAGTCTGAGAAAGAAGCTGAAGACCACGCAGCAAAAGTGTCGGCGGCAGGACAGACAGCTAAAGAGACTGAAAGCGGCGTGTGAGACACTCAGGACTGGCTGCGAGCCACAGGCTGCATTTGGAGAGGGATATGTGATTTTACCCAAAAACATATACCATACACTTAAGGGCACTGAGTAGCAGAAAGGAGGATAGACCAGTTTGGTCAAAGTGAAGTAACAGATTTAAAATCTGCTGCATGTTAATCTGTCATCAGCCCAGCGGACTGTTTAAGAGCTACTGAGCAAGGCGAGCAAACCTCTGAGCTAAGAGCTTAAAAACTCATTCTAGAACATAAATGCAGGGTGTGGAAAACTCCTGTGTAATTTGTTGGATGCAACAACTCCTTACATATCTGTTTTTATTCCGGTATGGGCTGCAGTGAACTGACTTTGAGTCAACTCTCACTTTAAATGAATAGTTCCACGTTTTGGTTTGCTTTAAATGGTTGTTCTGTGGTGAAATCTTAACAAAGAAAGGCTAGCTGTTGTGACTGCCTGAGTGTTAGTGTAATCAGTGGAGGCGCTTCGCTGGACAGATGGGTAAGCTTTTGTCCAAGAAATAGTTCCAATATGGGGCTCCCTCTTAAAATTACAATCTGTAGTTTTCTCATGTGTTTGTTTAAAGATTTAGCAACTGAGCTGCAGTAATTAGTGAGTGTTAGAGGTGATGATAAGTATATTTTTGAACTTAAGACAGAGCCAGACTAGCTGTTACCCCTGCTTTCAGCCTTAACGCAAGCTAGGCTGACCATGTACTGACTCCACAACTGTACTTGACACACACACACACATTATATTTATATGAACTTGCTCCTTCAATTCAGCCCCCAAAGAAATTAGTTTAAAGTTTAACTTGCTTTCAAAGACTGTGGTGTGGGATCTAAGATAAAATGGGTTGTTTTAAAAACAAAATGTAAGTAACTATTATCCTACTTATGTTGTTTGTCTTTGAAGTTTTTTTTCCTTAAAAGAAAAAAAAAAGCCAAAAAAATTCAAAGTAATGGGTTTGAAATGTCATTGGTGTAAGAAATGGTATATTTGTATTTCTGTAATTATTTCACAATTTTTCTTCACATAATGTGATAATGATGCAAAAACATATAGCTGCTAATGTGCAATAAACTTGAATGACATTGAAGCCATGACAACTAGTTTGTGTGTCCCCTTATTGAGATTACTGGTGTCAAAATGTTAGTTTATTCCTGGATGCAGAGTATAAAGTCTAAGTAGTTCCATCACACTGGAAGCAGGAAAACTCAAGTATACTTAAAAAAAAAAGTCCAGATTAGAAAAAACTGGGCTTTCAATCACCACAACAGACTGTTTACCTCATGAACTGTCTCAGATTATTTGCTGTGCTCAGTGTTCAAATCTCTAAACTCATGAATATGTTAATCAGACGGGACCTCCTGGGCTATATTTCCTGTTTTTACCAATTTCTTAAAACAACACACTCACAACAACTCAGGCTCTGTGTTGGTTTGGGTTTAAACTTCATCTAAATGACAAATTGATAGGTAACTTTAGATTGGTTGTCATGGTATCAGTATTGTAAGGAGGATGTAAATTAAAAAGTCATTGCATTTCCTCACTTAAATCCACAATGTCTTCATCCTTGATGTCACATTCTAAACTATTCTGCATTAGAAACCATATTACTTGTCAGATGGTTTCTGATCAGTAAGTCTGGCAAAGTGCTTAGTTCCTCCAGCAGGCCAATCAGAATTTAGTTGGTGGGATTAAGAACTGAAATATGTGCTGCGTCCCAATACCCATGCTACCATATTAATAAGCATGCAAAGATTAAGCATGTCCCAATATATAGTCTGAAATGCAACATTTAGAAAATCCCAGGACATCCTCTTGCATCTGGACACATTTGCAGCATGCAAGTCAGTATACCTCTGGGCTATTCTGCCCCAAAGTCCTCTGCCCAGTGGAAGATACACCACAGTGACTGAGCCACTGAGAGCAGGGTTTGTGTTAATACTGTGCTCCAAATTGCATACTATTCCTTTATACTACAAACCTGGTACCATGGACTGTTAAGGCTGTGTGAGCTACAGGGTCAAAGTTAGAGGCATGAACTTATGATAAAGCAGTATATTCCTGTTTGTTTCTTTACTGCATGCAACAGTACACACTCAGTGAGCATAGTTGTGATATAAACCAAAAGTTTAAAAAAAAAAGGACCTCAGCCTGATTTCTTCTTCATGGATCTAACCAGGTACCTTGCAGCAAGCTGTGTAGTGACAGTAATCAGTAAATCAACATTTATAAGAAACATTTTGATGTTGTAGCTGTATATATACTGATTGTTATGAATCATAAACAATGGATGATATTGTAGGATTATCACTTGTCTTACTTGTGTAATAACACTGGGAAGGCACTATGTTTGCCTCTGAAATTAAGTGGAGTTTATTTTTGGAGACATGATAAATAGCAGCAGTGTTACTAAGACTTGGAAAACTAACCAAAAAAAGAAAAATAATAAGAACAAGTAATAAATCAGTTCTGACTAAGAAAAATAATTAATAATAATTTATTCAGTCTCACCTGTACAGGTGTTAGAGAGACTATATGAAAACAAAGTGAGAGTAAGTGCAAGAGAGCACAAACTGTAGCTAATATTTTTTCTCATTATCTGACTCTATCTATCTCTATCTTTTCTTCTCCTATTTTTTTTAAATACAAATTTTTTAAAATGTATTGATTTTTAAAGCTTTTTTTAAATATTTATTGATTTAATTTTAAATCAGAGAAATATTGTCATTCAAGGGGGGAAGAAGTGACATAATTGGCCAGCAGGGGGTGGTAGATGGCTGTATGTCAGGAAGCAGTGTGCAAGTGTCTGCTCTCTTGTAGTAATGATTACTAATCACACAGTGCAACACAAGGTGAGCATCAAGTGTGCTTTAACATTTTTTATTAAAAAAGCCGACACACCGTGAACTTAAACCCACGCAGATAAACACTCAGCTGTAAATATCAGACTTTAAATTATACTAACCTGCATTAAATGCACCACACAAATGAAGTTGGTGTTGTATACTCGGCTTTTGGGTGTAATTTTCTTTTGTTTGGTATCATGCGCAGACTGTATTTTAAATTTTGCAATGGTGATACGGCAGTTGTGTTTTTATTGTTGCACAGCGGTCTTCAACCACATCGGAGGCCTAGAGGGCCTTGGAGGATCTTATATATTAACAAGAAAAAAAAGCAGAAGTCAGAAAATAATGAGTAGAATTTTGTGTAGATTTGTGAAAACATTTTTGTATTTAGTCTCTCTCAGATGATCTGGTGTCCCTTATTTATCTTAGGAATCTTTGAAGGTTCCTGACAAACCCCTATTTATTGAGAACATTTGTTCATTTTATTGTAGCCCTCTTTTTTAATGGACCATTCTTGCCACAAACTAATATTGATTCAAGTAAATAATACAGTTCTTGACTCCAAAGATATTACTGATCCTCTGACCTTTATTTTAACATCACTATTTTCAGCTCCACTCCTGGTATTATTGCGCAAATAGCTAAATTTTTCACACGTTCTCCAGACAGTTTTTCATAATGTGGCTGCAATGAACACTGCAGCCTCTGGGGGGCAGTAGCAGGACTTTCATGATGTGTCCCAGCTGTTTCAGTTTGGACAACAGACTTCACCTCTTCAGTGACCTCGACCCTCCTCAGGTGAAAAGACCTCTACAGGGCTGAATCTGATCCAGGTGGACGTGTTTGGGCTGAAGCTCCGCCCCCCTGGCGTAGGATCAAGGTCATCCTGTCTAAACTGTAACCCTCCTTTAGGCCGCAGTCTGACCACACTGATTAAACAACACCTGGGTGACCTTCTGTTGCCACCAGAAACCAAAAAACAATGGAAAGTTGGGTTTGATGTAAAAATACTTTTTACATAGAAAGAACTTTTTCTAATAAGTTTTGAATTCATTAACTACTGATTTTATTTTTGAAACACATCCAAGAGTGAGTTGTTTTCCCCCCTTCGTCCATAGTCATTATAAATGTAAGGAAAGCTGCTTAATATTTCACATTCCATACACTGCAATGTTCAGTTGTTGCAGCAAATTGCTCTCATCCATTGAAAAACAAAAAGAGAAAAAGAAAAAATCATATATATACTTGACACATTACTTAATTTTTTAGTACAGCCCTAGTTTTTCTCAGACAAGACATCTATCTATCTATCTATCTATCTATCTATCTATCTATCTATCTATCTATCTATCTATCTATCTATCTATCT
>JAQNCA010000013.1:705445-723519 GCA_029783725.1 Acanthurus tractus
TATCTATCTATCTATCTATCTATCTATCTATCTATCTATCTATCTATCTATCTATCTATCTATCTATCTATCTAGTACTGCTCTATTAGATTAAATTAAATTAAAGGGGAAATCTGGGTCCTAGAGGTCAGCAGTGTGTGAATTTCATTCTCTATCAGATCGTTTTCTTCTTTCAGACTGTGCTGATGTGAATCTTCCGCTGATGAATCTGTTTATCCGCTGACCCAGATAGAATCTACACAGCTTCACTTTTTATTCTCTTCAGTCTGGACTCACAGTATTCAGCCTGGAGCCATAAGCCGAAAACTGGGACTAAATGGAGGTTAGCGGGATGAACATGATGATAATGATGATAATGTATACAAATATAAACACTGCCATAAACCTAAACTCTGCCTGGCAGTGTCTATCAGATCTATAATACTGTCTGATCTCTCTGCCAATGATCTGCTGTTTCCTCAAAACCAGAAAAATGCCTGCGGGAAGGAAACAGAGTGGGGGAGGAAAACAAGGGGGAAAAGGGTGGAAACAGGCTTTAACTGTGAGCAGAGAGCTGTCGGTTCAAATCCCAGAGAGAAGAGAGAGATCAGAGGAGCAAGAGGGTGAAAGAAACAATGACAATGCTGCTGAGGTGCTGCTAAGCAAAGCCTGAGGTTATCAAAACTAAATTTTAAACAACAGAATGTAAAAATATTTGATAAATGACACAAAGCATTTTTTTAAGAGTGAGGTTCTATTTATACAATTAATTCCAAATCTTTATGTATCTAAATTCCAGGAGTATGGTCTTTAGAATTCTTGATAATCTGCAGTTTCAAATTGCAATAATTAGTGATTCATACTTTAGAACTTGGTAATTACTGATTTGTAATGTGAAATTATGTAATTCATGATGTAGAATTAAATAAATCTCACTAGAACGATGCAAATTGGGCTCTAGAAGAATGCTTTCTGTACTTAAGATTTATGTAATTTGTAGACTGGGAACCACACAAGGTGTGGCCCCCCCTTGCCATTCAGAAAGATTTATCCCTGTCCTGGCCCAAGTCCAGTGAGTTACAACTGTTTATGAGCTTTACCAGTTGAGATTTGAAAAGTCACATATAACAGGCCTCACTACTTTGTTTGTTTTTATCAGAGCCACTCAACAAGCTCACAAAACTGAGACCAAACTGTTTAACTAGTCAATGCTGATCAGACAGGAATCATTATTCTACTACTGTATTGTCTATTTTTGACTGCAAAATTTTAGAAAAACATTTTAACCTACTTTTAAGCAGTTATTTGAAAACATTTCTTACCAGGCTGCCAAATATGAATTCTTCAAATTTGACAAAGCACTGTGCCCATTTGAATAATTTGCTGTGGGCCACATCCTCCTTTTCATTGTTCTGATTGTTCTGATTGGTTTTAGGTTTATCTGCTTGCTTTCAGAGGCATTTTACCCAGCAATGACTGCCTTTAGAAATCTAGTAATGTGACTTCTAAAATTATGTAGTTTGTGTTATTTAATTACATAATGAGCATGTTAATAATTTGAGCCTAAATTACTCCAGTCATGTACTACTTATGTTTAATTCATAGACTTGAATTATTTAATTTGTGCACACTAATTAATGTACTGTGGGATTATTTAATTTGGTTGTACTTACTCTAGTGCATTTGTAATTTGTCTGTTATATTACATAATGAATAATCAAAATTAGTACCTAGTGATCTAGAATCACCTATGTTCTAAAATAGCATGGTTCTTGCTCAATATATACTTTATTTGATACCCCCCTCTTTCGGGAACAGCAGTTTAACCATCACATTAAAAAAACTGAGGTTCAAGTTAAGATATAATTTTAGAAATTAATTAAATTTCTTGTTAAGGCCGAAATGAGATTGGTCTCTGCTTTTTCTTATGTTTTGATTAAGGCAATTTATTGTACATGAATGCATCCGTACATTGTTGGCGGTTTCTACATACTGTGTATTACAGTGCTTTAGGATTTATAAAAATTGTAAAGCCCTCATTCATCATTAAACATGAGGATTGGTGGGCCATTCCTGGCCATTTGTGGGGTCAGTCACTGAGGATTGTCTATTTATAAAGCCATTCTGGGTAAACTACCATCTAACATGCACGCATTGCTTGCATGGAAATTTGACTGACGGTACAGTCTGTAGTATTGTGGTTTTGTTGTTTGTTCCAAGTACAATGACTGACTTTGGAAAGCTTTTAAAGTGCTCCGCTCCCATCAACTGGATTAGCTTTAAAAAAGATGCAAAACTGAGGAACTTACTTATGTTTGAAGGTATTTTTGGTCATTTTAAATTGTAGTGTATATTTCCTTTGATCTAATTCAAGCAGAATTGAGATTAGATAAACATTATACAGGCATCTCTATTCCAGCATCACAATTTTTACTTGAGAATTACAAATTTGTGTGGATAAAATAATTATTTACTCCACAGTTACTAACCATTTCTGCCCACAAATCACTTTAATTGTGCAAATATTTTTTTTCTCCCTGACAATGCAAATGAATGAATGAATCCGAAGGAAGAGCTGGAACATGAGTCAGAGAGCAGAGAATATGTGAGATGAACAAGAGTGAGGAGAGGAAGAGGATGAAAATGTGGGGGTATTATGTTTTCTGCCAAAACTCTCCAAAGTTCATCTAAAGTTCAGAATGAGACCCGATGTAACCTCTTGTGATCTAATCAGGACAGTTTTTACAACATTAGCACTGGCACTGTTACAGACTGTCAGCTGCACTGTTGAAGATCAAACCTTAAATGGCTGAAGTATAGAGGGCTGAAAAAAAACCTCTTTAAAAACATCTTAATAAATTTTTTTTACCTGATCAGACTAGAAGACAGTACCACCAAGTTCATTCACATGATATACAGCAAGAGGGACTGAAAGCCTGGTGATAGAGTGACTATTGTAGGGGACTGTTGTCCAAGTTGCTACTCGAGCCACCAAGTTCAAACCATGCCAGCTATCTGTGAATTCTATTGTCATCAGCAAGCAAGCTAGCAAGGTAGGTAGCTACCCAGTCAGTCCAAACGTGTGTTGTTTAAATTAAATGTTATTTAATTTAATAGATGCATTTAAAGCAATCCGATGACTGGCTGCAGAGCATGCAAAGTGCATCGGGACGTGTCTTGTGGTCACATGTAGCAACTGGATAGAAAATGTCATTATAGCTTATTTATGAACATTTTCTTTTTTTTTTTGTCTGCATTTGTTCTCAGTTTGAGGCCACATTAGGTATCAACTTTTTATGAGATTGATGCACTTTTGGTCTTGCAGCCAAAATTTTTATTCTTTTAGTGCGTGATCATGACCATCACCCGCCCTCATTGGATACTGGACAATCAGACTTTATTTCATGGAGTGTCCTGTTGTCGGCCAGAGAGGGCAGTGCTACACCACAGTGAATTGGAGGGAAACTAGAGATAGGTAGGACATAGCTGATGGAGGAGAAAGGGGAAGAAGAAAATAAATAAACAAATTAGTTCGTAGATAGATGAATGACGTATAGAAATAAGAAAAAAGGAAAATTGAAAGCAACAGGGAGGAGTAAGACAGGCAGTGCTGCGAGTATGAGGTGGAGTGGGGATAGCTGTGTTGTTCTTAACACTAACAATCGGATAGCGACAGTGTAAGAACTGTATTGGTCACCAGAAATGTCCTGTTTGAAAGAATGGGCCCAGTGGAGGGCAAGAGTCGAAGTAGAGCAAACAGTGCATATTAGTGATGGATTTAAAGTGTGACTCAGCAAATTCTGGCGGGTACCATTAGTTTCTTTATGATGTGTCCCAGCAGGAGCTGATAGATCAATGTCAGCATGCATGCAGGCATTCACAAAACATGCATGGGAAACTATCACCAGAGTGTACAGAGTTGTTGCCCAGGCTATGTGGATCACAAAGGGTCAAGCCTCCACCCCAGGCCATGGGAGCAACCAAGACACCACGCCCAAGCAGCCACCAAAGCCACCAGGTGCCCGGGAGGGAGACAACAAGCACCCCCAAACCGCAAAGGCAGGAACCAGAGGGACGAGACACGAGGGCCCTTCTCACCACCCAACGTCCCAGCGATGACCCACCAGGCCCCCCCGGCACCCACCCACACCACCTGCCCCAGGTCCCTAGGGCCCACCACACCAAGAACCTATTGACATCACAGAGAAGGAGGTTTGACCCCCAGCCAGAGAGGGCAAGGCCCTACGAGCTAGGCCATTACTAAACCCAATGATGGTCCACCCTGTTGAGAGGTGAGATGGAGTGGGCGGGGGCCGAGGACTGCAGCGCACTACTGCACTGAAGCTGACACGCCCCAGCCCTGCAGGAACCTGGCCCCTAGAGCCCTGATTGTAAAATGCCCAGATGTGCTTGAAATTAACTATTTACATAACAGAGCGTGATGTGTGGTTAAGAGGCTGAGCAAGTGCGGGTCCAGCCGGTCAAGCTAGCGGGACAAAGGAAGGAAGGTCATGATGCCAACGGGTCCCAGATGCAGCAAAACCCAACAGTCAAGGGCCCCACAGGAGCAGGCCAAGCCCAGCAGGCCCACACCAAAACCCTGCTCCCCAAAGAAACCCAAGGCAGAAGTTACGCCCACCCCCCCAGCAGCCGTCACGATTCCGAGAAGGGCTAGCCGTCCGCCATACACCGCCCCCCAACAGGAGAACCAAGGAACACCACGAGGCACAAGAGCTGCAAGCTCGCCACAACCCCCCAGACCCCGACGTAGCAGGGACACAGAACACACACCGGGTTACACCATTGTGGGCTGGCACTGGCCCCCAGCCCCACAGCCACTGGAGGTCCTACCAGGCCAGATCTAGAACCCCCATCAACTCTGCCCGGGCTCCAGTGCCAGCACCAGTGCCTGTAGGCCCACCAGCGCAGCGCCAGAAGGGTCTGGCGTGTGGGGCTCTTCAGGCGTGGGCTCTGGCGCTGGGGCCGTAGAGGGCCTTGCAGAGGGTCTATCTGCTATGTCTTAATTCAAATGCCTCGACTAAGTTTGTGTATGACATTAGTATGTTCTCATGGTAAAGGTGATGGAGGTGGGTAACTCCTCTCCACTCCCATGTACTGAAATGTACTAAAATGATTTATGAACATTTCCAATAATTAGATATGAGGCAACAGCCAATGAAATTACTTTCTGATGTGAACTTGAGTACAATACATGTTGAATGCAGTTTGCTAACATGGTGGGATAGGTCAATTGGGATACCAGCACAAATCACTTCTGTGATTTCTGCAGTTTATTCCATAGTAACAACTTATCATGTTTATCTGTTCATGAGCTTCAGTCATCCTGGTTTGTTGTTAACCCACCACATGCTGTGCATGTAATGACAATGTTGCATAGAAACATGTCTATATTTAGAGCAAACTGGATGATGTATCACAGCTAGCATGATAGCTTCCTCCGTTATAGACCACTTTATTAATCATTCTCAGTGAGCTCTACACCAGCGTGTTTGCAGCACACAATATTCATATAGACACAACAGATGGCTCTTCCTGTTTTAGGCTGTAGGTCAGTGTCACAGATGCATTTAGAAGAGGTTATATTGCCAGTACTAGTAACTTGTTTTAGTGGCACACTGTGGTACTGCCACTGAAACAATCCACTGCAGTCTGAGAGCATTTTCCCCATTCTAACACAGACGTCTGTTAAACTGTTGACATGACACCTTAACTGCGAACAATGTCAATGTCACACACACACACACACACACACACACACACACACCCACGCACACACACACACACACACACACACACACATACACACACACAGCTTTGTTTTGGAAGACCTACAACTACAGGGTTGCATCATCATCAAAAATCTTTTTATTACCATAATAATAACAATAACAACATAACAACAACAACAACAACAACAAAACAATAACAACAATAATGATAAAAATGATAATAAACTCTAAACCTTTCTGCTGACCCATAGGACTAAGATACTAAGGTGCAAAGGTGGTGCACCAGGGTGACATCTTACCTCCAAATACAGCTGTGTCTCTGAGCAAAGGAGTAGGTGAAAAAACTGTATTATATTAAAGTTTCAACTATAATAAAGTCTGAGGTATAGAGGAAAATTAATAGATCAATGTGATTTGACAATTATGTATTTACTGCATGGAGAATACCTCAAAAATGGTCTCAAAAATCTGTGACACCTCAGAGCTTAAGTAAATATCTCAAGTTTATTCAGAGTTTTTGTCTTTAAAAAGCTTCCATAAGTTGTTTAAGTTCTAGTTGAACAATTATATCTGTTCATTTGTAGGAGACAAAATGATTTCTAGATGCATGCTGGTGTTCACTGTGTCAGAGTTTTTTTATCAGCTCAGTAAACAGGAGCCTGTTATTGTGTCTGTGTTTCCGTCTATCGGTGTCACTGTGACGCACACATGGGTGGAGACCATGTGACATCACTCCTCTGGGGTTAAAGGGCGTTACTGTGACACACCATAACCGTAACTATGGGGTTTCAACTTCTCTTAGTATGTGTGTGTGTGTGTTTGTGTGTGTGTGTCTATGTGTGTGGTTCAGCATTAACACAGCAGAGGCTTGTACTGTTGGTTTGAGTCATGTCTGACAGTTTAATTCCTGCGTGATGTCATGAGAAAGTTTGTAAGAAAACAGGCAGCAAACTTAAACTTAAACACAGACTAAATATCACACAACGCCACAACACACTCACAACACCAACAAAAAGATTCATATATGAGCTTTAGCTTTGAAAAATGGTCGTTATATGTTTGAAATCTAATGCAACTTGGCTCATACTCACCTTTAACATTACTGAACATTAATGACTGACATGTGGTTTTTGGCTCCTGTACAGCCCCTTCAGACATGCACCTGGTTACATTAATGTTCAAGGAGTTTTATATGCTGGTTTCATGTTTGAATATGTGCACAAATGTCTTTCACATAAAGGTCACTGCAGCAGATTTAACACTGAATTAACTCTTTAATGCATAAAAAGACTGAATTAGTTTAATAAACCAGAAAGCACAGTGAGTGTGCCAGTGGCAGGAGTCTTCATATGTCACTAAAAAAATCTCTAAAAATGATTGTAGTGTCCCCTTAAAAGGTTACTGAACAGGTTACTGTACAGGAAGGACTAACTCACTACCTTTACATTTGTTAAAAACAAAAAAGGTCTCTCGTACTCAAAAATGGACTGATTATGCATGTGCTAATTATGCCAGAATTTCTAACAAATGTCTCATAGAACAAAATGAGTAAGTTATGACGTTTAATATCCAAAAGGTAAGAGGTTAGCTTCACTGTGACATCATAATGTTCTCCATGAGCACTTTTCTGGTCATCATTCAATGCAATAAGTCAGTACCAGAAAGTAAGATTGTTCTTACTTCACATTTGTTCAGATACTATTGGTGTCGATCCTCTGTGCTGCTGGGTTGTGTGAAGCATCAATGTTTTTGAAATTGTAGCCTCTTTCCTCCATCATCCATTTCTGAAGCATTGTCTACTAATTTACTAATCTGTGTTCTATTACAATCAGCTTTATTGGCCAAACATGTAAATACATACAATGACTAGGACTGTTTTTTTCCCCTCAATAAAGTTAAACATACAGCCATCATAAGCTCAAGATTGAAGATAATTTAATGGTCATTTTAAAAAACAAGACTGTAACACTAAATACAGTTGTAGTTCCTTTATGTTACAACTAAACCATTTAACTACATAAAATACAAAAAAAATTATATATTCATAAAAATAAGAAAGTCCTTTTTATATTTTTACACTAAGAACAGTGTCAGAAATCTCACTGCTGGGAAATAAGAACTTTTCTTTAGTTTGGTGGTACAGCAGTGTATACGTCTGCATTTCTTTCCACACATCAGCAGGGTGATGATGTCATCAACAGGTTAAGGCTGGGGTGTAAGCTCTTTGGTTTTACTAAAATTAAGCCTTGGGTATATTGCCAATGTGACAAAGCCCTCAATCAGTCCTCAGAACTCTTTTTTAATTTGCATTTGACAGAAAGTTACTGTCTTTTCTAAATTAAATCTTAATGGTTCAGTTTTGTCCAACATTATTATCTCTATAGAGTTATATTGTACTCACAGAATTAGCTACTATAATCAGTAACTTAGCAGTCAGACAGACAATTAAATGCAAAAATATTTTCGGATCTAATTTTTCAAAGTAAGTTAGTTTTTGCATGTTTCCTGCTGCTGTTATCAATAAACAGTAAAAAGTATGTAGGAAAGACAGTTTGTTCAACCTGAAGATAAAAAAACAGCAAAATAATATCTTTTTTTTCAATGTTGATTACCCTAAAAACACTGAATTGTTACCTTTTAGTCATTAGTTTGCCATCATCTTGATGTTCTATAAAAGAGAACACAGATCATAGGTCTTTTTTGTGTTGGTATTTTATATTCTAAAAGAAAGGGATTCCATTGTAAACAGGGATCACAATGATCATAAATCACAATGAAATAATTTAATAACAATTAGAATTAAAAAGAATTCACAACATGAAACTGAGTTTAGGATTTAATAAAAATATGTGTGTGTCTGGTGTGTGTGTCACCCTAAGCCTTGTGACTAATAATAATCTAAAGGTACAGACAGTGTAACAAATCAACTCTGAATGTGTCAACAACAACAGCAACACACACACACGCACACGCACACATCCATCTGTATCAGTCAGTCATTTGTTTGGGATTTGTCAGATTTAATTCTGGAACATTAATCTGCGTCAAAATAAACTGCAGACAGTTTGCGGAAGGTACAGGGGATATTTCTCAGCTGAGGCTGCTGATTGGTCAGGGATCAATCTCATACAGGTAAGTACACTAATGACAGAAGCAAGAGTGTGAGGTGCATTCTGGTTATTCACACGCACTCACACACTAATGGCGAAGCTGTTGGGAGCAATTAGGGGTTTGGGATAAGTAGACGACCTGCTCTCCCCCTTGAGCCACAGAGGCCCCTGATCAAGATTCCTTGGCCTAAGAGCTGAAGTGTCATTGAGATTCTGTTCCAAGACAACTTTGACTGTACTGAAGTGAATAGGAAAACCTTTTACCTCTCAAAACAAAGACAGTATCACAAACATTTTTACACAACCAGACAAGCTCTCTGAAGATTATTTATCTTCTCCTGATGTGAATCTGAGGGCAGATTTTCAGAATAAACGTTCCATTAAGGAGACCCTTAAGCTTGAAGTTGAGTGTGTTTGTACATACTGACAGGCGTCTCGGCTTGTCACACTCAGCTCAGTGTTGCCATTTCATCAATCCACTGCTCCACTCAGGCCCCATCCACAACAGCTGAGGTCAAGATGAAATTAAATGCCTTTCAACTCTTTTAGATCACAACCCCTGTCATATCCTACGCCTTTAAAAAATACACCAAGTCTTTGGATTCTGATATCCAATCATGTTTTTCTCCTGTTGGACAAAATGGGACATCTGCTCATGTAGGCTTGAACCAACCACCTTTAATCTCTTTTATCAGGACAACCATCTTCAGCTGCACTGCAGTAAGCAAACATTTCTCAGCTAGCTAGCTAGCTTGTGACATCGTGATACGTCTGTGTGTTTTCAGTTCCTCAGCACCTCAAATCTTTTAAGGTTTTCACAGAATACCACGGTTATGGACCTTCTGTCCAGGCTTAAATTATGGAAGAAGCAGTCTCTCTCCCTCTCTCTCTCTGTGACAATGAGTCATGTCAATTTGTGTTGTGACTTGTCCATTTTCCAACTTCCAAACCAAATTCTTCCCATCTTTATTTCCTGTCTGCCTATCCAATTTCACTAAAAAAATATGTCATGAAATGCAAGCTAGGTACTTTGCAAATGCTATTTCATTAGGACTTCAAATATATGGTGCTGTTCAGTGAGAATAAACCTTACACATTGGTAAGACACAAAAACAGTCAATGTTAGACAGGTGCTGGATAAGAGAAATGACTTGAGGATTTTAATAACTGAAAGTTCATCTGTAAAACATATAAAATCAACGTCTCTGTCCCTCAAAATGTGTTTCTGCTGTCAGTCGTGTCTCTGTGTCTTAGCTCTGTCTCATTTCAGTTCTGTTTTATTGATGCGTTGTCATATTTTTGTTGATCTGACCTCATTAATAATGATGAGCAGCTATTTGTCTGCGGCTTTTGGCCTGAAGTTTTTCTCTAAATATCATTTTCAACCTTGACTGACTAATGGCAGCTTCCTGGGCCGAGCAGCTCTGCGATGACCTTTGACCTCCAGACTGAAACAGACCTAGCATGAAAACTGTCTGATATTATGTGATTTTCACTAACAGAACTGAAAAACAAAACCAACTAAAAGAAAAGTATTAAAAAGAGATTAAATTAAGAAATTGAAAGAACAAAAAAAAAACACTATGACAAGAATAGAGATATAAAATTACAAGATATTAATCAAAGACACAATAGGAATATGATCACATGGTAAGCACCCTGCAGAAATGTTATTAGACACACAAACCGACATGAAAGAGGAATAAAAAAGATAGTAAATAAAAAAGTTTTTTCTCTCAACCTAAAATAAATATAGGACAGCTCTTGTAAAGAACTAAATGTGCTGTTGATTCTGATTCTGACCTCCAGTTTGAAGATAAAACAACATGTGAGGCGTTAGTATTTTTAGACGAGCTGCAACCACGACTTTGGATGAAATTAGTTTATGGCTCCGTGAACGTGTACCCCCCTACACACACACATACACACACACACACACGGAGTCAGCTCTGCACCGCTGGCCTCGTCCTGAGCGTGGCTCTGATCAGATGTGATCAGTTTCCGCTCAGCTTGCTCTCTCACAGCGTGAACACAAAGAGGCAGCAGCATAAATTTCCTTGCCGTGTTTTTCTCTTTAATTTCATGCAGCAGAGCAGCTGCAGGGCCTTTTCCTCCAACATCCGCCCGTCTGTCTGACCGTGCTTCCAGTCCCAGCTGAGCAGGTCGCAAGATGAACGTCAAGAGGTTTATCCAACATGAAGCTCAAGCCAACCCACACTGACATCAACAGAAACAAATCACGGTGCATTAAAACCACATAACGATGCAGTCTAAACCATTAAAAGATTCTGTTGAAAGCAAATATTTAACTTTTTAAAGACTGTTTAGCAGCTAAGGGACTGTTAAAAACCAGACCCTATAGCTCTCTCTTTTCTCTCTCCACACAATGTCTTAAATTAGTCCGACACCATAAGAATCTCAGGTGAAACTTAATGTGTGCACTGATTTGAGTGATTGTTGACTGAAGGTTTTTTCTGGTCAGAACAGTTGTGAAGATATTCTTCCTCAGATATGTTTCGATGACATGCTGAACAAACTTGTAGATTCAAACCCTAAGTAGCTCTTTAAATTGATGATAATTATTGATTGAGGCCACTAGGACTTTTAGCTGAATGTGATGAGTCCTTAACAAGGTTATGTTTGGTGTCCCCTGAATAGGTGCTACCTTGTAACATCAAATAAGAAAAGATATTTTTTATACAGTATAATCATAGTAATCTTTTTTTTGGTACTTTGCTCAGATATCAAAATCAGGCTTATTTCCAGGTAGGTTTAGTATTTTGGTGAACATGGTCACAATAAACATAGTAAGAGAACAGAAAAACTAAGCACTGTAATTCAACTCATACATGCAGGCTTCCTCAATATAGGCAACAAATCAAACCATTCAACCACCAGTAAGTAGTAGCAGAAACTAGATCAGGTCTCCTGCACAGCTCTGGGATCAGCTGACTGCTACTTTTGTTTGTTCTCATGATGGTCGGTTGGAAAGTATGTGCAAGTTTTTGTTTTATTATGTAATCATACCGTCTATACTGTAAAGATGAGTCATGTATAATATCATCATTCTATATAATCAACACAAGAGCCCATCACTGACACTAACATTAGACTAACATTAGACAGTAAGTATATTTGTCAATCATGAGCATTTGTGTTTGCTAACTATTCATTTCTGAATGGGAATATTCACCAAACAACACAGAAGCTTCTTTTATTGGGGCAATCGTCACAAAACACAAAAACACAAGGTAGTTTAATATGAGTGAGCTGACATAAAGGATATCTGAGGACTGTGGTTGGGCTAATTGTAGTACTTTTCTTTAGTTTTAACCTGATTATATAAAAATGTGTCTTTTTATAGAATAACATGAAAGGTTAAAGGAACCACTTTGAAATGCGTAATATTTTTTCCTTCTTATAGATGTTTCTTTATCAAAACTATAAAAAAAGACTTGACTTGATGACATTGTGAAGAAATGTGGGATCAAGAGATTTGTTTACTTCATTGTTAAACAGCCACCACTGCACATGAAACTCTATCTGACTGTCTCAGACAAAAAGTTTCCAGATGAGGTCATGTATTAAAGTCGTATTCACATTATATTTAGTCCCATCTGCAGATTTCCTCCTTCACTCTCTGACTGGTGTCACCTTTGTTAAGGTTAGCGACTTGTGATAAAATAAAATTCACCTGCAAAATCTACTTAAAGGAAAATATGTATCTCCCTGAGTTTGAACATGTTTGGAAATATTTGGAATTATGTATGCAACACACAACTCAACACAGTATTTATCAAAGATTAAGTCATTTTTTAAGATATTTAAATTTTACATATTGTGTAACACATCTGATAATCAGTTTTTACCCAGACCTTTTATCATTTTACAATGTATCTAAAAAGGCAGTTTCAGCTGAGTTTTTCAGTTGTCTGTTTCTCATGAGTCTGATGGAAACGATAAGCTCCTTCCTTCCACAGTTCACCTTCCACTCACACTAACGGTACATAAGCATCGTAACTTCAGACTTTAAGTCTATATTTCAGTTGTTGCCCTGCTGATGCTAAATCTTCTGTGTTGACACAGTGTTAACCAAAGTGCCTCTGCCTAAAGAACTTCCAAAGCTGGTTCACCCCGAGCACCTCACTGTGACTCCAGTGCACTTCATAAATATAGCACTCCATTTACTCTCAATTACATCGCCTCTGAACAAAAACTAAGAGGTAATTATATGTGTGATCCCAACATAATTGGTACAACAACTGAGTATTTTAGAAACGCAATTTCTAGAAGACAAGGTTGTGTTGAATAGTGTGTGAAGCATCCATTTAAAAGAGAGAAGGAAATCTGAAAGAAATTAAAAGAAAGTTGAAAGAAAGAGATTGACTCTTCTCTTCCCTTTCTTTCGCCCTTTGTTTCCTTGCTTTACCGTTATTTTCCCCTTATCTTTGTACTTTTATTCATATGTTCCATCTTTTTTCTTCCCTTACTATTTTTTTCCTTTTCATTTTCATGCTTTTTCATTTTTTTTCCTATTTGGTTCCTAATTTTTCCCATCCATTCTCTCCATTTCTTCTGTCTTTACCCTTTCTCTCCTGTCTCCTCCCATCCACTGGTCTTTTTCCCCATTGTATCTTTTTTTATTCACAATCTTCTTAATCTCCCTCTGTTCTTCTTACTACCTCTTAACTATCATACGCTCACATTGGTCTCAGGTTCCTAGCAGTCAAAGGCCCTCAGCAGTCTGAGGCCCTTGGCGATCAGAGGCCCCTGGAGGGTCAGAGACTCCTAGGTTCTGGCCCCTTGTTCTGATTAGTAATCCATCTTTGCCTCTACTGGTTGCCTCTAGGGCAGCTGGTGGTTAATTGTCCTGCTCCAGGGCTCCACAACTCCTTTGTGCTACTATTGGTGGTTCTACTCCTTCATTTTCCTTCTGTTTTCTTCTCATAAGTTTTCTTCCGGTGTTTGGCTCGGCTGTGTGGATTTATTTAGTGTCTGCAGATTGATCACACTGGTTTGTATTTAACCTACTTAGGCAGAGAGCGAGCGCTAAGCTGAGCCCCCTGCAGGATTTAACATTTCCAACTGTCAGGACGAATTAACCGGCACTAATACCACTTTCATCCCTCGCTGGGTTCCTTCAGTGGAGTGAGTCACAGCTCTGTAACGCCGAGCAGGAGGATGTTAGAGCGTTTCTGAGAGTGATTCTTTTAAACATCCGTGTTGATTAGACTGTGATCTGCTCCCAGGGGCTTAAAGAGGAAAAAAACCCATCAGGGATTGATTTAGGAGAAAATTCATAATTAACCTGAATTATTTTTAATTATAGAATCCATGTTGGGCTATTTTGTTGATTTTACATTTAATAGTTCAACAAAAAATTTATGTCAATAAATCTGGCTGTGAAGAGACAAGATCAACAAGTGTTATCAGGAAAGATGATCGTTTTTGTTATCTTGCCCCCACAGGATCCATATCTTGGGTCAAAAGTTACTGTTTTGTGTCTGCAAGACACTGTATTAGCTTATAACGCACACTAGCTATATTTAGTACGCCAGGTAAAAATCTTGTGTAAACAAAATATTAAAATAATTTCTTGTGCAAATAACAAATTATTTTATGTTCATTCAGTTTAATTTTTCTTGTGCAAAAAATAAGAAATATGAGTAAGAGTTTTAATTCTACCAAGATATTGATATTTGAGGGCAGAAAAGTTTATTTTCTCTTAATCCACCCCCCAAGCAAAAGGCTGGGAAAATCCATTAAGAAATACTCATTAAGAAAAAACTGAAATAATATTGCTGATATTACAATATTCCCTTATAACAAAACTAACTGAAACCACCTACCCCGCCCACCACGCCTACTTTTGCTAGGTTGATGGGATGTAGAGTGGTGCACATCAAAAGGTTAACTTTAGTGTTACAGGAAGCACGGAGAGATTCAGCCATCTAGTTTGGTTTACAGTCACAGCAGGACTCAGGCGAGAAGTCTGCTGTGCACAAAGATGAGCAACTAGCAGAGGTATCACAATGTAATATTACAGCTAATCTGGGACATATTTAGATTAGCTTGGCACAAAGACTCGCCTCGCCCCGTCAAAAGGCTTGCATTACAGTTTTTATAAAACAGATTTAATTCTCCAACAATTTGAAGCCATCTTCATTTTACAGTCACCAGAATGACGTGAAATGAAGGGTTATTTTAATTTCATATTTTAGAAAGGCTTTTTGATGTTAAATATGTATGAGACAGGATTTTTAAATTAGAATCAAATCTCAATATAATCACTCTGATTTCTTTGCTTCCTGTTGTTCTGAGTTGTATTGTTTAATAGTTTTCTGTCTTCTTGGAGATTTAATGTTACAGTCAGAGTTACCCCAGAGGCCGAAGACATGCAGCGGGGGAAAACATTAAGATTAAAAAACAAAATTAAACATTAAAAGCCTGTTTAATTACAGAGAGATACACACCACCACCTTATTTACATCAAACTGTGTCAAATTTAAATAAGCTTCTCCCTCTCTTCCAAATCCAAGAAAGAAAAAAAAAACACCTCCATGAATTATAGATGAGCGTGAAGAGGATTAATTATAGTGCAGTAAAACCTGTAACTAATGTGCTGCGTTCAGACCGACACTAATGCTAATGACAGAGACAGAAACCTCATATCTCCACACAGGAGAATCTGTTAATATTTTCAGTTTTCTCTGCAGGGATTGAATTTATATTTTTATCTGACACTCAAAGTGACCTTACATTTTTGTATATTAGACCTCATCTCCACTTTTGCTGCACCTATTGTGACTAGGGGGAGAAATTTCCCCCTCAAATCTACCTTTAAATATGATAAAACATAAAGGGCTAGTTCACTTATTTTAAGCCTAAATTCTCCTATTTTCACGCGTGACACTGACAGATAAAAACATCTCCCTGTGGTCTGAGCTGCTTGTTTTGTTTCTTACCTGCACAGCCTTGAATGGTAAGTGCTGAATCCCCTTGATAAGTACCAGGCTAGCTGTTTTTTAGTCTTTGTGCCAAGCTAAGGTGGTAGGATGGTGGTTGTTTTATAATGACCGCACAAACATGAGAATATATTGATCCTCCCATCTAATGCTCAAGAGAGCAAATGAGTTTATTTCCCAAAATGTCAGATGGTTCAGATTTGGTAGAACTAGGTTTAGGTTGGAGTTTGGTCAAGGAAAAAATTATGATCATTAAATGCTGGAGTTTAAGTGTGTGTGTGCATGTGTGCGTTTGTGTGTATGGGTGTGTGTGTGCGTTTGTGTGTGTGTGGTTGTGCGTTTGTGTGTGTGTGTGGTTGTGCTCATCGTGGTGAGTGGGAGGAGGGGTTGTGTGTGTGTTCTTCACAGCATTGTGTGTCGATGCATTCGGACAGCTGCCGTTTCCTCACGGCTACACTAGTGACTGCCTGCAGACACAAACACACAAGCACACACACATGCAGAGTGTATATTACATCATTCCAGTTTAATGAGGTTTAATGAATACAAACATTTTGACTGGTTTCTCTTTTTTCAACTTTTTTTTCCCTCTGCTCTTGAACAATTTTAAATTTCCATTTTTGTTTTGATTTTTCATCTCTTTGCTTTTTATGTTGTGGGATATAAAGTTGGTTGATTGAATGTGACATTTGAGGAACAATTAAAACATTTATTTATGTGGAAAAAGAAATTCGGTTTTAAATAAATAATCCACTAAAACCTTTTAGTGGAAACTCTTGTACACAACGGCAAGTAGCGAATTTGGCAAAATTCAGCTGTACATGTTTAAACCAGACCCAGCGTCTGAGGGGGAGGAGGCTCATTAACAAGTGATTTTCCCTGTGTGTTTCATTAGATATGAAAATTGAATAGACTTTTTCTTTGATGAATGTATTCTATCTATCTGAGGGGATGTGTGTGATAACTCAACAGCTGAACCATACCACTTGTTTGCCTCCTGTCAAATCTCTTATTATTATATTGGTACTAATACTTCAAACACGCAGTAAATGTTAATAAAGCTTTTGCCACCCTAAATAAATCAAACCAGATAAAAACTGTATTTTAAAGGGAAGGGAAGGAGGTGTAGTTTAAGAAGTATATTTTGTTATATTTGTTAAATTCTGGATGCATCCTGATAAAAATCATAATTTGAATGTTCTGAAATAAAAAGAGATAAACCTGGTATATGTTGCTATCACAGGCCTGTGACAAGTCCAAACAAATATTACCGAATGAAATAATTAATGAACTACTTGCCTGTTATCTTATGTACCTGCCTGCCTACATGAACTCTGCCCATGAACTCACTGTGCACGAGCCTGGAGACTTCCAGGCTTGGTAGTTATATTGCTAAAGCAGTTAAACAAAGCAAAGAAACAAAGAAAACAGAGACAGAAGTTGAAAAAGTTAAAAAGAAATTGCTGGTTTTCTGTTGGACATAATTATCTGATATATTTTTTTCACCATGTTCAGTGCTTCTTTACGTTATGATGAAACATGAGGTGATTGGTTTTGGTTAGCAGTGAGTCATGACAATCTTGCGCTGCAGTCCTCTCCCAAACACTTTGTCACAAATTCATCTTCTAGCAGCAGTCAGGCATGTTGCCCTCATGTGTTTAGAATAAGTGGCTTTTGAGGGAGGAAATTGGAAAAAGTCTTTTTTTTTTACTGGATACTGTCATAATCTAGCTTATGTTTGCTGATTTTTCCGACGTAACCAACCCCACCTTTTAACATCTTAATCTGACTCAATAGCTATTTTATTACCCTTCAGTCTACCATATAGAATAATAAATGGTTTCCATTTCATAATGGTAATCAAGTATTAGAAAGGCTTCCTGATTGAAGGTTACATTGCATACTATTGACAAGGAGCATTTATGTGTCTGTGTTAGACACTATGGGGTGTGGCAAAGCAATGCCAATATCAAACAACCAAGAATCAGACATGTTACAATATTACACTACTTCTGTCTTGGCTCCCAATAGACAGAACAGTAATTTCCTCAGCTACAACAAGTCTTTGACTGATGTTGTCATTTCTCTTGTGAGATAATGATATAAAACATGATATAATTTATAAAAGTTAAGTCAAGAGTGGATTACCTCTCTGTTTATTATTATATTATTGGCGTCTTAGCCAACTACAGACCTATATCTAACCTCCCCTTTCTCTCTAAGATTCTCGAGAAAACAGTCGCCAATCAATTGTGTGATTTCTTACATAA
>JAQNCA010000013.1:737467-766970 GCA_029783725.1 Acanthurus tractus
CAGTGGCCGGTCCTCTGGAGGCGGAGTAGACTTTACAGCTGACTCTCTGTTGAGGAGATCAAAGTGAGCATAAAATGTGTTTAGCTCATCTGGTAACATGACCTCACACATGATGGAGGCGCTCCTGCTTTGTAGCCTGTAAGACTTTTGACCGCCTGCCACATGTCTTTGCTGCTGTTGGTGTTGAGGTCTCTCTCTAGTCTCTGCTGATACCTTCACTTTGCCTCCTTGATGCCAGCTCTCAGACTTGCTCTGGCAGTGTTGAAAGCTTCTTTGCCACCAAACTGAAGGCAGCTTCTCTGGCTCTAGATAGAATTCTCACCTCACCATTTGTCCAGGCTACAACCTACAGGTTATTTGAATCTACAGCTTCAACCCTATGACCAAACTTTGTATTTAGGTGCAAAAAGAAGTCCTAAGGAGCCAAAATTTGTGAGTGGTGGGGGTAGGGATGCCAAATAAGTTGCCGTGGTTGAGAAATGTACTTTGAGCACATCACCATGTTGGAGAGCCCAACTGCAATTACAGCAAAGGTCACATCATTTCGACAAAATGTTTTCCTCTGGCACTGTAGACGATTGCAGGAGTATCCTTTATTGTCATTCTGACTTTGGAGGAATTTCAAAACACCAGCATGCTCTTGGTTACATCCTGAACCAGTGCCGGTGTTGAACACTGCAGGCTCTTCCATGATGAAGACAACAGTTTTGTCTTTGGATCACAGCTATTTAAAGCACTAATCCCACACAATCAAGGTTGCCCCACAAACAGCCACACAAGACGAACAATGCAGATACTAGTGGCATCTTTATATTCACGTTTGTGGCTCAGTGCTGTGCTTCTATGCTCCAAATAGACAAGTCAAAATTCTTCTGGCTGCTTCAAGTCTTTCACTGATGCTGTCAATTCTCTTCTGAGATAAAAATATAGCTAAATGCATTACATTTGTCTAACAACATAACTCACAAGCAATCAGAAGGCGTTGTCACCCACAAGTCCTGAGTTCCTACAGCCACATGATGATCACAAAAATGGTAAAGATAACAGGAAAATGATTACTATGACTGGGATGTGTGAGGGAAAATGTGTACAAGGCTCACTGCACTGTTTTCCACGAGGTTTTTCTTTTTTTCCATGAGTCACTGACACATTTGTGACATCACAAAACATGTCGTGCACCTAAGCAGGCTTGGTTTAGATTATTTAGGTTTGCTCCTCATTCTCATTCTTTGGTTTGGTTTTTCTTTTTCTTTTTTTGCTTTCACCTCATCATACACACACATCCCACAGTGCCATCACTGACCAAGATACTATATATTCACTAACTATGTTACTTTTGATCCATTATAAATAAAATACAGTTTACATAATTTTCAAACTGGTATGGTCAAACAAATTTGGTTGATAGGTACTCGAAATTATTATGACTGTAAAAGTAAAAGCCCATCCTATAATATAAACAATAGTAGTTAGTAATATTTACTTTGTTTTTTCAAATTTTACAATGGTACAATATCCCTCCACCTTCCAGTTCAGAAAAATTGCTCCCCTAATGGTATTTAATGGTAAAAATTAGCTTTTTGCCAAACCAGACAAGATAAGAAAAAAGTCTGTACTTCAAAATAATTTAGTGTTTTGATCACTTATTGAGCTTTAAAACTTATTTTTGCTCATTTTATGATCTTAAATCTTCTTTAACATTTGCCACAAAGCTGTGAGGTGACACTGGTAAACAAGCAGGACCTTATTGGCTTACCTGTGTTTAATATAATGATTGCATTTAATACAGCAATTACGAATCGGTTTGAGGCAAGAAACAAACCTTTATAACCAAGTAAAATAATGTGTTTTATTTTTTTCAAATCACTGAAAAATGTCAAAAATATGTGCAAAATGGCTCTTATTGTGTACCCTTTTATGTGAATTACTACTTTTTGTCTAAAAATATAATCATATATATATATATGATTATATATATATATATATATATATATATATATCCATGTTAAGTTAAAGCACTTGTGGATTGCACTTTTTGCAGCGTGGTAAATGAACCATGACACACTTAAGTGTTGTTTAAGGGCTGTGAACAAGAAGCATACCTGTCAGGACCCCTCTTTCATAGAGACAGAAGCTGACTGAGTCATTTTATGAAGATTTGACAACGAAAGTCTAACAGTTAAAGAGTGTTCTTGATCTTTTGGGTCTCTGTGTGTTGCAAATTACCTCAACTTTAAAACACTTACAAGGTTTTTAGAGCTTCAAACAGCAGCCAGAGTATTTCACTGTCTTCTTCAGTAAATGACTCAGGCATCACCACAGTGTAAAAATTATAGGTGAAGGTGGTGAAGTTGATCACAGTGTTGGAACAGAGGGTATTCTGTTATATTCTTATGATTTATGCTCACATATGTCTCTTTAATATAAAGGGTTGTTAGGTGATAATGTTATGATACACATTTTTAACCAAAAGCTTTAAAGCTCCAATCAATAAATCGACTTTAAGATGGATATTTATATATTAGATATACTACCCTCACATTCAGCTTCACTGACCATGTCAATGCAATGAAAATTAAATGAAACCATTTCACACTGAACAGTTACACAGATCATCTCCATGTTGCCAAACACTGACATTTCTGTCACAGTTTAACAAGGACTTTTTTTTTGCCTGCCACTGAGGGAGACGTTTAAGTTTAAGTGTTTCTGTTGTTATTCTTGTGTACTGGAGGGCACAACAGTGCATTCAGACAAAAACTTAGATCATGCAGCTGTTCCAGATGTCCATGTGTAAAGGATAAACATTGCAACATTTGGACAGGTAAGCCTGAGATTGGCTCAGGCATCTGAGCACTGGTGGGTAAATCACAGCATCGGCACCGTCCCTATTCTGTCTGGACATAACAGTCTCAGAGCTGCTTCCATATTTTCTTTTTGCAGTTTTCCACTTTGGCCTCTAAAGTATTACTGATCTGTCGCCAGCTATTTTTACAAGCATATTTCTCACTGTGCAGTGGCAGTGACACTTCGTACAGTTAAAGGCATTTATGGATTTGGTCTGTGAGCTTGTCTTCAAAACTTTGCCACTGATGTTGTTTTGATGTGCCTTCTGACCCTGACCCCTTTTTCATATCCTCATACTGCCCCTACCATTTATGTGACTTAAGGACTCATAGCATTAATGTCTGCAGATGTGACCACCCACCAGTACAAACGGCTCCAAGATACACAAGGAAGCTATCATGCACACACAGCTGCATCATCAAAAAGTAAGTATATCTCTGGATTTACATGTGACATGGCAGTAATTCTTCATTCTCTTGTCTAAGATCACTGTTCCAATTAGAAGTGACATTTTCTGCTGCACTAACTTAGATAGTGATAAACATCACCTTACTACAGTTCAGTGCTTAAAAACACAATTTTTAGGGTGGTTTAAAGGCTTGTTGTGCAGGATTACGCTCGAATGCTGTTGTCTGATACAGGGTGTAGCAGCAGAGACAGCTAGGTGCTGAAGGGTTTGTGGCTTAAAATGCCAAAACACAGAAAAAAAACATTTACAATGCTATTAAGCAGACAAAATTGGGTAAATCTTCACTTGAAAACCAGAGGTGTTGAGGGTTTACATAAATGATTTGTTGTTATTAAAATCTTGATGATGATTTTTTTTTTTGTTGATTGACTAAATGAACAATAAGCTTATTGTTTCAGCACTGACTGCTGGTATAGGGGGCAGTAAGTTCAGAAAAAATTGTCATGAGCACAGTTTTTCCAAAAGTCATAAATCTCAAAGAAATGTAGAATGAGCAAAAAACAAATAGCAGGTTCCTGGGAAATAGAGTCTTCTGGGCAAGAAAACTCAAATGCTCCTAAACATTACAACAGCATGGAAGTAAACAAGTTTATGCCTTGTTATGTTTCTGATCATTTTAATAGCCTATGTGTTCCTGCTGTAACCTCTCAGAGTCACATCATCCAATCAGAAGACTGGAGAAAAAAAAGTGTGAGAGAGAGTCAGATTCTCACTTTACTGACATTTAAATCAGGTACATCACACACACATGCACACTCACAAACACACACACACTCACAAACACACACACACTCACACACACACACAGTACTTGGCAGTTCATGATGACTCAGCGTGTCTGTGGGTGGAGCATCTGAGTCACCCTCAAACAACTACAGAGCCAATAATACATTCCTCCATCCATTCCTTCATCCCTGCACACCTCCATCCTCCCTCCCTCATCCCTCCATCAGTTTCAGGACAACACTGATTATAAAAATGATTTTTTTTGTGTGTCTCCACTGAATGTTTTTCTTGTCAGATCTGCTCAGTTTGTTGGGTCTTTTTGTGGTTTTGAACAAACAAACATTTGGTTGCATAACACATCAGCTCTGAACTCAGCTCTTCACCAGTATGATCAGTTTACTTTAGTACAGTGAGCTTCACTTACATTCCTAAGGATTCATTCATTCATTTCACTTAATCTCACTGTTCTTTGCTCCATTCATTCATTCATTCATTCATTCATTCATTCATTCATTCAATTGAATCGGTGCTTTCAATTTTTTCCTTGTTTTCATTTGTTCAGACAAACAAACAAACAAACCCTGATGTCTTAACGGGCTCTAAAGTGAAAGGTGATTAAAAAATGTTCAGTCAGCCTCGTTCTCTGATTGGTTTAATAAATAAATGGTTCAGTTTCTGAATGTTTACAGATGTGTTTTACAGTCTCCTGTCATGCTTGCCTTTTTATGTTCTACCTCTGTTTTTGTTTCTAGTCAGAATCACCATGGCAACATCAAACCCAAACACCAAACAAAGGCACAGCTGAAAACTTTCACTCCGTGTGTGTTTGTGTGTGTGTGTGTGTGCATGGTTACGTAACAAGCAGTAACTCTTCGACTAAGCCAACAACATCAACAGAGAGAGACAGAGGGAGAGTAAAGGAGGATGAAGCAGACCAATCAGAGGGCTCTGTCACACACACCTGAGGTGTATTCCAGCAGCAGGTCTAGATGAGATGAGATGAGATGAGATGAGATGAGGGAAACTCTGGGGTTTCTGTTCCAGAAAAAGAGGCAAAAGAGGTTGCTTATTGTGGTAACATACTCTGTGAAGTAAACCTGCTAGCCGGCAGGTTTCCATCAACACAGTCCATTTTCTCTTCAACTCCTCCTTTTTCTGCGAAGGTGCTGTCTGCAAGGTTGGTTTTGCCTGGTGTTACAAGCCATCTCGGGTAATCAGATCAAAGTGGACAGGTTCAAGTTCATCGTTTCACACCTTGCATTAAGATGTGTGATCGCTTGTGAATGGATCTCAATTTTCCACCCTGTATGCAATTTGACATCAACATCTTTCTATAATCACAGGTTAAAATTTGCTGTTGACTATAACAGGTGTAACTCCACTACTAACCAGTGTATTTACTGTATTTACTAAAAGTTTGAGAATGTTAGCGAAACTTTTGAAGCATGTTATTTGCTCATAAACATGAGACAGTGTTTTATATTTTGTTACATAAGACATTAGTTGAGTAAATGGTGCTTTAATGTGGCCCAGCACACACTTGCACATACTGTTAAAATACTGTGGCGGTTGCCACTCAGACCATCTCGGAATGTGGTCTTTGGCACATTTGGGGCATTTACACATGAGCTATTTATGTGTGACTGGATCACCCAGGGTGTTTTTACTACATGAAGACAGACTCTGACACACCATTTCCTTTCTTCATTCATACAGTCATACAGTCATTATTATTGTAATCCCTGTTTGAATGAAGAAAAATCTGTATAATGCTTTAGACACTGATCAATGAACAGTCATTTGACATTTTATAACTAGTAGAAGTGATGGAACATTTCTACCATAGTTAGCATATCATGTTGGAAATAAATACATTTGAATAAGAATGACTGAAGTGCAGTTGAAAAGGCTTTAACACATAAACTTGAACTAAAACACTGAATCTGAAGTGAGTCAGGCAGTTGACAGGCATCATAAAGATCAGCGGTAAGTGGCTCATATGATGCATCCAGGTTTCTTTGCTTTATTCTTTGCAGGTGTCAAGTGAAGTACATTTGAAATTTAAAAAAAAATACATGTTGGATATTAATATGCATTTGATTTATTGACTGGAAAATGGTATTTAGCTAGTTTTAATGGGTAATTAAGTAGTTACATTATCTAGTTATTAACTGGTTTCAGCTCAAGCAGCCAGAAAGGGACGTTACCATTACACTTCAGTAATTCAGGGGTCAGTACAATTTGCATATTTCATAGGTGCAAAATACATGCCAAACATGCATATCAGGTGACTTAGTTTAAATTACATTTTTTATATTACATCTAATAATGATAAAGCTATCAAGTGTCACACAAACAGACAACAGATCAGAGAAAGGTGATCTCAAACAGGGGACTGATTCAGTGAGCCTAAATGCTTCAGGAAAGGCATTTCAGGAACTGGGGGCTCTGACAGCAAGAGGAGAGTCACCTTTGGCTTTTAGGCATAACTTTGGAATAAATAATAAAAATTTGTCGGGTGGTTTGGCAAAAGGGGAGAACAGGTCTGAGATGCAAGGAGGTACCAAACCAGACATGGCCTGAAAAGTGATGAAAAGAATTTTAAAATCACCTCTAAAAGACACAAGTAACCAGTTCAGACATTCTAAAATGGGAGTGATGTAGTCCCATTTTTTCAGCCAGTTTTAAGTTGAGCTGCAGCATTTTGTATTAGTTGGAGGAAATAGAGGAGCTACCGGGATACATGTATATACAGGAAATTGCTGGCAAAATGACTTGATTTTTGCAATTTAAATCAGCCAAATTTCTCATAGAAGGAGGAGAGGTTGTTTGTGGTGTGACAGCTAGACAAAATGGCTGCAGACAACAAAACTTAGGATAATACCTGAGGTTGACAGATTCACTCAACAAAACTGTTTAATTTTATTGATCTTTGAGACAATTCCTGGTTTTGTTTGTGTGCAAAAAGGCAGACATTTCAAGCCACCCTTTTTCAACCCTAACCAACAGTTTTTGTACCTAAATCTAACCACATCCTACCCACAGCATTGTTAGCATAAAAATGGAGGCCAGTAAATATTCTACAAATCACTAGTTTGCAGAAATATAGAAGAGCCTACATTAATTCTGGGTTCGGGTTGCTGATGTGACATGACTGCTGCATGTGTGTAACAGTTTATGGTTCCTTAAAAAACAAAGGAAAAATGCACAATTAGGAAGCATCATAAAGGAAGCATTTACAGTTTAGTGCCATTTAGGAATTAAGCATGTATAGGCCGCAGTCTTAAAACAACAAAGTATTAATGGTTTGTAGTCCCAAAAGAACACTGTTTGTGAAGAAATTCTTCTGCTGTTCAATCCTTCGTCTTTCTATCTCCTGTGTGGATGGAGTCTTTGTGCCTAGTGGCAGACTCAAGATGTGAATGCATGATCTTCATCCCTGAAGGTTGTGAGGCCAACAGATCCTGGAGTAGAGCAGATCCTGCAGCTCGTCTGACAGCTCAGGCGATGACCCCATTAGTTGTGACGGATGTATTGAAGCAGACTCTGCTGTCAGTCAGTTGCTGTCAGACTGTCAGATCTCCACTTTCCATCAGATCCTCACTGACGTCCACCATGTTGTATCGTTTCTCCCCTTGAGACCTGCTCACATCAAGGAAACCAGCATCACCTCAGTATGACATTGCTGCTCAGGGCAGTGGGTGGGCTCTGTGATGCCTCAGGTGAGTCTCATGAATATTTAATAAAGCAGAAAGAGGGACTGAAGGAAGACGCCTGACTTAATAGGACAAATGTTTCCCTCCAGGTGGGGGGGTGGAGCTCAGAGTTGGTGGGTTCCAGCAGTCTGACCTAAGGTCAGCATTTAAGCAGATTTACATATCTGGCTCCAAACCCCCCTTTGCCCTAAAAGACAATTTTAACTCATATTCCTGCCACACATCCTTCAACTCTAATAGTTAATGCTAAGGTAGATTCTGTTTAGCGGATCAGACCGTTTCCAATGGTAACAACAGAAGAAATGTCAGAGTCAGAATAAGAGAAGTTGCTTCTTGAAAACTATATACATCCTGGTGATATAGCTGTTGCCTCCCAGTGTCATTGGTTCCTCACAGCTACAATGAAAACACTTTGGATAATCACCTAAAACACTTTTCAAGAAGTCCTAGAGATCATGGGAGATGTTTACTCAGATAAGACACAGTCTGTGCCCATAGTCATTCTTTTAATTCAACTATATGTCACCACAGAATCTGAACTCATGCCCGCTTGAATGCTTTTCAATTGTAAAAGGCCAGAGATCTGATGGATTCCATTCAAACATGCTTATCTTTTTTATGCTACCAGATTTGTGGTTTAAAAAACAAAAAAAACAAGCTTGAATATTTATATCAAGAATATATTGGACATACTGGAAAAGTAGGAATGTTGGACACTTGAATTGAATCCTAAAAAAAAGGGGGCATTAATGTTAAATGTTTATCTGTTAAATTGCAATAAATGCATCTGACTATTGTAAGTTCTAGAGAGGGGAATTCAGACTATAGACATTCAGAGAGATGGTTCTCTAAGTAAATTCAAATCCTTATGGCCATAATTTGCCTACCTGGTATGAGACAAAATTGATAACTCATAACACTCTGTTTCTGTATATAGAATCTGTTAGAAAAGGTCTGGACCCAGGAAAATACTCTGCTTCTATATATCTTGACAACATAGTGTACAACAGTACTACAGCTAAATAAATGGAGTGTCTACTTATCAGACTCATCTTTAGGAAATCTGTATGTTGTAAGTTAATATTTCTAATGTTTATATTCAAGAGAAAATTGGACAGTTTATATATTTATATTTAAACAGTGTTGACAGTAAATGTAGTCAATTGAAGCAATAAAGTCCTTTCTGCATATTGGCCGAGAGGATTTACTCCTGCTCGGAGCTGTGCCAGTAGTGCTTACATGTACCAGGATGCATTGAGTGTGACTTTTTATGGCAAACATTCACTGAGCAAAGCAAAAGAGAGCAAATTGGTTTTAAAGTGGCAGTATACCACCCAAGCTGAAATATTCAAATATTCCTTCACTATTTTCTTAACACTAGTAGTATTACTGGTTTCATCAACACAACAGGTTTTGCATCAGAAGAGCTTTCTCAGTCAGTGACATTTAAATAAAAATGTTCATTTATATTGATTCTGTGTATTTTATAAGAACAAATCCTGTAAAAGGTAGAAAACTTTGACCCCCTTCATTTAATTTAGAGGTCTCTTAGTTTTTACGTCAAAAGTGGAGTGAAGCATCCATGAGGGATGAACTGAAGATTCCTGAGCTGAAAACATGTAAAACTACAATAACAGACACTGACGTTCACTGTCAACACTCATTTATAAACACATCTTTATTTTTAACAAACAGAATCATCAGAGAGCAGAAGTACAGAGAAACAACAAGAGAGCAAACACACCAATACAGCTCTGTATGTGTGTCTGCGTGTGTGTGTGTGTTGAGGTGTGGGTGGAGGGGGTATTAGTCACCAGAAATGGCACTCGTCTTTCTCTCTCCCTCTCTCAGTAAGTGGGTCACTCCATCTGGAACAGAATATGGAAAAACAGCAACACAACATTTTCTACCAAACGGTTCAACACAAAAAATCTGTCAGTCTGAAGTCAGTACTAAGTAAAAACAGTAAAACGTGAGCTGATCAGCTGGTTGAATCACTTGTTACTCTTTTGGATTTTGGCTCTGAATGATCATTATTACTAATAAAAACACATGTTTTCATGTCTCACGTCTTTATTATTACCTTTAAATCCAGAAGAATTCCATATAAAAAATATGCAAGCTTCAAACTCTAAAAGTTAGTCAATGAGAACTTTCTTAAAGGTTTTTCCAGTGAATCTCTGCCTAAACCAATTCCTGTAAAATTGGAATAAAATGCCTAATAAGGCATACACAGGGTAAATTTAAAAACTATTCTTGACCCATTTGGGGTATATGCATGGTGGTGGTCTATGTAAGGCAAAATTTCATGTCTATTTCTGAGCAGCAGAATTACCTTAAAAGCTCATGATTGAGTAATAGGTGTCTAAACAAACAGAAGGATTAGAGTTTTTTCAGATTTTTTTTGCAAACAGTAGCCAGCAGATAATTAATGATAGAAGTTGATGGTTAGAAAGTAAACAGTACTACGGCATTAGGCCAAGTTTGAAATCAATTACAAATTATAACAATACCTCATAAAATCAATATTTTATAAGCTTTTCTAAGATATGACTAGGCTTTTGCCAGTCAGACAATATCCCAAAAAAGGCTATTCACTGTTTTTATCTGAATAAATATACATTTTTAGGCTACATATGTTCATATGCAAGCCTTCAATTTATGTATTTAGGCCATTTATATTTATTTTTAGGCTGCGTCACTACATTTATTGGTGTTATTTAAATTTTTTTTTTAGAATTGCCTTTTCACCTCTGTTTCTACTTTTGGCTTAAAAAAACAACTGAAACAGCATATCCTTGTTTTCAGAGTTATATTGGCTATACAAATTGCAAATACAAATGATCTACAAATTGGATTTATCTCTATGTATTCACAAGAACATGGCAGGCCCTTTTCCATCAATACGAACTCTCACTCGCAACTGTAGGCTTTTGACTAGACACGGAAATCTCCCTGAAGTGAAATTAGGTGTCAATAGCAAGCTCAGCCTTCTTGGCCACATGCTTATAGTTTTTGGCACTTTGTAGTGAAGCCACCTGCCATAAGTGTGTAAAAGTGTCTGTGAATGGATGAATGCTGACATGTGTTGTAAAACACTTTGAGTAGTTAAGAGATTAGAATAGTATATAAATGCATTCCATTTACCATTTATTGAGTCCAGAGCTTCATGAAAGGGACCTGCTTAATTTTTTGTTCTGACAACAAATGTCAGGACTAGAGATGATAAATCCTGCACACTAACCCAGGGTGTGAATATGTTATCTACATGCCACCAGAGAGGAGAAGAAAGAGACATGCTGGACCATTATTAGAGCAAATCTGCCGAAGAAGGCCTGAAGATGGCTCCAAGGAGGCTGAAAGGAAAGTCAATGTTTATTTTTGAGCTCATTCCATTAATGTGCGGCATGGAATTTGAACCTACTTTTTCCCAGTCCAGTGTGAACTTGAGGTACAGCAAATGATAAAAAATCCTGTGACCTAGCATTGTAAGTACTGTATTAAAATGTTACCAGAGAGCCGAGGTAACTGGGCAGATTTTACAGTAGAGCCTTACAAATCGACAACATAAAATGCTGCTCCCCTGTTTGTTAAGGAGGACCATCCTGGCTTTCATATTAGATACAGTGGTGAGTGAGACATATGTCACTTGTGATGAAGCATAGCGCACATATATGCAATATCACCACGATCAAGTGCAGACAGAATTGCAGATTACACACTCTGGTTTTTTGGCTAACAGAAAAAAAACACGATTTGCTTCTTCTTCTAGGTATCCAAGTTTGATCTTCAGTTTGCTTGCTATATTCACACTGATGGGAGTGATTTAAAAGCATCAAAAGCAGACTGTAGATTTTCAATGGATTGATTAAGAAACGAGCCAGTTGCATATAAAATAGTGTCATCTGCATAAAAATGTACATAAAAACTTGAGGTGGAAGAGATGATATTGTTTATTTATATAGTGGACAAAAGAGGATCAAGACTGGATCCTTGTTGGAAACTTATTAAGTGCTAAGGGGATTTAACTCTAACTGTTGGAAACTACTTAGTTCTCCCTGAAAGATATACACCACCAGTCAAAAGTTTGGGATCACTTTAAATTTTCTTGTATTCAGTGGAAACACACAAAAGATTATCCTGCATAGGAAATATTGCTAATGTTGATATGAAATGAGGATTTTAATCGAAATTATGACTTTGTGCTTACAACTTTGCCTTCATCAAAATAATCACATTTTGCAGCAATTGCAGCCTGGCAGACCTTTGGCATTGTCACTGTCAATTTTCCCAGTAATCTGATGGTCAGACAGACCCTCACGCTAACTTCATCATTCTTGACAGATGGCATTAAGCATTGGTCTAGCATTTGAGGTGGTAAAATAGGAGATTTGTATAAAGTGAGAAGTGTCTTGAAGAAGGAAGTCCATCATACCCATGCCATGGCATGCTCTGTGGACAGCACTTGATTGGGGAGGATAGATAATGGATGAAACTGGCCCCAGTCAAGTGCTGTCCACAGGGTAAAGCATGATGTGGGTATTGTATGTTAATATTTCCTATGCAGGATAATCTTGTGTGTGCTTCCACTGAATACAAGAAAATTTAAAGTGATCCCCAACTCTTTGCCGGTAGTATATGTATATATTAATTGTTGCTTTTGGTTAATGAATTGGTCTCTCTCTGTTTTGGTTACCACAAACTCTTTCAATTTCAATTGCCAAATATTTCACTAGGTACACCAGCTTGTCACTAAATTTGTCCATGTGCTGTCTGGTGCTTGGCAGGTAGTGTACAGTGGTATGGTGGTTTATCAGAGTTTTGTTGCTGGTTACAGCTGCCTGCTTCACAATTAATACAAGAATAGAAATATTTCTTTTTATTTTGATTTTGACAAAGTATTCCCATAGGCAGAACATTTTCTGGTTAAAATGAATTTTATGTTAATAGTTTGTAATGAAATAATTAATATGAAGATGAAAACTTTGATTCTAACTAGTATAATTTAATTTAATTTAATTTAATTTAAGTTAGCCAAACATCAGAGTCAGCACACATTTTTATTGGGTCCATACTATTTACCAGACTGCACGACCAAACTGGACATTATGCTGCTAAATTTTATGTATTTAAAAAGTGGCCACAACTGTGTGATAATTTCGTTACTTGCATCAATATGCAGATTTTTTTTTAAAAATTGAAAAAGCTTGACAGTGAAACCTCTACAGAGGTTTGTGATACCTGATTAAAGGTTTCACCTAGTGTTAAGGCTCTTGTTTTCCTCTAAGAGCAGGTTTTTTAGAGGGTGTTTGTTAGAGTGATCACTGTCTGACTGATCTGTCATTGCTGGATTTCCATAAATACTGTCATTAACTTAGGTGAGTCAGTTTGGCTCCATCCTCAACAACAAAAGAGATGAGTTGAAACTTTCACCTGTTAGGGCTTTGTTATGTTCAACTGGGCTATGAGATATCTATCTATCTATATCTATCTTTCTGTCTGTCTTTTTTTAGCTGAAACTGTTCATTTACACCCTGCGAGCTCTACTTTAATAAAATAAGGCAAAGTGAAAACAAAGTCTAAGTTCTGTGCACTGGAAGTGCAAGCAAGTGTAAGGGCCAACTTTTTTGATAGTATGGTAAACAGAAATGCATGTACTTCTGTGGTGCTGTGTAGCACACTGCTGGAGTAGCAGGAATAGATAATTCGATAATAAATCATTCCTCTGGCTGATGATGTTGAATTGGCTTTGAAAAGGATAAATTGTGTTATAAATGCAACTTTAAATGATGTGAGATTAAGGGCTAAGCAAAAAAATTGCCTCTAATTGATGCCAAACACTGGCAACTGGAGTGTGCATAATTTCTTCTCCAGTCAATAATTAAATGGTCAAAACTTGACTGCATAAATTGCCCTTATCTTTTGCCCATTAATGACACATTGGGTAGATTACCTAAAAAGATGAAGAGCTGAAAAGGCTCTCTTGCCCCTTTTGTGTGTAATTTGATTGCAGCTTATTGGAAAAAAAAACAATCTTGTTCAAATTATTTATGTAAACGGATGAAATACATAGGACATCCACCAAACTTGTCTGTGGGATTTTGGAAATTTCTGTTCATGTGCATTAAGCCACGAAAATAGACCTCTATTGGTTGTGTTGCACCTAGATAAGTTGCCAATGTGTAAATGTGATTTCACCTCATAAATGACAGTAAAATGCACTACACTAGCATAATTTCATTGACACACTCTATGTTGTGCTGTTTCACACATCTAAGTGCAGCCAGGTTACTTGACATAAGCATGCAAAAAGCCCCTGTACTGATTTGCTTACTTGAATCTGCACTTTGACAAGCTGTATGCTGGTATGGAAATAGGGTCTATAATCTTAGGAAGGTGGTTATACAGTAATCTTATTTATTTATGATACAACCTGGTTAGATTCATGAAAATACCTTGTCACTTATTCACATAAACTAAGGTCTGAATCTACTTTTTTGTAAAATATCCTGATGAGTGTGTGTTCCCTCTTGACCAAAGCTGACGTCAGGAATGTCGTAAAAACTGATACTTCAACACTGAGGCCTTGTCAACACGTTCATAGGTATTTTTAAAACAGGCATTTTCTGATTTGTTTTCAAGAAGAATCCCATTCACACAAACAAGATTTTTGTCAGGATCCAGCCAGGCTACTGTGTTCTCCCCTGTTTTCCTCTGTATCCCCCTCCCTCGTCTTTAAGTGTTTGTGTTGTCTTGTCTTCCTGTTTTCTCCCAGGGCTAGGTGGGGCTCCAGACTCTTCTACGCTCATTCAGGTGAATGACACACACCTGTTCATCATTTGCTTGATCACCTTTCCAACCTGGCTTCACTTCTCACTTGCTGCTAGTTCATTGTTCAGCCCTCGGGGTAATGCTCTCTGCCATATATTCAGTTACTGATTTCAGAATTTTCTTGTTGCCTGTTTCTCTGCTAACTAAATGTTGGACTGGCTGGATTTTTTTGGATTTTGGGATTGTAACTCAGTACCTTTGCCTGGATGTATCCGTTCCTTTTAGCTTCCCCAGCCCTGCCACCTGCCTACTCCCAGCACTACCTCACCCAGCCGTTTCTTCTGCCCTGATACCTCACCTTCCCAGGACCTCAGTTGTCACGTCACTGTATATGGTGCCCCCCTCTGATCTCAGACAAAATCTGCAATGTCCACACAACAACACTACAGGTCTTTGTCCCTCTTTCCAACAAGAGATAGAACAATTCCCAATGTAGATATCATTGTACTTGATCACATTCAAACCTGGTTATTGTTATGTATGTCCATTGTCCAAATTGAGATTGAAATTGCATTGCTCTGTCCAGCTTCTTTTCTTGTTCTTGTGCTCCCTTCTTGAACTGTTCACAATAAAAAACAAAAAACAAACAAAGCAAAACTGGGGAAGAAACATGGTAGCCATTTGTGTAGTTATACTCTTGAATGGACATGTTGCTGTTTTTCCAAAGCATAGGGAGGAGCAGTCTTAAACAACTGGAATACCAAAGACAAAAGCAGAGGAAAGTTTTATTTATTATCATCTTTGGCAAGCACTAATGATGTCCAGAGGACAGACCTCAGTACTGGTACTAACCTTGGTAAAAAAAAACAACACAAATTTAGCAGTCAGTGACTCATTAAACACTCTAAATTTTGGATCAACCTCTGGCCTTTTTAGAGCTCATTTGTAGCAGCTGAGTTCAAATTAAACCTCCATGACTGTGTCACATAAACAAAGTTAAAGTCTCCCAGTCAAACATTGCCTATGCAAATGCCACTGACTTAAAACTTCATTCACGTCAATGATAACCCATGACAAGAAGAAGCCGAGCACACTCAAGCACACAAGCACAGCCAATTTAGGCTATTTATTATGTTAGATTTTTTTTCCTCTTAAGTAAATAGCGTTGTTTGTCTTAGACCTTCTGGGCATTCAATTTTAATTTTCGATTGTGTGATGATGATGAGAATTCCTGCCCATGTCAAAAAAAAGCCTTTTGGGGCTGCCGTTTAGCTCACCCGGTCGCGCGTCCAGCGCGGCCCATATATATGTGAGGCTCCGGCCTCTGCGCAGCGGTTGTGGGTTCGAATCCGGCTCCGACCAATTTGCTGCATGTCACCCCCTCTCTCTATCTCCCCATTTCAACTCTCTCCTATTGAATAAAGCCCAAAAAATATTCTTTAAAAAAAATTAAAAAAAGCCTTTTGTTTAAATTTTAGACATGATACTCGGTTGCAGCAACAGGTTTTCATTATTTTCAGCTATTTTGGTCATGTTTTTGCAATGCATGGATTAAAAATGCAATAACATTTCCGTGTGTGTTTGTGTCCAACCTTGGAAGTCCAACCTTGGAGGTTGGCAGTATAATACAATACGCAATAAACTTTTGTATTGTATGTGCTGTATGTGTCTTTAAACATCTACTTTCATGAGGTCAAACACTTTCTGAATGCCATTTCAACTTAAAAAATACATTTTAATGTAAGCTATAAAGGAGGTATGTGTGTCAAAGACAACTGTGTGGGTCATGGCTAATCACTTTGTTCCTTTATATAAAGAAAAGAAAAATGTTAAAAAAAACTCGATGATCATAATTTATGAATTATACAAGTAATAATAGTACATTGCTATAGGGAACTATGTGATTGAGTTTTAGAATATATTCATATGTACTGTTGTGATTAATCACTTCTGTGAAGTAAAAAACGAGCTGCTTCTGTTCTGCTCTGATTCACTCTGAGAAATCACTTCATTCTGATGAGTCATCGATGAACTAACAAGTAAAAGCCTCAGTGAATAAATAGATAGATACACTATTCGGTCAAAAGTATGGAGACAGCCCTGTAAATATCCTTGAGTGTGCTTCTGGTCTGTGTCTGTTCTTCCTGGTTTAGACAAGAGTCATGAGCTCCAAAACCCTGTGGCAGTGGTTCAGGGAAGGTCCCTGTGTCCTGTGCATGAGGTCAGCATCATCAAGAAATTATTTTCCCAGTTTGGTGTGGGCCTGCACACAGCCTTGATCTGATTGACCAAATGTGTCCAGTATCATTTCTACTGTAATATTCACAGATAACACAACATTGGTTCTTCATGTTCTCATGTTTATCCTGATCAAAGAAGCTAACTGGTTTGTCTTCGTGTGCAGCATTTGTCAGAGCAAATAAACTGACACTAATCATTGAAAAAACAATCCAACTTCAGTAGTTTTAGTTCTTCAACTCTCATATGATAAAGCATGATGACCGCTCACCTAAAGAAAAGTAGACACATTGATCCATGTAAGCAATAAGGAAACCAAACCTGTTTAATAAGGGGGGGTCAGTTATTTTGTGGATGATGTTTCTAAAGCCTTTACCATTGTTCAATCTAGCTTCATTTCCCATTCTGTAGCATAGTATAGCGAGTGCATTTTATAGAAGCCTTTGTAAAATCTTTTATTTTTTTCAAAAACTGAGTTCAAATGTCAACACACACTCCAATATCAGCTAAAGATTTACTTGTAATGTACTTTGATAGGAAACAATTCAAAGAGGGAAATCACTGAGATCTTGTCTAAGGTTCACTCTTTCTTATCCAGTCCTATTACTGTCATCTTCCTCCTAGAGACGGGGCATTGTCTCAATTCTAGGCCTGTTTATGTAAAGCTAATGTTACTACAACATGGTATCTTCATCCTCTATAACACTGTTTGATTGGGAAGCAACCAGGAATCGTTTTGCACTGACAGATTTTTTTTGAGCAAATTATTGGTGTTTTCACTCTTGTTAAGGATGGTTTTACAGACGTACAACTATTCTCCTCTTTCTTTGTGAAATGCAGTCATGCTTTGGACCATTTCCTCCTTTCTATCCGAACTCCTCCTTGTTGCAAGATTCCAGCAGCGTAGGCAAATAGGTTTGACTTCATTCTTTGCAATGCACAAACGGGCCAGCATTGACAGAGGAACTGATGAACTTGGAGGCATACGATTCCAATGAATTAGAAAATATGGAACTGGTTTTCAACTGCAACCAGTTCCATTATTAATTTCCTTCCCTAAACAGTTAGCAAGAAGAAGTCAGTTAACAATCTGATACAGGAACTCTTTTACTCTTTGTGACATCCAGTAAAAAAAATTCTCTTTTTTAAATCTCTACAAGGCATACTTATTCTTTTTTACCATGTGGTGTTTTTTCTAAACGGACAATGAATTGCTGTAATAATAAAGTAGAGGTTATTGAAAAGCCCTTTATTTATCCTCTTCCTTTGCAATCAATGAAATGCCAAGACTACAACTTAACACAATGGTTAACGTCTTGTACATATATATATGTTGTAGAGGTCAAAATGTTAAACCTCACCCTGCTCCTTCGATCTACTTTTTCTTTGGTTCATGCCATTTAATAATTGTTTTACATGTTATCTAGAAATACTAACCTCTTGTCATTTTAATTACTTTACTTCCTGCCCCTATGTGTTTCCAGACTGTTTGATTGTCAGCCTTACCCTAATTGTTTGCACCTGTCCCAAGTGTGTGTGTGTTCCTCTCACTTTGGGCCAGTTCTTTCTATTGCTTTGTGCCAAGTGTTTCAGCCCTTCTTGGTATCTCGATGTCCTGGTGGTTTTTGGATCTTTCCTCTCTTTTCCTGAATTTTGTCCATTTAGTTGATGTTTGATTCCTGCCTGCTTCTGTTAACTGTTAACCTTCTTTGGTTCAAACCACCAGGGTATCTGAGGAAAGAACGTAATTAATAATCTCCTTAAAATGTATGATAATATTTGAAAGAATATGTCCTGCCATCAATAGCAAAGTGGATCAACTATGTCTGATGTAGTCAAAAAGAAGGAGTGGACATTTTATGACAGACATCTTTATTTCTTTTTCTTCAGGTACAAAAAGTCTTTTATTCTAATGACACATCTGCAATAAGTTGGTGGACAGATTCTTGATGACTTTGACATACAGTAACTGTTTTTTCCTATTTATTACAAGGAAATGTCGTGAAGTGTAAGTGTGAAGTGTAACCAAAAGTAAAAAGTCAAAGGTGCGGTCTATTTTTTTGGTAAAGGTTTATGCTTTCAGGGATATTGAATTAAATATAAAGGAAATGTATGTAAAATTCAGCTTAAAAAAAAAAGGTTTTGAAGACACATTTTGCAAGTTACCACTTACAGCACAGTAATGAGGGCATGTATGTTAGCCTATAAGTCATTATGAACTGCTGTGTTAACTGCAGTTTCTTTTTGTACTTATGCTAGAAAATATACCTATTTGTAAATTCTAAATTAAATTTATGAGGGCAATAACAGATGTCATAAGGTTAAAATGAAAAATGCAACAGTCACAAAGTTATGTCTGTTAAATTGCAGCTTAGCAGACTCACTTACCTGTCACTACTTACAGGAAATGTGGACCATTTTGTTGGGCTCTTGGAGAAATTATAATAGAAGCTGTTTCTGGGATTGTTCATATGTTATGCTTTTTGCAAAAGAACAAAATATTAAGGAGCTGTCCAATTACTGTCACACCTATAGTGAAGATAAACTTTTCAAATATTTGATTATTCGCCTTTTTTTTAGTGTTTTTCTTCTCAGCAATGCATGTTTGATAAAGATTTAATGATTAAGGTAATACCTCCATAGATTTTTATGAAAGTAAAAAAGCCCAAATAGAGACTTGCAGTTTTGATTTAGGACTCATTCATCTGGTTCTGTAAAGTGTCTCAATTTACAGTAAAACAAAACAAGAAGCTCACTAATAGGGAAGTGTTTGATGAATATACTGTATGGTGTAATTAAAATAATACCCAGCTTTGTCAAAATGAAATCAAATCTCTTTTATCTGTTTCAATACTGAGTGGACATGCATTTTTTCATCCTTAATGTGAAATGACTGACAGACACTCAACATGAATTTAGGAAAGTGCTCTTTTTTTCCCAACACATGCCCATTGTCCCATGGAAAACTCCTCAGTTTTTACAAACAGCAGGATAACATATCAGCACAGATGTATTGACACAAACATTTCAACATAGCAAAACAGTGTGAGGGGAAAAACACATATCTGTATAACAAAAGATATTCATAAAAATTAGGGTTAAATTGGGATTTATTATTTGGAGAGGGGGCAAGGTAAGGAATGTTGAGGGAGTTTAAGGTGTTTAAACTTTTTGACAAAATTGCTAAGTGGACTAGTGGGAAAAAGTCCACCATTGTACATATTCAGTAATACTTACTTATTTTATTGTTAAAAAAGTAATATAATGAAAAAAATTTAAAATGCAAGCAGATGTACTTGGGGACTCGTTGTGCAAGAATATGGTTAAATTTGCCCAGACTGCCCCAAACCAATTTAAACCCATCGAGACATTGTCTGCTTGATCAATTTAAACAGCTCTACACAAACATCATTATCATTTTTTTACACATTTGTACAAAAATAGAATCCTTAGAGAAAACCTTGTTCAAGTTCACAAAAAATAAATATTAGCTTAACTACCATTAAAAGTATTGTGTTAAAGGTATTCATAAAAGTCCCTAATTTTTCAAACAGAAAACACATAACTGCAACAGTACAGTAGGTTTTTGTCTTTTTACTAATTAAGAATTAATGTCCAGGTAAAACTCTGATGAAATGCTCACAAAAAAATCTGTTTCCTTCTTTGAAATCTTGTTTTTTCTTTCTGCAAACTGCAATTAACTGACTGTAGGAGGTAAGCAGACGGGCTGAGTGGACAGTGGATTGTGTACAAAACAGAGTTCAAAGTGTGTGAGAGATGATTAGCCTCATGATCGAGAGCGTTTGAAAATATCAATCAGCAGTGCATAAAACCTGAAGAACAAATGTATTATTTATTATTTTGCTGCGTAAAGTTGCCACTGTACTAAGATGGTGAAGGTCCAATCTGTCAGTATTTCACCGTATAAAACAGAGGTATATTCACACACGAAGATCTTGTAAAGAAAGAAAATCCAAAACAGCATGTGCACTTATCGAACAATAACGCACTCTCAAAAATAAAACACTTCTTGGAGTGTTTTCATAACACAACAACAATAGAATATCCTGCTGTCTGATTGGCTGGCATGTGTCTTTTAAAATCTTATTTAGATATCTCGAACATTTTACAGTTTAAAACACTGTTCTATATGAGACCTTCAGGTATACAGAACAGCAGTTAACATAACCAAAGCACTGCAAGATTCCCTCACGCTACAAACTTCTATGTGGACCTCAGGGACCCTCTCCAAGACCTTTACTACACCCTTACATAGGGCTGGGCAATAAGGCCATTTCTTGTCTTACTGTAGAAGGAGATGAGTCATACAGCTCTTGCCATGAGCACTTGATCATGCAGATAATTTAAGGATAATACATTTAGTGAAATTTTAGTTTTGTATAGTTAAAAAAAAACTGAACAATCTTAGAAAATGAACTAGGAAGGCCCTTGTGCAAACATTCATGAGCTCCATCTCAAGGGCTCACTCAGGAGGTCCACAAGGACATGTAGGCAACAAGATGCCCCTTCTTGCAGCATAGTATTGCTAAATAAAATCTCCTGCAATATGGAAAAAGGCACAGTGCTGCGCCACACTGCAAATGACCTAAACGTTTTCATCTGGAAAATATCCAGACAAATCAGATCTAGACTATTTTACATTAACATCAATACAGTACATGCATCAGGACTCCTCTGCAGTTTGTTTTAATAAAAGTGTGTGACATCTCAATAAAAGTGTGTGACATCTCATATCAGACTTTGACTTACAATGGAAAATTTTGCCACTTTGTACTAACAATACAGATGTATATTATGCGTCAGCATCAACTTTAAAGATACAGAGCAATAATTCTTGGTCCATAATTACCCAGCCCTGTCCCCAAGGCCCTCTTTGATCTGCTCAAGGATCCCTACCATCCTTTGCAGGGCCTCAGGAATCTCCTAAAAGATCCCTGCAACCTCCTAAAAAAAGGTAGGGGGCTCTTTGATCTATAAATACTCATATAAAACACAAACTCAGAGTGCATTATGTTTGACAACAGCACAGCTAGCAGTGGATTAGGATATTAGGATGGCTGGTTCTGTGTGTGTGGGTTTTTTGTTACATTGTAAAAATATATCCAAATTTATTGAGTAACTAATCTTAAAGGCATAACACGCAGCAATTGTCTGTAACTGTTTGCAAACACAACATTTAAACGTGGCCCCTCACCAACTAGACTGGGAGAGCCATAATGGTTAAGCAAGCTGGAGAGTGAATGAAGGGAGGGAGCTGTGTTAGTGAGAACAAACCAGTGAATCAGAGAAATAAAATGTTATTTTTTTAATAGTTTCCTGGCAGTTACCTTTAAAAGCAAAATAAACAAACCCACACCTCCAAACAGCCCTGAAGGAAGGTGCCATAATGCCAGATTTGTGTGAATTTCACTGATGCGCATTTTCTCTCTTCTGCTATTGTGTATTGTAACCTAAACGCAAGGTTTGCATTGTTATTGGCTGGTCTACACACTGCTTCCCAAATTTTGACACCAAGTAATGTCTCCAATACAGAAAAATAAGAAGAAAACAAGAAAATACGAGCAGAGTTCAGTTTCTCTGCAGATAAATACACCATCAAACACTTCTTGTGGGTCATAACTTATAAACTTTATATGTGTCTATACACTATGCAACTTTCCTTTTAGGATAAACCTGCATAATATACCTTAAACCAAAGCAATGCAATGCAAGCAGGTGGAATGTTATATTCCCCTGAGATGATTTTTTGTGTAAACAAAATTTTTCTTCCTTAAGGAATTTTCTGCACAGAGCCTGTGGAAGTCCATTACTGCCACGAGGGAAATTTCAAGGTAAGCAATTTCGTGAGTGAGTCAGAAGTATGATACCAGGATTTCAGAATTTTCCCAATATAAATTCAAATTCTCTAAAATACAAAATGTATTTATAAAGTATGAGGAAAAACGGTTAATGTATTCATTTGTCATTTCTCACTTTTTTTCTGTCCCGGGCAGGAATGTTCTTCCATATGAACTTCAAAAAGAGAAAACAAACAAACAAAAAAGATTAACTGACTTATTTGAAACTAAACTTTATACTGTGTAAAAATGCTAAAGGAATAACAAGTATGTTACATTACAATTACTGAAATAAATATTAAAATCACTTTTGCACAGTGTTATAGAATGAAACTTTATGTGATATTTTATATTCAACATTATTTCCTCTGCTGTAGAAAATTTTTATGTTAACAATCAGACAAACACAGGCTGAAATTCTGTCCCCACATAAGGATTCTATTCCACTAGTTGATCAGTAAAAATAACCTGCTTTTTAATAAGAGACATTAAATTCTTATCAACCTTGATTAAAAATGAGTCAGTTTTGCATGTGTCAGTTTTCAAACTCAAACTGAATGCAGATGTCCTCATTGACAGATATCAAATTTAACATTTCCTTCGGTCCTGATTCCTGACAGATCCAGAGAAGGTGGGAGAAGTTTCTACTTTAGCCCACAGCTGAAAAAATATGAACTTTAAAGTCTGTTTCCTGATCAAAACAAAGAAGCAACAGACAGACGACACAGAAACACAGCTCAGAAACATGAAGGTCACTGGATTAATACCAACCAAAGCTGAGCTTTAGTTTGATACGTAAAGAATTGTTGTAATCAGATTACATCAATCTATTACAGTTATTATTAAAAGTTATGGTAAAAGCAAATATTTTCTCTAAAAGCAATGTGCCTAGAGCTGTGTCAAGACACAAAATGAATGATAGTGGAAAAAGTGAAGAGATTACAGTAACTAGATTACAAAAACGAACGGCAGCATCAGCCATTTTGAGTGTGGCATTCACTGGATTTCAAAAAAAAAAGGAGAAATTGTCTCTTCAAAAAAACTGCAGTACATGACGAGAAAATTTAAAATTAAAACCTCACTCTGTAACTAAAAGTATTCTTATTTCCAGACATGGTTTGCAAATTAATACATCAATGACTGCACTACGATGTATTTACCTTTTAAAGCCAATTTTTTCACTCTATTTCAAATCGTGATAATAATACAATTATGATCTTTACGTTGTAAATATGCCCTTTTTTAAACATGTATAACGTGTTAAACAATGTTTTACAATAATGAAAAGATCATCTTGGGAAAATAGTTTTTACGATTTCTTGTACAGTTTATCTTCTAATATTTAATGACATATGACAATAAACATTATTGTCATTAGCTGTTCAAACCATATAAAAACCTCTTTCACTTAACATCGGTCCATAAATATATATTTCCTGTCAGATTAATGTGTCGTGTCGGTTCAAGGACACACACATCTTAAAGTGTCAAACCCTGATCTGAAGAGTCTCCTCAAATTAAATCTCTCAACATCTCTTTATAAAATCAACCATCCACTTGGCTCATGTGGGGGATTTATCCCTCCCTCTGTCTTGTCTCTCGCCTCCAGGCTGGCTGGACGACTGATGGTAGTTTACGAGTCTACATAAATCCTGTTGGACATCTATCTGTCCTGCTGAGGCATTGCTGACACCCCACTCTCTGCTTGCCTTCACCAAAAATGCAAGCAAAAATGCCAAAATTTAAAAGTAAACTTTCAGCCTCTCAGCTTATTTTCATACCCTCATTCTCCTGGTATTGCACCTCTTCAGCAGCTGGAGTCCTCACTGCCAGTGCCTCCTACTCCTCCTCCGGACTTGTTAGATGCCGATCCCACTGCGATCTGGCAGCCGTTGGTGACGTGACTCATGACCTTCTGTTTGAGCTGAGCAACCTGCTCTCGTAGCATGGCGGCGGTTGAGGCCAGGTCTGAATTCTGGCTCTTCAGGACCTTCACTTTCTCCTCCAGCCGTGAGATCCGCTCAAGCTTCCGCTTGCGGCACTTGGATGCAGCAATGCGGTTGCGCAGCTTCTTGCGTTCTGCTTTAATGCGCTCCTGAGTCTCCAGGTCGATTGGGGAGAGTGAAGGTGGGGATGTGGGGTCACCTGGTGGGTGAGGTACCTCAGGCACAGTCTGAGGGGTGTCCAGGCCTCGAGCTTGGTGTTGAGGGCCTCCCCCCCCTCCATGACCTTGGCTACTGTATGCCATTTGTGCTCCAGAGTAGGCCATCTGACCTGGATTGTAGCTGCTGAGGTTGGTGTAGATTGGCATGTCTCCACTGGACATCAGGTTCCTCTGGTAAGATGCCTGCATGGAGACAGCAGAAGATGAGGAAGGAGACATCGGGCCACCTCCAACAAGCTGGTTCTGTTTGTGAAGGTCAGCAAGTGCTTTGACAAAGCCATCAGCAAAACCCTCTTGCTCATTGGTGGCCTGGTTGCGGTAGATGAAGGGGTTGGTGGAGTTGGACACAGGGCTGGTGGTGACCAGTCCCTGGTTGGACTGGATGATCAGATGCTCCAGGTCAGGGGACGCCAGCTTCAACAGGTTCATGTCTGCTGAGGGAGCCGCTGATGTCATCAGAGAGCTGTTACCGGTGAGCCCAAGGTTGTTGAGATTCCCACCCCTCCCTCCTGCTGGACCACCACCACCGCTGAAGTGATGACTTCCTGCCACTGACATGGCCTTCTTACTCATCATCTTGGTTCCTGAGTAACGCTCGTATTCCGTGATCTGGCTGTAGCCGGGGACAGTGGAAGAGTCGTCGTGGTAAAAAGGAGTCTCCATCTTGGCCGTCATTGATGAAGAGGCGTCTCAGAGGAAATCTTCATAATCAGATTAACCTGAATATCAAAGGGGATTGAAATGTTCCACTGACGTTGGCGGCTGGAGGATGAAGCCAGGACGAAGAGAAGAAGAAGAGATGAAGCGAAGAAGAAGAAAAGATGAGTGCCTGAAGGAAAAACAAACAGGTCTTTGAGAGAAAGAGGAGGGTGAAGAGGACTGAGAGATGACTGAGGTGTAAACTAGAGGCTCATGCTGACATTACTGATAGTGCTGCTCTGCGTGCATGTTTAAGTGTGTATGTGTGTTATATATGTGTGTATGAACTTCTGTACATTCGACATTACTTTATTGTATACATGATGTGTGTTATTAAACCTTTGAGGTTTGTTTACTTCCAGGTCTGGTTGTAAAGCTCTCCTTTGCTGCTAGCTCCACTTCTATTTTTGTTTCAGCTTGTTTATCAGTTTGGTTTAGTCTTTCAAATGGATAATAACTGACTGAAGGGGATGAAAAGTGTATAAACTCTAAAAAAAAAGCTGTCAAGTGGACCTTGAGTACTACTATTCATAAGGTAATGAATTTACTTTTATACTTGAAGAACCTTATGCATCACTGCATTTATCGTTTTCACAAACTGCAGTTTGTGCCTTCAAGATTTTAGTCTTGATTTATTGTAATTACACTTTCTACCAACTGAGCTCGAGCAGCATGCTGGTATGTCCCAACAGTGTTTCATATACAATGTAAATTTTGCCTTTTGTTTGATTGTTTGATTTTTCTACATGATATGAATATATGTGCTCATACGATGTATAAACAACTTGTTATTATTATCATTCATGATAATATATTACTATTATTAATCACATCAGTAGTATATGTTGTAGTTGAACAAATATGAATGTGTATTTATATTAGTAGTCTCAGTTGTCAATATTTTTACTGAAAACAACTGAAACTTGATCTTGAATAGTGAAAGTATCTTGATGTGTTTTTTGGATATGAAAAAATGTTATCTGAACATGTTGTCACCAAAAACACAATGTGAGTATCTTTGAAGTCAAACAAACATGTTGAACACATTTCATTCCAAGAAAAACATTTGCAAACAGATTATTTTTAATATTTTTCAAACTGCACAGAGTCCATGTTCATGTCTGCTCATGGCTTGCTATAAAGACTGTATATGCAGACAAATTGCTACACCTACTTGCACATTACTGCAGCCTAAAATTAGCGGTAAAATTAATCACAGTTAATCAACAGTGGATTGGCAGTTGTGCATTTTTCCATTTCCAACCATGAAAAGAGTGCAAGCATAACTAAAAAATAAAACAGTCTCTTTGGCACAAAATTTAAAGTTAATGTGGAACTATACTTGTCAATAACAAGAGACTGATTTAGAAAATATGGTTAAAGGGCCTCAATATGTGATACCTCACTTCAGTAAAAATCTAAGTATACCCGAAGTAAAATTTAATCTTTGAAGCTTTAGTGAGTAAGATTTAGAGGAATCTAGAGAATAACAATCATCCTTTCAATACTTTAAAATGAGCCTTTTATATCTACAGAGGGAGCAGGTCCTTTTTCACAGAGTCTGCCTTGTTTCTACATGTTCCCACAAAAGACAAACAAAACACGAGCTGTAGATAGGTCCCTTTTTCCTATAAGCTTGGAAGAGGTGAGTGTACAGAGGACCGACTAACATTCAGTTGGTTGGAGTCAGCAGCCTCACCACTATATGCCACTCTATCCTACACACTGGACCTTGAAAAAAATCTGATGATAATATATCTGTTGACAACACTATCTTTTATATTATTTATAACGAACTGAGAGCGTGTTATGGACTTAGCAGGAAATTGAGCAGTTAAAAAATGTGTAAAGTTGTGTGCCATATCATATTGTTTACTCTGACAGTGGTACAAATACTGATATACATTATTTTACGTTACATAAGTGTATCCATATACAAGTGCACATATGTGCATTGAAAAGATTATTAATTGCTGTAATCATTCATCATATTAGCTCCTAGGCAGAAATACTTAGCTGCGATTGTGTTAACTGGGCTGCATAAAAACGTAGAATGGGTGTTCTATTTTATTCTGCCTCTGAGCTGACAAGGGGGGAAGTAACAGCGCAAGATTGAAATGATTGTGAAAAGCTGAGCCAGCACACCGGGACAGGGATGTGACATTATGACCATGTGTGAAGTGTGCAATCAGCTAGCAAGAGATTTAAACAGCTGAAGTTAGCATCCACTTCAAAGAAGGACAGTCACCTGAAAAATTTGAAAATCAGGATATGAAGCTCCTTTTCATGATCAACAGACAGTGTTTGCATGCCACCATGACACAAGGACAGTTACACAAAGACTGTGTGTTTGGAAAATACTTGATTATTTTAAGTCAGACAGCTGATGATTTTAAAATAACTTATCAGTAAGTATAAGGACAGTGGATTTTGCTCACTAAAAACGGATCACTTTGTGGCCAGTATAGCAGGAAGAACGATGACAACGACTGCAAAAAACAAAAGTTACAAACACAACAAAGGTCACATACTCTAGCATCAAGTCCCTAAAATGACCACAAGGCAAAGTGAGGATCTGATTGAACTCACGTCAGTCATCACCTCTCACAGTCGCATAATGAGTTTTTATGAACAGAAAAACAGATCGTCCTTCTCATGTTGGAAAAAGACTTCATCGGAGCACAAGCAGTCGAACACCAGGTTAAAGTTAGTCTGATAGTCACCAGCTGCTTTGAGTTGATGAGTTACAGTTGGATGACTAACATCAGTACAGCTGGTCTGTTTGGATCAATGATTAGGGAGTAACTTAAAGGAAGAGCCACAACTCTGACAGTCTGACACTCTGAGCAACTCCACCATGTAACACAGACACAGTGCAGGAGCTGGCTGTAAAGATCTGAACACACTGTCTGAAAAACATTTGACTAAATGATTTCATTTCTTTTAAAGATATATTTCCATTAATATTGTTGCCGCAAAAATATTATGCAGTATTTGTATTTCATTTTGAGGACATGTTCTTCACCACTACTTGCCTGTGCTCTCTTGTGGAGAAACGATGTAATGGCAATGTTTCTAAATCAGCTCAAACAAAGTTACTTATCAGAAAACACAAACTAATGCTGATGTATAATAAGATAATAACAGTCAGTATATAACCCATCCAGTTTATTTGTTCTAATTTGAGATACTTTACTGGAGTTTTTCAATTTCCTCCTGCTTTGTTGCTCTCCTTAACTTCATTCAATATATCTTACTGTGCTACATTTGCTTGATGGCTGGCGTTACTTTGACCATTTCACAATACAAAAGAAATGATCAGTTGATAAAACACTATGAACTGAACAAGTGGACGTTATGTGAAATAGTTTAAATCAGCTCAAAAACAGCCCCATTACTGTCAAATACTACTTACATGCTAATAATAATATTTCAATATCATTCCAGTGAAATATTTCTCATATCAGACTAGAGCTCATTATTAAGAATAAGAATAAGAATCACATGATCGTCGTTATGTTGTTTGAAACAATCATGAACCGTCAGTAACGTTTTCTTCAGAGACGGAGTGTGGAAACAGTAACATTCACAGTGCTAACCTTGATCTCTCTACTCATCTGATCGTCATCGGATGTTCAATCCGCTATACGCGTTAAAGTTCCCGGTACAGCCGTTAACTTCACACCGAGAGAGGAGCGGGACGCAGCACCGCTGGATCTGATGGGCTAACACAATCACCCCGAGCCACCGAAGAACCAGAGAAAAGATGGTTTCATGTCACTGCGGCAGAAGGACCGAACACAGCTGGATGTTTATCTGGACAATTCTAATGTTTGATAAAGGTTCATACTCACAGAGAGAGGCGGAGAGCTGCTGAACGATCCGAGAACAGACAGAGTGAGTCAGAGGGAGAGAGAGAGAGGCAGACTGAACACACACACACGCACACACACACACACACACGCATACACACACACACACACACACACACACACACACACACACACTCACACTC
>JAQNCA010000013.1:767070-786060 GCA_029783725.1 Acanthurus tractus
TGATTATCTCAAGAGGTCTTAACCCTCAGCTAATCCTGCTGATGTGAAGACTTACCATGTCAGTGTATGACCTGTGTGCCTTTACAGCATTCACCATGAGATCAACTTTTTCTGTGTTCTGTAAGAAAAAACAAAAAAACCAAAACAGAACAAAGACAGGAACGTGTCAACATTTAAACATATTGGAAAAACTGTCTTCATTTTCATTTATGATTAAGATTCATGACATTTAAAAGGTATGATGCTAATAACAGACTGTCATTTTGTCTTGGGTCCCAACTCTGGTTTTGTTGTTTCCTGAAAACAGATTTCCAGTGCTGGTCTCATCATGTGCTTTTGTTTGATGCAGCAGTTCAGTTAAACTTGACTGCTGTGCCTCTTAGTATTGGGTTGACTGATAAAGTCTGGTATTACCATGTTTAACCAGAGTTTGGGGTTGTGATCTGGTTGGTTGATTTACTGCCAGGGCAGCTGCTGAAAATGAAAATGTGGCCCAATCAACTTTGCCTTCCTGTCTGACCTGTTTAACGGGATCATCAAAGGCTTTGACAAAAGCAGCTGAGGCACCGGAGGCTGATCGGATCGTATCCGTGCGGCCAAGTCTGAACATACGCAGGGAGGCACTTTCATATGTGGCACAGCAGCGCTTGTACATCCTGCCGAGACAAGAGGAAGAGACATTTGAGAAAACACATTGGCTGTTGTTGAGTCATCATGGCCTGAATGTAAAAACCCACTCCGAGAAAAATACTGGCTTCAGCCTGCAGCACTGAACGACTGCTGCTTGCTTCCCTTGGCACTAAGAGTAATCACGTATATACGACTGCATGCATCCACCATACTCATTGTTGTAGCCTGCACCCACAGTTGCCCTCCCCGTCACATGTGGTAAACCAATCACTGTTAGTTAACGTAAAATCTTCACTACGGGTTTGCCAGCAGGGAATGTCATCAGACAACAGATTTAAAAGCTCACGTATACTATAAAATAGAGAGAGATTTACCCGGCACTGATGCACTGTGTAAATTGGTTTAGCAAAGGCAAAAGTTAAATGGAAAATTTGCTTTTATGAACTTTACCTGGGAAGACATACTAATTCTTAGAATTAAATAAATTTGGCTCTTGTTCGCCTGTCATATGAAGTGTGCTATATAAATAAATTTGACTTGAAATGAATGGACTTGTTCATTTCGAGCTCCAGAGGTCTCCTCAGTTAGTTTGCAGTTGGCAGCAGATGGCAGCGTTACAGTGCAAACACAGAGGACACACACTTCAAACAATGAGAAGAGCTTTGGGTGAAGACTGATGAAACAGTAGGTTGGTTTGTCACTGCAACAACACCAGCACAGCACACAGCAGCTGAAGTCTTTGTCATTCCACACATTGCTCTTTTTTGTGAAGACCTACCAACAATGCCACCAACATTTAGGTCAGACATGTTGCTGTGTTGTGCTCATTGCAGGTATGTGGCCTAAAGCTCTGGTAAGCTCACTTTTGAACTCACACACTGCACAGATATTAATCATTTTAGAACTTATAGTCTTTCAGCCCCAACTGATACTGACTCCATGAGCTGAGGATATTTCTATCAGACTTCACACAGCTCCATCTTAAGTTGCAAAAGGTAATTATAGTATTTATTTTACAAAACATGCAGTCAGCATGGGGGAATCACTCTCACACTTGCTTTATACGAAGCTTTTAGGTATTTCCCACCTCTTACGAAGAATTATCATACTCAGTCAGTGAACCATTATAGGAAAATTTTCAGTTCATAGCAAAGTGATCAAGTAGGTTTTTTCTTTTCTTTCATTTTTTTAAAAAACTTCTCTAGTAAGAACTGGTTTCCCTACACCACTTTTCAGCACCTCACCTGTAGTAGGCCAGTTGTAGCGCCACCTGTATGAAGGCATCAGGGCTCATCTTGTGGGCCTTTGGGACATCTTTCCCAAAGTGGCCAAACACAACGACCCTCATGTCCAGGTCTTTGGCCAGTCTGTGGTCGGAGACAAGTTAGGAAGGTGAGACAGTGAAGTCTGTCCATATGCCATGTGATACTGAGCATAAAAAGGTATGTATTTTTCATATTTAATATAAAATCTGCTTTTACTTGTTCATGCTGTTCTTGGCTTCCTCGATGTCCTTCTTGACTTCAGGCGTGATGTTGAAGTGTAGCATCTTGGGCATGGGCAAAGGCACCATGGGAGTTCGCACCATGTCTGGCTTCCTCCTGTTACCATAAACAAGGAGGAAAAGTACTGATACATGAGACTGAACAAAAACAAGAGCTTGGAAAAGCAAGGTCAGAGTTAATAAAGCCCTGTTTTCTGATAGAGATTTTCTGGCTGAATCTTGTGATCCTGTTGTGAGTCTCCCTGGATTCTCTCACTTGTTGCTGACTGTTTAAAGATGTTATTACAAGAAAAACTCTAAAAAGAGACCAACAGAGCCAAAATAATCTCTGGCCTACTTACGTGTATTCTACAACATGGTCAATCAAGGCCACTATTGGGGGGCCCTCAGCTGGAGCATGCTCATAGTTGGCGCCGCATGTCCCGTCCTCTCCAACAATAAACTGAAAAGAAAGGTCACAGACTTTTAGAGAAAAAAACATAAAATAAGAACTTGTATCACAGCCTGAGGAATTTGTCGATAAAGTGGATTTATTTCACTGCAAATTTCACACTGTGTGGGTTTGTGCATGAACGGCCTCTGTGGGTCACCTGCAGCGTCTTGTCGAACCAGCGGTTGCCACTATTCAACTGGCTTCCTCCTCCATGCAGCATCTGGACAGCAGCACTGCTGCGGTACGCCTCATCTGACGCTCGAGGCGTCGCTCCATCCAGACACAGTGTGAAGATGCTCCTTTGGATGGCCGACACTGAGGCTTTGTTGGTCTTATCTGGAGAAAAAATAAGTAAATGGACACAAAGTGAATATGTTGTTTAATAAAGTCAGATTGTAAAGTTTGACTATCTACATATCTACTAATGTTATACACTGTGAAATTAGTCTGAATTCTACATACAAGTCACTATTCATTTAACCACTTGCTATAATCAAGTTTTCAAAGCCCCTACAATTTGCGGTCACTCTCTCCAGTGCTACATGCTCACTGCCTCCTGTGATTTACAGTCCAGTGTCCTTCAGCCCAGTGTCAGTGCCTCTGAGCTCACCCTTAACGAGGTTGACATATGCTTTGCCCCAGGAGTCGCGGTGCTGGGTGGTGAGGATGCCCACAGGCTCCTCGTCGGGCTGCAGTGAGGAGGTGCAGATCCTCTCCAGCTGAACACAGAGCTGATCTGCTGTCAGTGGAGTTCCGTCACTGTTGTACACGTCTAAAACAAAGTACTGATTGGAAAGGAGACAAGGCGAGAAAAGCACAGTCAGGTTTCTCACTTTTGGTGGACAACTGTCGGTCTAACAGATGTAATTACAACTGTGGGTTACAAATTTTTGTTTGTTTGATTGTTTGTTTGTTTTAAGCATGATCACTGAGGGTTGTTTTGGCAGTGTGCTCTCTGCAGCCACATTTCTGTTCAATTTACTACGTTAGCTATTAAAGAGGGTTTGTCTAAAAGAGAGAAATGCAAGTATGGCACTTTAGTATTTGCTGAGTCATGATGATAATCAATTATCAGAGACGATCAGGTATCCAAAGGTGGCAATGAATGACTGGTCAGTGTCTCAGTCTAATTAACATACTCTCTGGTCAGACTCTTCCTGACATGATTTCAGAAACCCTGTTTAAACTTTACAGCCGCTTTGCTTTGCTGAGTGATTAATTTTATTACTTATTCGTTACAGCTTGTTCTTTATAAGACCAAGCAGCAAACTGTCATCATGCTTCTCAGTCTAGATGACTAAATGACGACGACCTCCATACTCTGTGACGCTCAGAGTAAACTGTGCTTGTTGACAGCAGATAGCACTGAGGTCAGGCTCAGCACAGGAAGCCCAGAGGGAGGCAGACAGAGCTGAGCATGTTTTGTAATGTTGAACTTTGAACAGTGCTCCTCACCTGAAAGTTGTGAACAACAGTGATGTGTTTTGGGGGCCTGGAGCTCTTTGCGTGGTTCACCACAGAGTCTCTCTTTAGACCGGGGATGCGACAGGACGACAGCACTTCATAGTACTGATTCATACACAGGGGCTTCCCTCCCAGATGTTCAACTGGTAGAGTCTCACTGCAAAACACAAAAGTTTTGCCATTAAACACCGACTTCAGCACATTGCCACTTACAGTGTTCAGTAATTTTCACTACAGATCTCTGAAACTACCACAGTCACTGCATGACACAGGAATACTCTGAGCAATCTCGTGTGATACTCATGAGTGGGATGATGGCTGGTCAGCATGTGCTGTTATTTTTTCCAGACTGAAGTATCAGTAAATTAAGTTGTACACAACATAACTGGGTGAAAAGATGTGTTTACATTTCTATATTAAATTAATATAAATCAGATTATAGATCAACCAAGTAAAAACAATATAAAATACTCTGTCTAATGTTGATTGATAAGGAATGCAAAAATGGCATACAGTTAATGATAATGATGATAATGATAATATTTTACTCACTTGTCAATCATTGTCTTAAAGTCCAAAACTCCTGCTATCAGTTTGGCAGCAAACCTAAAGAGAGCAGATTCATATTCATTTCAAACTTTTATAAGTAGTTAGTTAGTGTCTAAAATTTTTTACCAAGCACTTTCTGAAAAAAACACTTCCAAAGAACAGAACAGATTACAGCCTCAGTGAAGTCACATGATAAGGAAAAAAACAGTGTGTGTGTGTAGCTTAAGTAATGAGTCATACTGTATGATGCTGAAACAGTTTTATGTAAATTGTTTTATAAAAAAAGAATAACATGCACAAGTTTTTATCACTGGGCAAAACCATGTATGTCCACGCATCAACTTCCAGTGAGACAACTGCTTCAAAATCTGATCAACACGCAATCTGAAACACTGTGTGTTGATGGCCTCTTAGATCAACAGAAGCATAAACACACCAACTCTGTCTTCTAAAGGAGGCTCATCAAACTGTTGTACAACTATGACTCCAACACAGCTGCTGTGTTCAAAAACAACTAACCAAGAAGAGAATGCAACCATTTGCACAAACCGTTTCCCCAGCTTATGTGCAGCTTTCCTTTATACAAACGCGTTTCACAAAAATGGAAAACTTTGCACAAACCCAAACATGATACTTTCACCTGTTACCAATGAGCTTCTTAACCTGTAAAATGTTCCAAACTGGTGTTTTTAGAGCAATACACAATTATCCCAGTCTTTTGTTCCTCCTGTCCTGACTTACTTGAATCAAGCTGCCAGCATGAATTTAGAGCATATGTTTGCAAAAAGAGTCAAACAATAGATGCACCTTCTCAAGGCTACTATCAATTGGGTGTATGTCATATAGGACTACCAAATAATCAATTTATGGTTTAATTTATGTTTTATATAAACTGGAATCAGGGTTGTAAATGACATGGATGGGTGCTGAAGGGTGGAATTATGTCCACTGTGACTCAGAATTTAAAAAAGTGAATAAACAGATGAAGATAGAAGTTGAAAGGGTTGGACCAGATACATTCCAAAAAAAAAGAGCAACCAAACATCCAGACTTAAAGATGTTTGTGTAAATATGTGGTTACCTTATTTGTCCCTGTCTGTCACAGAAGTTCATCCGTGGCAAAACCAACCCAGGACTCGAGTGAACCACCACAGGCAGACGATATTCAAGATAAGCAACCTGCACCCACCACTCTGACAACTACAGACACACACAACCAACAACAGATAAGTGTGTATGGCAATTACAAAATTGATTGATGTGCAAGGAAGGAAACAGGCCAAATGTCAGTTGAATTTGCAATTAAATAGTTCAAACTGTGAAACAAACTGGTTCAGTCAGTACGTACTGTGTTGTACTTAACTCTGTGTTTCCACTACAAAATACTTTCTGAAGTCGTGTGTTTCGCTCACCCAGTTCTCAGTGTTGCCTGCTCTCTTTTCCAGGCTTCTCTGCAGTCTCTCTCCAGTCCCTCCTGCTTTCTGGAACTCATCCACCAGCTCTTTGGTGTGCTTCAGCTCATCTACCTCTAAGATGGGCTCCAGGGCAGTGATGTAGCGCTCACAGGTCTGCTGCAGAGGGGGGACAGGCAGGCTGGGAAGTCCCTTCTGATGGGTCAAGTATCTGCCAGGGATCCGACTTGCTGATACAGGCTTCACCAAGTGGCAGGGTTTCATTAAGCTACAGGGTTTCATCATACCCACCTTCACCTGAGAGACAGGACAGTGTCCAGTAAGCACGTGTTTGCAGTTTAGTTCGGCTAAAGGTTTGGGGTTTTTTTTGTAATTTTCCAAGTCAGCTGTGACAATAACTCTACAACACTAGCGACTTACTGAAAGAGTTTGTTCTTTAGTAGCTTTTCTTTTCCAAAGTCAGCAAATTTTGTTGTCACAGATAATGCTACTGTCATTGTTTTGTTATCAGTCCCCAAAATGACATCTATTGTTTGCCAAAGGAAAAACAAAGCTTTCTATGTAGGTCATGGCCATGGTAAAACAGGTTATATGCTGAATCTGGCTTCTTAATGTGCTTTTAAATATTTCTATGAAAAACATGTTTTAACTTTGGGTTTCTTAGAAATCCTTTTAAACCGACATTACTTATTTGCAAGATCCTAAACTGGAGCTTTTGATATTATTACAAAATCCGTTGCCATTAGTTTGGATATCATAGCTATTCTTGATGAATAGCTACAACATTAATCATACAAAGTTATTGTTTCTAAAATTGTGTGGCCTCTTTAAAAGTGACTTATGTCGCCAGTAGAGGGCACTCTGTGTTTATTTTCAACTGGACTACAGCACGTAAAAAAATGTCAACAAAAGCACCAAGAGGTGAATTGTATCCGTAAACTGAACATAGAAAGTTGAGAGCTATTTTCTGAGATTCCCAATGAAAGCACAGTGTTATGGGGTGAAACGATTGTTTTTTCGCGCTTTATTTAAGATATATATTTTTTTACGATTAAGTGCAAAAGCCAAAACAATTTGTAGCAGGCGGGCAGTAGCGTACTGTACGTTACGGTTTATCTGGACTGGCAACGTTTGATGAATCGGTTATCCAACAGACACGTAACCACATTTGCAAAGTTGGCAGGTTACTGCATATTTCTATTTTTATGTAAAATTGTATTGGTCTAAAAGGGTCTTTAGACATGTCAAAGCATTCAGTTGACCTACACCTATATTACTTTGTTGTCATGTCTAAAGCTGACTGTAATTGACAGTTCGGGCACGCGACCTCCGCCCTAATTTAAAGTGAATATTACAGCCTTGGTGAAGTCTGTCCCCGAATATCACCTTTGCCCCAGTTGGATTAGCTATTCACAAGCGCTAATGTTACTTCAGTTCACAACGAGCCATGTTAGCTAACTTTGCTAGCAGTTTGCGGTTCAGTTGGCTGACTAGTATTAACCGATTGACTAATTACCACAAAGGCTATCTCAAGTCCGCGACAGTTGTTATCAAAGCGATGAAATTCGGTATTTTAAGCTAAGGCTAGCTAATGGCCAAAGTCGCATAGTTGGCTTGAGATGTATTGCTCACCATGGTTCTGCTGCAAATGCCCCACATTTTGCATAAAAAGAAACGCCCACAGCCCGAGGTCCGTCGGTGGTCGAAGTTCTGCAAAAAGGGTTAGCTGAGAGTTATTAGGATTTTATCAGCGTTTTCAAAACGACTTTCTGTCAACAACAGACACGCTGCTAGAGGCACGCTGGCAGCCTCTCACTCAGCACAAGTCAGCGACTGAACACAATAAATTTTGGGCGTCAAAAGCGGCGGTGACTGCCATAAAGACACGGGGGTGTGACTTATTACCCTTTATATTACAATCAAATTCAATAAAAAAGACACTAAGGGATTTGCAACATATTACACCTCGATTTATAGTTCATTTGATTGTACATATAAATTTAAAATGAGATGATTAAATGAACTTAAGACAGCCTGCATTCTGACTAATTTTAGATATGATACTTTCTGTACATTTTTGAAGATTCTTTTTTTGCTGATATATTTGAAGTCAAACTACAGAATACCGGAACTTTCCTCATCTGTTTGTTTGCTCACTGATGATTTGATTGATGAATTGCTAGATTGATTGAAACACCGCGAAATTGGGTTTATTTTCATTAGGCATATACTTTTCTTACAGCAGGGGGCAGTAATAAGCTATAGCTGTTTAAATTACCTAAAACCCCACGAAGAAGACAGTCATCCTCACCATGGCGGAAACAGAGCAGCAGTCAGGTAAAGCACGATTGGATGTTTCTGCACAGTATGACAAGTTTAGTAACGTATTTGCTCTCTTATATCGCTTGCAGATGACATTAGCAGGTACACTCCACCACCGCAGGGACATTTTGACCAATTGACTTTAGGTTCTTTAGATTGGCCCAGAAGTCGGCAGAGCTATCCATATGTATTTTGAATAACTTGCGTTGCTATTTGGGCTTGTCAGAGATTTGTAGATTAACATAAAGTACTTAGTTGTTTTGAAAGCATTCATTTCAAACTCTAAAAATCCTCCGTTAACTGTTACTAGCTGTACCTAACTTATTGCTTTACTGTCTGGTGGTGTTAGCTAGCAGATAAAGTAAATTTGAAGGCGAGAGTTTTCAGTCTTGCACCCAAGCTGTTTACTTATTTATCAAGAACAACATCATGACATACTGTTGTAGACCGACAGTCAGTGGGTCAGATTATTTCAGGCTTACGCTGTACATATGCAAACCTGCTAATGTTATTCGGACAGCCCGATATCCCTAATGGAATGATGAGATGGTCAGATTAAAGGGATACTGCAGCAATTCAGTATTTTACTTCCATAGTTCGCCCGAGTGATAAGTAACACGTTGAAAAGTGAGCTGTCAACACTGCAGCAACAGGAATCGAGATATCCTGACTGAATGTTAGTCCATGTGTTGAGTCAAGCTCCAAATACACTGGATCCTACATTTCCCATGATGCATCTAAACAGCATAGCATTTTCATGATACCACCCCTGCCTGGTAAACACACACAACCTTTCCACTTTAGTATGTATTGCAAGTATCAAGTTTTTGACTAAATCCACAGAGAATAGTCACATTTACCATATCCGATCTATTAAACACTGAATTAACTTAGTTGGTAAATTAAATTAAAAAGACATTTAATGCATATCATTCATTTGTATTCATATTGCAAAAAATATCCCAACTAACCAACTAATTTAGGATCCACTCCTGAGGATGAAGCCCTTGACGTCAGTAGCACCTTTGTGATACCCAAGAAGGAAATCAGCATGGTCCCTGACATGGGAAAGTGGAAGAGATCTCAAGTAAGTTGTTTTCTGTGGCTGTGTGAAATGTTTCATGAGTCCCTGTTTATCTGGCTTTGCATTATGTAAACAGTAACAAACCTCTGTAACCTGGCTGCATGTCCTGACACATATCTGTTTTCAACACATATCTTGTAGGCATATGCTGACTACATGGGCTTCATTCTGACACTGAATGAAGGTGTGAAGGGAAAGAAGCTCACATGTGAATATAAAGTGTCAGAGGTATGTTGTCTTTCTTATCTGTGGCTTCTAAAATCACCTGCTGGTAGTCTTTCACATTTATCAGGATTTGTATTGTTGGGATGTAAAGGTAAAGGTATGTAAATAGGATAAGACATATTGCTCCCATGCCCATATTTTGGAGGGTTAGGTGAGGAAGAGATATACTCTGAGTCTCCCCTATGCTGACCAACGACAACACAGTTTTTGCGGGAGACAACGGCAAGGCGCAGGCCGGCGCAGGCTAGTTCAGACCACCTCCCACTTGCTTTCATGAGCCATATTAGAGAAGAAAAGAAGAAGAAAGAGTAGAGGATGTGATGGGGACGGGAGAGGGATTGGGTAGGGAGTGGAAGATGTCCTTGTACAATGGCAGAGTAGTTACTAATCACTGCTAGTATATGCACTAACAATATCAGGAATTATTATTAATTATAGGAAATATATATTTATTGTAGTACAATAGGATAACAGTAACTTTATGCACTGAAGGTTAAGGTAAGGGTAAGCTAACTGGGAGAAGATGTAAATCTAAAAATAACAGGATATATTTAATGTAAAGTTAAGAAATTATATATTTATAAAAATATAGCACAATAGAATAGAAGTAAATTAATGCACTAAGGATTAGGCACTGAGAATAAAAGGTTAAGGTAAGGGTAAGCTAACTGGGAGAGGATGTAAATCTAAAAATAAGAGGATATATTTACTGCAAATTTAGTTGAGTTTAGGAGTGAAATATTTCCAGGTTATAGTTAGGGTAAGCTACCTGGGAGAGGCAATAACTTAAATTTAAGTGATTATGTGGTTAAGTTTAGGCATGAAATATTTACAGGTTAAGGTTAAGTTAAGCTAACTGACATAGGCAACAGGAAACATAGATTTACATCAAAGGTTCAAATTAGTTACAAATTTACTTTGTGTCTGTTAGCTGGAGTGTTACCATTGTCAAAACAGTCATGGAAAGCATTCTCAGTATCTGCCGCTCTACACCTGTCTGTCATATTGATGCAAATACGCCTGATTGACACATGAATCAATGTAATGTCTTCACTGTTCCAATCAATGTAATAGTTTATATCCTATATAAAAACTTTATGGTCTCCTAAAATGAAGAGTTCCTCTGTGTTTTGGCCTTCTGTGCTTACAAAGTCAATATTTTGCTTTCTCAAAAAAAGGTGTTTAGAAATCTCATAAAGAGAGTGTTCATGGCTCTGTGCCAATGATGCTGTGGCCTGAAGCATGAGTCTTTAGGAAATCTCTTTAAATTTGGCCACACAAGGGCTGCTGTTTAGCTCACTCGGTAGCGAGCGCGGCCCATATACGGAAGGCTTAGTCCTTCAAGCGGCGGTCACGAGATCGATTCCGGCTCCGACCCTTTCCACATGTCACTACCCCCTCTCTCTCTATCTCCCCATTTCAACTCTGTCCTATCCAATAAAGGTGCAAAAGCCCCAAAAAGTATCTTTAAAAAAAAAAAAATTTGGCCACACAAAACACTTTTTTTTTTTGCTATAACTCATTATTCATATGCTCATTATGACATCATAATGTTTTGCAATAACAATTTCCTGGACATTATTAAATGCCTTAACTCAGGAACAGAAAAGGAGATTGTGACCAAATTTCACCTTTGGTCCGATATTAAGTTGGTGACAATTATCTTGGGTGCCCACTTTGAAACTTAGCCGATGTTTGTATTTTCTGTGCTGCTGGGTTAAGGATGTGAGCAAAGCATGCATGTTAAAGAGCTTGTAGCCTCTTTGCTACAATAGCCGTATGTTAAGCGTTGTAGTCTACGGCAAGCTCATTGGTTTGGACAGCACTCAACTTAAGTTGATTGTTTTTGCACCTTGTGATAACGTCATCTATCAGTCCTCCATTCTCCTCTGTAAAAGTGGTCACTAATTATGTTATTCACTAGAAATAAGTCACTGCAGTCATACAAGTCGATAAAGAGATAACATTTAATCTTTAACTTTATTTATTCATTGTGCTAATTAAACCCATCATGTGATAACAGTGATGATAGATATCAGCTAAAATGTCGGTTGTGTAACAGACAGTGGAGAAGTTAATAGATCTTCTGGGCACTTTGGACCGATGGATAAATGAGACCCCTCCTGTTGACCAGCCATCACGCTTTGGTAATAAGGCTTACAGGACCTGGTACGCCAAACTAGACCAAGTTAGTACTCACACGCGCACACTTACACAAACACAAGCACAAGATGTGTCTTGTTACTGCATATCAGTTCTCAACTACAATCGAAGCTATTTACATTTTCCCTTCTAGGGCTGTACGTTTATTTACAGCCTAAAATTCATGAACTTGCATGTTACGGTGCATCAGTGTTGCTAACAGTGCAAAGCCACTGTGTTATTCAGTAATCAGAGTCATGTTTCTTCTTGCGATCACACAGTGGGTGCTTTTACTTTCACTTTATAGTTTATTAAATGTAACATTAGTCCTTGCTCTTTGTGCCTCTTTTCTCAGGCTTTCCTTAATCATGTGTTTCTTCTATGCAGTATTTTACACTACCACTCACACATGTGCATGTGCAGTCATACCTGACAGATACCCAGTCATCTTAATTAGGTCTGCATCCTCACTAATACAGTGCATTCTAAATGAGACTGTAACTGTCACACATCCAATTATACAACACTTGCTCTGACAGTTGATGTCGGTGTGTGTGTGCGTGTGTGTGCGTGTGTATGCGTGTGTGTGCGCGTGTGTGTGTGTTTGTGTGTGTTTGTGCGCATGTGTGTGCATGCCTGAGTGTGTTTGTGTAGGAAGCGGAGGCCTTGGTGTCAGCAGTGCTCCCTGCAGACAAATGCGCTGCAGCTCCAGAGATAGCTGTCTATCTTAAAGAGTCTGTGGGGAACGCCACCAGGATAGACTATGGAACAGGTAATGCTGCTGTCCATTATTTTAATTCTACAGAGAGGACTGAGATCAATCAGAGGGCCTGCTGACTGAGATTGAAGATCTTTTGTGGCATGCCCCCCTTCCTCCTCATTACCTGTCAGTTCTCGATTATGTACTGTGTGCCTCTGTGGGCTAGACATCAAAATTGTATCATGATTTATTTTTAAAAGTCTTTTGTCAGCTTTTGCACAATCCCAACCTTGTGGCTTTTCAGACACATTGCAAGGCCTCTGATGGGATCTGTAATGTCATGTCGAGTGATGACTGTGTAGCTGCTGTGTTGTTATATTTCAAAGATGTGGTGCTTCCCACAAATTGATAGCAAGCATATCAGGTTATAGAGATGCATCATGTGGAATAGCTTCTATTTGTCCACAGGGAGGCGCACTAATGCATGGTAACCCCATTCCAGTGTAAAAAGTAGTCTTGAGTCAGAGCTTTACAGGCAACAGGCATTTAGTGCTTAGTGCAGTAAAACCATCATAAATTACTCTTGACAAGGAAAAAGACTTCAATAAAAAGATTACATTGAGATCTTAAATGTTCTACGATATTATATTTGCAGTGTGTGTATGCCAAATGCCTAGCAAATACACTGAAAGCTAGGTCTAATTTATTGTACAGAATTTATTCAATCAAAAGTTGATCCTTCAGAGCTTTAGCAAAGACAACATTTGTTAACATTACATTTAATAATAGGTAATGATTAAGCACTTAGCAGGCACAAGTTAAAGCAGGGGTGCTATCATAAATCAATATATAAATCAAAAATGACTTAAATATTAGTAGTAGGAGTAAGCTGAAAAGTAACAGTTAAAAGCAGAAATCATGGCTTGAATAATACTGTCAAGTTTTAGTGTTGATTAAAGTGAAACTAAATTGGTGTCCATACAGATCCTGTTCCCGTTCAAAGCTCTCTTATCTTTGTTTATTTACTTTCTCAGGTCATGAAGCTGCTTTTGCTGCGTTCCTCTGCTGTCTCTGTAAAGTGGGAGCTCTCAAAGTAGATGATCAGCTGGCTATTGTTTTTAAGGTTTTCAACAGGTGAGCTGTTACTCTTGTGATCTGCTCAGTAGTACCACAAAGTTACTGTGACCATGGTTTTTTAAGCACACTGGCTGTGAAGCTCTATAGATGGTACTGCCATTCTGTCTGTCACTCTGTGTCCTCCACTTTGATTCAGATTGAATGACTGCCATGAGATTTTCTGCAGACACATGAATTCCAGTTATTTTGATGTTCGTTTAGCTGTTCAGGCAATGCCATCATTAGGTCAGAATACCAATTTAGGGAAGCTTGAGCTTATCATTTGTACACATGGACATGCATTAATATGCATGATTTTATATACATGCGTTTGCGTTCTGAAACTAATTAAACCCCATAATACCCATAACTGCTCTTTTAAGGCTAAGTTGTGTTTGAGAGAATAAAAATCCCAAAATGTGCAGCTCAAGAATAGAAAATCAAAAAATAGAAAATCAAAATAAAGCGGACATATTGATACTGTGATCGGCTGCTACAAGTACATTTGCAGATGGAAAACCCTACAATATAAACAATCAGTTCACATTGTAGAAAATTCAATTGTTATTGTGCTTTTGAGCAAGACTGCAAACCAAGTAAGAGCACATGAGCACACAGTAGTTTTTTTGTTAAAGCATGATATTACATACAGTTTCTGTAATTAAAAATGACAGCTACTTTGCTCTCAGGGTTTCAGAAGAGCACCACAGTTTGCTCATTGTGCTTCTCTGGTCTTTGTGAGCTAGACCTCTCTCTGGCTACTTTTCTGTGGGCTGGACGAAATACTATATAACATGTAACATATTCTTGCAGGTATCTCTCAGTGATGCGGAAGCTGCAGAGGACCTACAGGATGGAGCCGGCTGGAAGTCAAGGTGTGTGGGGACTGGATGACTTCCAGTTTCTGCCCTTCATTTGGGGAAGCTCCCAGTTTATAGGTAAGAGCCTGGTTACAGCAGTTTAGTAAAAACTAGTTAACAAGCACAACAGGGCTCTCTGTGTCTAACATGTATGATGTTTATACAATTACACATGTTAATAAGTTCAGACAATAACTTAAATATGTATAAAAGTGTGAAAAGATTCCGACAAGATAAATGCAATTAATGGATAGTGAGCACTATAAGTCTTTCATACCAGATTTACATCTTGATTTGATAACAACTTAGTTATTACAGTATCTACACTGTCACTTAGTGCTTTTACAGTAAACAGTGTCTCTACAAGGTAAGACAAGTAGCATCTTAAGCTGGTGAGGATGGAGAGTCTTTTTTTTTTTTACATTAATGATCAAAGGGGTAGGGCTGTCATATTTAAATTTCAGGTTCTGCTGTACTTATTGTGTCCCCTTCCAGTTTTGTTTAGTAGCTTTGTTTATTTTATAAAACAACAGAGAATTCAAAAGGTGAAGCTGATTTTTGGTAGAAACATGTACATATTTGTACATCTTGTTTAAATAGATCTAGGCCACACACAGTACAGGCCTATAAATGGATTCATAGGAAATACAGGGCATTATACATTTACTTCAAATCTGTGTGTTTAGGCCTGTAATTCGTCCATATGGTTCAAGTGGTCAAGCACCCCACCCAAAATTTCCTTTTAGTTTTAGTCCTTTTCACCTTCAAGCAGGCTTTTTACAAACAAAACGAGGAGTGAACATGAAGTCACGTAAACTGACTGTTGACTCATTGATGAGAGAGTTTGGGTGATGTCATTCTGCATCATCAGCACCACATGGATCCACAAGGGAAAATCAGGTTATGCAGCCCATTACTGAGTCTGATTTATTTTCTTATCTTCTCTGTTGTCAGAGAAAAAGAACTCATGATTAGAAGCATAAGGAATTCAGACTTCAACTGGGGCTTTTGTATCATAATCATATGGAAATAGTAATGTACACAGAGAGACAGAACATGAAAGAAACATTTTGTAGCCTAATGCTACAGGGACAGACACTGTTTTTATTGACTTTTCTTGCTAAAATCGACAGATTATGACCCAAACTGTCTGCTCCTTTGGTCTCAATCACTTTATTTTCAGGGAAATTCACAGCACTCGTTGTGACAAACATACACTTTGTCATCATCATGAATGCCAGTGTTTGGTCTTCCTTGCTTTTACTCATACACACACACACACCCCAAAGAAACAAAAAAAAACAAACAAAAGAAACAAAAAAAAGTGTTTAGCGTCCACATCAGCCCATTTAGTTTTTGTCAGTGTGAACTCCAACAGGTTGGGTGTTAGAGGTGCCTGTCTGAAGATTTTGGTCTACATGGCTGCATTATCTGAAAATATAAGAAAGAAATGTAGTTAAACCATAATGATGAAGACTTAATAACTGAGGATAAGTAATTGATCCTTTTTTACAAACAGCTGGGAGGCGAGGTTTAACTCAGTAAGTGGAAAAGTAAATGGTGACACCTAGTGGTGATTATGTGCACTTACAGCTCATTCCCCCTTCAGATCATCCTACACTGGAGCCTCGGCACTTTATCGATGAGAAAGTGGTGAATGAGTATCACCAAGACTACATGTTTCTGGACTGCATCAGCTTTATAAATGAGGTGGGGAGATGAAACACACAGCTTACTTTCACAACTGTCACATTATGTTCTTTTGTGTGTGTTTTATTTGCTCAACTTTGGTTTTGCACTCTGCGCATTCACCTTTGAAAATAATAGTTTCTATAGTGTAGTCATAAGCTTTAGAAGGTTTAGTTAAAAAAAACATAAATAGTTTTTAATATAATGTAATTCCAAACAAAAGTAATGTTTTAAATTCTCCTGTTTAATGCTTTAAATGAATTAGAACAGTCTGAAAGAGGGCTGTGAATCTTCAATGTTCAATGTTCTTGCGAAACAAATAGATCAGTAGATCAATAAATAAAATGATCATAAAGGTTTTAATTCTTGTTAGTATATTGTTTTGGGGTTTTTTTAGCCCACAAATGGTTGACTGTTTTGGTTCAGTCTGTGTGCTGTCATGATGTTGTTCTCAGCAGTAGCTTATTTTATTTAAAACCATTCTTTAAGTAATCACAGACACAAGTGCTTACTTGCAGTGTGTCTGATGTATGTGAACATGGAAAAGTGTTTGCTAACATGCCCACGAAGACAACTTAATAAGGCGACGATGTGACAGTTTTTCTTGAAGATGCGATATTTATGTATCTTAGTTTAAAACATTAAAAAATTAGGTAACAGGTCTGACGTTGCGTCGGGTAAGTTACGTTACTGTGCTGCAGAGATACCTTCTGAAGTCAGCATGCTAACCAGCAGGCCTTGACCTGTCCTGTCTGGTAGTTCTTCTCTCGTTTTCACTTGTCTCATTTTAAGGATAGGCAGGGGACACATTTTCATTGGAAAACCATTAAATTGTGTCTCGCTTAATGTGGGACCGTTAAAGTACTGCCCCCTGATGGACATTTTCCTCCCTGTGTGGTCAAATTAATCCAATGTCTTTAAATGTAATTAATAATAATTAATAATCTCTTCTGTGTTTAAAATAACTACATATACATTCAATATCCATGCAGGACTACATTCACATATATAACATTGTACTGATTCAGTTTTTAGTATTAAATTGGTGGACCACAGCTGAATGTGGTTTTGTCCAGGAAAAGGAAGACTGAGAAAGGCAGATGGATTCTGTTGGTGGAGTGCCAGCAGGAACTGTGCGCTTTGTTTTTGATTTTTGTAGGAAAAGGAGGGGAGGAAAGCAGAGGAGGGCGTTGGTGGAGCAGCTACATCCTTTTCCTCCCTTACACTCAAAAGCACCACCTCTTTCCCTCATTTTCCTCCTCCTCCTGCTGCTTGACCTCTCCCTCTTCCTCACGGTCATGAAAGGATGCTGCTGTTGTGTCAAGAAGGGCCTCTGTGGTTCTCCTCATCTGCTACTCCTTTTTTTTGTATTTTTGTGATTATGCTCTAGTTTTCTTTTTAGGCTACTTTTTAGTCTTGTATCAAATTTATTTGCTTTTGTTGTTAATATTTATGTTCTTTTGTTAGTCAAGTTCTGGTTGACTAGACATACTGCTAATTCAAGGGACATGCACAGAAATAGTGAGGGGCTGTTGCTTTAACCTGAAAAAAGGTGACCCCACCCTAATTTTAGGTGTCACCCTGCATAACTTGAAGGCATGCATCAGGATGGTGTAAATACGGTCATATATTTGACCCCAAATCAATTTGAACATTTATGGAATTGAGGAACAGCACTCTGTTCATGTAAACTAACATATTATTGCTCATATAGTTTCTCGTAAGTACTTCAAGCAGCTCTACAGTTGGAAACTGCTTGCCGATAACATTTTATTGATGTATGACTTGACAGCTGCATCTGCAGCACTGGCAGATTCAAGCAAATCTACCAAAAAGGGAGACTTCTGCATTTACAGCTACTTTTCTATCAATGTGAGAAATCTTTCCTGTGTGATAATGCTAATGTAGGTCTTTGCAAAGGGACTTATACTCAATCAAAATACTGCAAAGGGTTTCAGTTCATTTGATAACAAAAGTATGATTATAAGTGCATTTGTTTTAAAATTTTCTTCAGGATGCTCTTTTAATCCATAAAATGATCAAATAAAAAAAAATCTGAGTGTGGACTGCCTTCACGAATAAATTTGTAAAGAATTTCATTTTAAGAGCATTTTGATCAAATTTTGAACATAACTTCAGAAACCTGGTGGTAAGACCCAGATGTGCTTCTGAGGCCATGCTGACCGGTCAGAATGGCCAGTCAGTGGTCACTTTAGAGATGTATAAATCCAACAGAAACAAAAGCCTCCATTCTTGCCTCTGTTACTCTGTCAGAAATTCACACACTTATTATGACCGTTTGGAAAAATAACTGAGAGTGTTAGCCTTAAAAAGTCCAAACACCCAAGGTTCGCAGCTCATGTCACAAGCTATAAGAAGAAGCTTTGCACATGACACACAGTTCTTAATATGGCATGATTCAACAGTTACACTAAATGCAGTGGTTGTGACAGAGCTCAGTAATTATCTTGCATGTAATCTGTTTAAATGTTAGCCTACCCGGCAAGCTAGCCAAGGTTGGTTCAAGTTCATCTTTGTAAGTTCCAGTTGGTTTAAGTTTTGGCAATGGGTTACAAATGTAGCCTAATGACTTGGTGCAGCACACATTGTTTGGATTCAGAAGCTTAAGGAGAGATGTTTATTTACGAAGCATCCCAATGGTTATAGCTTCCATTTGTTGTTACTTCACTTCCATAGTGCAGCAGTTACTGGCTACTTTATTTATGCAGTTACTACAACAACATATGGACTCTACCAACCTACCTCCCTACCTACCTTCCGCCCTCCCGGGGGGGGGGGGGGGGGGGGGGGGGGGGGGGGGGGGGGGGGGGGGGGGGGGGGGGGGGGGGGGGGGGGGGGG
>JAQNCA010000013.1:790417-828162 GCA_029783725.1 Acanthurus tractus
AAAATTGGGTCATCGTGTGAATTCATTGTAGCTGACTCAACTCTAGACTGACCAAGGCTTTGTCATGGAAGAAACTTTCAAAAACAATGAAAACAAATGAAAAGTGAAATGTCGCTGTGAAGTAGGATGAGCACATGGGTTTTGTTTATTCTATTGTTAAACAGCCTTGTCGCTATGACAATCTGAAGAAATGTTCATTGTGGAGGGGATGCATTAAAGTTTTATTCATGATAAGTTTAGTGATGTACCTCAACTTCCTTAGTATTTGGACGGTTTAACCTGAAAGTTAAAGTTAAAAAAAATGAACCACACTATTGGCTTTAAAAAAAGATTGGTGACATTATTAGAAACATTTTTGATAATGTTGGTAGATAACTGAACTAAATATATAGTTATTTTTCGACATACCCTAATCAATTAAAGAATATTGCCAGAGTTAGACTGCTTTTCCCAGTCAGAAGAAATAAAGGTAATACATGCGTTCATCTCCAGCAGGCTGGATTGCTGCTTTAATGCTGCCCATTCTGGTATGTCGAAGAAAGCTATTAGTCAGTTAACTAGACTTTAAGACCACATTTTTCTTAACATAGTCTTTACATTGGTTAGCAGTGTGACAGAGTTAATTTTATTAGTTGTTATTATTATTAGTAAAATAATTTAATGGCTTGCCCCATATTATCTTTCTGACATGGTAATCACGTGTAGCTGCTGGGTCCCTTGCAGCTTCTAACTCAAACCTCGGTATCGCACTTGGAGTCAAAATTAAAAGACAAGAAGAGGCAGCCTTTGTTTATTATGCCCCAAAACTTAGGAACAGTCTCTCTGCAGGTCTTTCATACCAAATCAAACTTTTCAGCAAAAACACTAGTTCTTCCATTCATTAAGTAGCCTGTTTAATCTGCAGCAATGTTTGATATATATTTATACGCGCACATACACGCACACACACACACAAACACACATATATGTTCTGTTCTGTTTTAGGACAACTTAACTTTTATGACTTTTTCTTACAGTACGGATGAATTACACCAAACGTGTCTCATTTGTCCCGCTTCAGCTTATCTTGTTAATCCTTTCTCTCCTCTGTAGATGAAGACTGGTCCGTTTGCTGAGCACTCCAACCAGCTGTGGAACATCAGCGCTGTTCCTTCTTGGTCCAAAGTTAACCAGGGCCTGATCAGAATGTACAAGGCCGAGGTACTCCTTTCTCATTCTCTCCTGTTGTCATTGATCAGCCAAATACTTTTTTTCTGTCTGAGGTGGTTTTGTGTAGAGGAGTCAATGCACATTCCAAAGTACCGACTTGATAAAATTCCCTATAAACTTTGCTGACCCAAAACAAAAAAAAACTAATAATTGTAATGAAGTGCATGAATGCACTATAAGTGCACAACTATAATTAAAGAATATGCTGGATGTTAATAGCAGTGAAGGCTATTTAAACCTGTTGCTCAGTTGTCCCTGAATAATGATGAAGCCCATCTGATGTCACACAACTTAGATTCAAGCAGACATGCTTTTACCAGACTCAGGGGAAGGCCCATCTCGGGCATTTGGCGTGACCTGGAAACAACACTGCATGTTTTAACTGATAGTGGAAATGTAAAATTACTGTGGCATGATTGGACTCAGCACAGCCAAAAGTTCCAGTGCCAAGGCACTTTTTGTTGATCCCCTGACGTTTTTCTTTAGCAGCTTCACATTGTAAATGTATTCAACCCTTTAGTTTATAACCACATGCCTGCAAAACTAATGACATTCCAGTCAGCCTCAGCTGTATTTTGTGTATCATGTTAATTATGTTACTTTGCAAAAAAAGTTAACGAAAATGGCTACAATGGTATACTATATAGTATCATCTGCTTAGCATCAATAAATTGGCATCCTAATGTATGCATATAGATCAAAGCACTCCTGTAAGAAGGTTGGGGGCCACTAAGATAGCTGTAAGCCCTGTTCCCACCTGGTTTTATCATCCATTTTGCATGATCCGATCACAAGTGGACAATCTGAAGAAGGCTTCAAGTAGAAATTCACCCAAGATGCATTGAGGATGCATTTGATATCCAATCATGCAGACCACGTGCAGAGGTGTTCTGGGCCACATATGGCCACATTCTTTTAGCAGAGGGAGCACCAATCCATCCTTCGCCACAATGAAGGACCGCCTATTCAACTTATGTCTTCTGTGTAGGCAGAAGTACGGATAAATAACGGCAATAAGGAGGGTATATTAAGAACAGCAAGTCAAAGAACAAGCAGGAACCATAACAACCATAGGTTCAGTGCTGCTGGAGCTCATCCTAAACAGCCCCCCGGATCTTTTCTCTCCAAGTGAGGAAATAGAATATTTGTAGCTTGCATTTGTTGCTTGAAATTACTATACACTTTTTAAGCGCTTCAAGATCCAAGTATCACAAAGAATTTGTCATGCAAGAGAGACGATAAAAACAAACCCAATGGTCACATATCATTTTTACATTTGAGTTGGCTTGACTGACCAACGATGTTAGCTTGCACACTGAGTAACATGAAAGAAAACACTCCAACTTAAAATTTCTGGTAGCTGTCAAATAGTGGCCATAGACTGAATGATTGCAGCAAAATGAAATTTCTTCCATCTGTTAGACCACTACAGTATAGATTAAAAGAAAGAGAAGAATCCTCTTTTTTTGGGACGGCTTAAAAGGTAAAAGTTTACCATGATGTGTGAAACTTACTTGGTGAAACCTGGTTCACACTCACCGTGGACTAGCCATCAGTCAGTAGTGTGACGCACTAGCGGGACTTTTAAAAACAGTCAGCAGCAGTTAGCAGCTCACTCAAAATAGAATAACAGCAACTGAAAAATGTCTGCAATTGAGGAAGACAGAAATGTAAAAGCTCCTACAGAGAATGATTAATCATCGTTATTGCCAAATTATGCCATAGTTATTATTTAGAAAGCGTTGCTGGGTGCACATTTTAAATGTAACATAATGTGGCAAAGCTGTTGTGTGACACGTCATGCTCCTGAGGTTTTTACAAAGCTATTGTGCTATCTAAAACCACATGGCTTTATGCCCACTCTGTTTTTCTCTGTTTGTTGTGGCTGTGTGCACTATATCTGTTAAAAGGGATTGAGTCTATTTTACACCTTAGAAATGGCTTAAGTAAAGCAGCATATTTTGTGAAGCTGATGTTTGAAGATTTGGTCTTTCCTTGTGCCTTTAGACCAAGTGGACGTAAGACTCATTAACTCTCAAGATACACTGGAATTTTATTTAAATTCAACTTGATTATTTTGTATCTATAAAGGCATGGTATATAATAATCTTTTCTCACCTCCCATAGTACTGCTCCTACACAGATATTTTGCCTATAAAAGCCTTGAGATGCACATATTTCAATTAAAGCCCTATTAGAAACCCTGTTTAGCCATACATGGTGAAGAGAGAAGTAAAAAAAATGAAGCTATGTAAACTGGATTTCTTGTGAATTCTTCACCCCAATTAAGGAAACACTGTTTTCTTGTTTACATAACATCGAAGAAAACAGGTTACCGCTGAAAGCCGACTGTGACCAGGTTCCTTGTAAGCAGAACGCCCTAACAGAGTGTTGCTTTTGGTAGTAAAGGAGGGAGGCAGGAAAGGGTTAAGAGAGGAATGGAGAGAATGGAATTGTGTGCGTGTGTGTGTGGGCGGTTGGGGGTGGGGTTGGGGGGATGTCTAAACCCGTTCTCCCCGCCTGCATGCCCACATCCTGTGTTTTCCAGAGCAGCCTGTGAGTCTTCCCAAAGAGCTGAGGGGCCAAGCTGTCTGCCTCGCCCTCCCCCTCCTCCTCCTCCTCTGCGTTCCCTTCATTAAATCCTCCCCTCCCTCTGTCCCGACCTTCCTCCAAGCCTGGAGCAGCCATCAGCAGACTTGCATTCCTCTCTCCCTTTTCCTGGCCCCACACAGGGTTTCAGGCAGAGTGCTCTACTCAAACTAGAAAGAGCAGAATCCACCATTTTCTGTCTGAAGGAAGAGGCATTTCTGAAGCTTTGATGCCTCTTTAGAACATAAACTACATACGTTGATTGTTAACAAAGCTAGATGGACGTGGCCTAATAACTTAATTCAAATGAACAGAATTAAAAAGTAGTGTGTGACTTGACCATACTTGATAACATGATCAGCAACCAGTTCTCACCCATGTACTTTCAGGGCCCATACTAGCGTTTAGAGCGTTTTGTCTGTTAACCACCAGTTATGTATGTGTTTTGTTTTTCCTGCTACGTCTAGAGGTATCTGTATGGTTATTTTATTTCCATGCACAAAAAAAAAACACTTGCACCAACTTGAAACTTGCTTGACAGGGAGAATTCGTCACACTGAACATCACATCTTAGTTGTCAAAAACAAGCTTATTTGTACGTTCTAACAAGACTGTACATACTGAAGAGAAGTGAATGAAATCCACACTGCATACACATTTAAGAACACATGCAGCATAAAGCTGGTGTTATTCTGTATGTGTCTCATTGTTAAATCTCATTAAAAGGCCATAAACAACAGTGTGTCAGTCTCCCAGCACTTTCTGACTGTGGTTTGCAGCTCCAAACCCACCAGTTCCTACTGAGAACATAGTCAAAAAAAAAATTGTACCTTTTTTAAAGTCTGATTCATAGGGAACAAAAAAATGATGAAGCCATTCAGGATGAAGAACACAAAAATCTTTGCAAAAGGGACAGGATCATCAGTGATTTTGCCATAACTTTTTGTAAATTCAATCTGTTAATAATTTCTAATAGGTTAATTTTCTCTTCCACCAAGACAGATAAAAGTCTTCGAAAGTCTTGAACTTACAGTTAGTCCATCACCAGTGACCCTTTAAAGACTTAACAAATTGTCATCGATTAATCTGGGTAGACAAGAGTTTTATGACACATGTTTTTCCAGCAGTCCTCTGCCCAGATGGTCCTGACTGTGTCACTGCACAGACTGACTGAGCGCAAGAGTTCAATTCCACTCTGTTCCCTCTGCACAGCCTCCCTCCCCCACTGCAGACACCCAAAACCCCCACCCCTACACCCCAAAACTGGGTCTATGATCATACACTCAAAGAGCCTCCTCTGGTCTGGTCCACAGCCATTTTGAACACATTCAAAGTAAAAGTCTGAAGAGTTGACAGCAACTCTTTAGGTCAAGGTTAACTCTCCCAGTTTGTGCTTCAGTGAATGTTATAAAGACAAGGATGTGTCCTGTCACCAAACTTCAAGCTCTGGAAAGTCCCTATACATAGCCAGAGACTGCCACAACTTCCACACATGCTTATGTCAACTCATATTTAATGACAGTCTTCAGCAATAAAAGGATATTTCTGTTTGATCCACATAGCGAATTAGGATTGAAGGTAACCGGTGTATCTTACAGAAAGAATAATATAAATGAAGTTCAAGAAAAATGTCCGTTTATAACACTTTAGATCTTGTTTTCTTAGTTTTGGCCATAACTCATGTCTTTCCTACTGATAGGAATGACGCCCGTGACGGGGATAAAAGGTACAAATTGTTACAGATAAAACTTTACCTTGGTGACCTTTGGGGAATTTTTAATTCCACGTCAAAGCTTTACTTTGTAGCTTTGGGGCCAATGCTTGTAGTCGCTGTAGCCTCTCAAAAATGTGACTACATGTTAGGGCCAATGCTGCAAGATACTATATGAGGTCACAACAGATTTTATTGTGCAGCTCATGTTTCTCTTACCGTAGTAATCATGAGATACTCTAAAACTTACCATTTGGCCCTTAAAGTGATAATGAATTGAGAAAATGCTATGTATAACGCTTCTCACTGGTCAAAGAGCTCGAGGATGTTAGCCTGCCAAACCCTGATAATAAGCCAAAGAGTCCATAAGTCATAGTTTACCCATTCTCTAGAACAAAATTATTTTCCAACTCCATCATCCCTACTCCACTGATCCACCAACACTCTGCTCAGCTCCCAGACTAGCCTTTCCCTGGAGTTAACAGAAGCACATTGTCTAGACTCAAAGAATGTAAGTTGTATGGATGTGACTTTGGATCTTCACAGTTACTGTTGCAGAATAAAATCATTATAGCCTGATCACACATTATACATCCAACAAGTGTTGCAATGGTGCCATGAGCAGGTAAAATCTGTCAATAAAGCAGAAATCAAATCTACACTGTTGGTTATTATATAACTTAACTTCAGCTGACCCCTTGCTTGAAGTACAAACCCAGCTGTACTGCTTTGAAAATTCTCTCACCTTCCTCTCGCCCCAACTGGCTTTTTAAAACACTGCTGTAAAATGCCATAAACACTGCCTCTAAAAGTTTTGAGACTAAAAGCCCATTATGTAACTTTTCGTCCTTGAAATAGCAGTTTCAAAGTCATTGTAATGTTGGAGTGAGTTGTTGCATGTTGACTGGGCTCTCTGCCTCAGCCTCTCGGCCCTCCTTTGGCTTGTTTCTTCACTATGTAACTTTAAGCCGCGACCCGCGGTTTCAAAACTGAAACTTGACAAAGTAGTTACTCTGTCGCACAAAACAGTAATTTTGGTGAAAGCAGATTATATTTAATGGTGAAAATGCCCCCTTGTTTTCCCTCTGATGTTCTATGACTGCTCTGCCTCATTTCTGTGATTCTGAGGTTCCTGAAAGCAACACTGGTGCTACATGCTGCATACCGTAGCTGCAGTTTATTAGCAGCAGTGTTGACCACAAGTTTGTTCAGACTGTAGTTGTTGGCGACAGCTATGCTAAAGAAAAGGCTATGGACAGACACAAAACTGGACTGATTGCTGTTAAACAGTCAGTAGCTCCTTGCTTAGTTACCTGTCATGTTGTGGCTCTTGCTGGAAGTTTGGCTGGGTCAGAAATGAGGTCTCCTCATTAGTTTTGGAAGCCAAATCTGCCTGTTTTGAAAGAGGATACTAATGCTGTTCTGAGTTGTGTGCAGGGCTTGTTCAAACTTTGAAGGATAATACATGTAATGTTGCGGGGGCACCCAATCACACAGAAACTAATTCCTGCATAATATGGCTTAAAGATGAGATCTGAAGGTGGGTTCAGATGCAACTCAGCCAGTTTTGTATTCTTTAGCCTTGAAAAGTTATCATCTTAAGACTTGAGAATTCTGTGTTGTGCACATTTTTGTCGTTCATTTCTCTAATTTTCACTAAACAATAAAGGACAGACCTGCTTGAAAATCATTTAAGATGTTACTCTCAGTTAAACAGGAAATAACCTTAAGTCGTTATATGTAGAATTAAAAGAAGCCACTGATTGATTGTCAGATTGTCTCTTCAGAAAGTTGTTGAATGCTGCCTGCTCAGTTCTGCTCGTAATTCTGCATAAAGAAATTTTCAGGCACTGTTGAGCACTTTTTTTCTGAAGCACATTAGGGCCTTGACCTTCTTTAATTTAAATGCCTTCAAGTTTTTGCTCATTTTTCTCATGTTCATAAAACAGTCCCTCTTTGTTTTTTTTTTTCCCTTCCATTTGCAGTGTTTGGAAAAGTTTCCTGTGATCCAGCACTTCAAGTTCGGCAGCCTGCTGTCCATCCAGCCAACGAAGCCTTGATGCTCATGCTGCAGGCACGATGGAAAGACCAAAATCCCAACAGTTTTCCCTTCCTCTGGAATCCTCATGGTCAAATACAAGAGTAGCAAAAATCAAACCACATGTAGTTCAACACATGCACTCCTTCATGCACACGCATGTGGTCATGAAAGCTTGTAGGCCATCCATAACTTTAATGCAGAGCATGTTGTGGATAACCTTTGTGATTTGGGAGCATCTTTATATTTTTTGCCATTTTTGTATTTATATAATATGTAGAGTTTCAATGGCTCCTTTTTGAGAGATTTTGTTTTTAGAGTGCTCATCGAGGTTTAATGTTTGACTTTACCTCAAAGTTTGGATCTTAAAGAGCAGTAAACTCAATTACAAAATGAACTTGAGGTATTTTCTTGGTTTGCTTTTATGGCCAGACGTTTTAATTTTGTTGCAAAGGTATCAGTATCTTTATTACCCACTTCATCCCAACATTTCACAGTAATAACTTGCTAAAAAAAACAAAAAAAAAACTGTTTGAGTGTTTTTATTCCTAAGCAAAAAGTCTTGGGCTGGCATTCATTCAATGTGTTTTGCTTAGTGGAAAAAATAATGGATTAGATATTGGAAGCTTTCATAACAGTTTATCCAAAATGGAATGTACAGAACGTCTGTTGTCATAAATTCATAAAAAGTCAGTTTTAGCTGCGTATCTTTGAGTGAAATGTAGCTTATTTCTTTCTTTTTATTATTATTTTTTCCTTCACAGACTTTCCCCCAACACAAGCTGTTGGTGGTCTTTGTCCATGTCCTCATCATTATCCCAGGTCACCCCAGGCGTAGGTTTTAAATGAAAAAAAGTTATACACTGTAACTAAATACCTTAAGTTTGGTTTTGCTGTGCAGCTTTTTTTCCAAATTCCAAAATAAAATAAAGGGTTCAGAATCAACATTAGATTTTCATGTGTTGAACTTGGCGCAATTCATTTGGCATATTTCAAACATTTTGGCATGTGTTTTTTTTTTTATTTAATAAAAGCTATTTTTGTGTAATTTCACTGACGTGTCAAACCTGATTTAATACATCTTTCCTTTTTCTCATCATTTATATGGTGACTCTAAATGCTTGAACTCTGATTCAGGTCTGTCATATATTAAAGCCATTCTGTGTACAGTTTGAATGTGTCCCACTTTGACAGCCATGCTCACTGCTAATTTAAAAGAAATTTCAAACTTAGGAATAATCTGTACATTGTGGCTTTTAATGACTTTTATCCATAAATTTTCATTGTGAAGGTGTGGCTGTGAACTTTTTTTCCTCGCATTTCCCCCTGCAAAATGACTTGTTTTTCTCTAGATTATGTCCAAAGTTTGGAAGAGCAACATAAAATCATTTAATTCCTATTTAAATTGGCAGAGGGTTTAAGTGGAGGTTAGCAGTCTCAGCTGGCTGCAGTATCTGAAGCGCATGTTCATGTGCTCTACTGAATGCAGAAACTTTGTGGAATATCTGGATTTTTTTTTTCAGCATCCATGCATGAAACAGGTTAACTTTGGTTTAACATGAACATTTTTGTGTGCATCTTTCAAAACAGCCAAACTTGCCCACTAGAACATTTTGTACTATCAACCTAAATTTTCTCCTTTTTTTCTGTGAGACTTGTTTGTAAAGGTGCTCCAAGTCTGAATCAGCCAAGTCTCTAACTGGTGCAAACTTGTGGTAAATTGCTGAGTTTAACCAAGTGAATACTACCTCTTAATCAGAAGGTAGGAGTTTCTGGGATTTCAGAGTTGCATTCATAAAGATTTTACCCAACAGAAAAAAATTCAACATCAAATTTTAATTCCTATTTTGGAAATAAGCTGCCAACACAGCAAATTTATCAGTGATAGTATGGTAAAGAGACTTCACTTTGCACAGCTTGTTTTGTAAAAAAATTCTTAAAGTTGAATTTAGTGTCATATTTAAAGATTAAATCATTCAGATGAGCACATCAAGATTTCAGGTCAAATGTGCTCATTTCATTTGTATGCAAAAGAAAACTCTTAAGTAGGAGAAAATTTATTAAACGCCACAAACTGAATTATTTAACTCATGTAACTTTAGAACAAAGCAGTTTGTACTAATACTTCCTCGTGACCCAGAGATGAACCAAGCAGTGAAGCAGATAGACTCTGAAATGAGGAGAGAAAGTACTGAATATTGCATGAGTCAGGATTCTTTAACTGCTCCTCCATGTGTTAGATGGGTGTTTTTTCAACAACTGGGGATAGCAGCAGTAGGGAAACTCCAAAACAACGGTCCTTTTTTTAAACTTACTACGAGTCCTCATGAGGACCAAGGTGGAATTCCCCTTTTCATACAGGAAGTTGGACTGCAGTGCAGAGAGTGGTGGGAGGAAGCACAGCAATACAAAGAAGACTGATGTGCTGTATGTTGTAGTCCATGAAGGTGTGTCCTTCAGGAAAGTCATGTCTTTCCTGATGAGACACCTCTTTATGTACAGAGAGAAAAAGCACGGGTGAATTTAAGAAATCCTCTTAACTCATAAATTCTGACTGTTAACACATTTTATTTATAGTGTTCAGTAATTATATCATGAGTAGGTCCACAAAAAGCCAGTGATACACTCCACGGTTTGTTCTTGTCAACAGCCTGAACATGTTGCTCCGCGCTAAATGTGGATTGCTAAACCAGAAGTCTACTCGATATCCTTCAAATACACGGCATGTTCTCACAAGCAAACTGGTGGATCTGTGAAAAGTTCATGTATTAACTGTGTGGTATACAGGGAGCACCACAGGCCCTACTCTCCTTATGCATGTTGCCATGGAGAAATTTGAGTTAGACAGTTTAGATGTGATGTTCATCACAAGTCCATTGTTTTAAAGTAAGGTTTAAAAATGAGTAAATTAGGGTTTCAACAGTACTTGTGGACCACTGGAATTAACCACCAGCAAAAAACAAGACAGTGGTCAACAAAGAGTTGATCACAATTTGCAAATGAGTGTTCATGATGGATCAGGGTGCAAATCTAAGGGAAAAAAAGATGAATTTCTTGGCCTCATTTGGAGGAATGTTTGGAATGGGACAGCTGCGTCGACCCGTTCTGACATGTCTGGGCTTGAAATGTGGACTTCCATGGAGGCAGACTCTGAAATGGGATGCAGCTGCAGGCTTAAGATGGTGGATAGCCGTGGTGGAAAGCAGCTAAGTACTCACGGTATACTTAAATATAGTCTCAGGTGCTTTTACTTTTATCTGACAGCTGGAGTTATTTCCCACATTTTACATACAACATACAGAACTCTAAATTGTTCTCAACCTCTTTTCTGCTTGAGACTCCTTGCTTTGGGCCTCTTGTCCAACATTATACAAATCTGAATAGTCAACCAACCCACACCCTATTTTCCCCTTTAACTTTTCAGATGTTTTCATTTAAACTATCCAACTAAAACACAGAGTAGTAATGTATTCATTTATTATCATTAACTGCTTATTCTTTCCAGGGTCTTAGTATAAAGTCATATTTTTTATTTTAAAAATGTAAAAGAATAAGAAAAAAATAAGTTTATGTTGTGAAAGTTCTTTTCCTGCCTGGAGACTTCGGATGGGTCTGGAGGAAATAATAAAAATGTAGCTTGAACATAATCTCGTGTTAGTAATAGACTGAAACTGTGTTCATAGGCACTTAAAGAAATAGACTAATTAATTATAAAACTGTCAGTTAAGAGAAGGTAATATAATAATATATTTACCTTATCTGAAGCTATCTTAATTTTAAAAAATTGCAAAAAAATTAATCTGTTTTTATTTTTTTCTCAGAAGAATTTCCTCATGGTTATAGGCAAGTGAGACTGGGTCCTAATTGGTTTCTATAAGAACATGCAAATTAGATGCAGCACTTTTCATCCACACTATGCAAATAGGGGCATAACCTAGTTTTCAATATGTGACATGTCCATCAGCTTATTTAAGATTCAACTGGGTAGGGCCTATTTCTTTGGATGTGAAAACACAGTTTATCTTTTCTATCATTATATATCATGGCTTCTACAAAGTCAACTATGTGCAGGGGGGGTGGTCTATTTTTCCTTTTCAATTTATGAAAAAAGGGGCGTGGCCTCACTGTCTGTACAGTAATATTTAAAAATGAGAGGCATAAATGTGAATGCATATGGTCAATATTTTTCTTCGGTATGCAAGACTGCAGTCATTTTTTGGTGTAACTTTGTTAATAAATGACTAGAGGCTCAACACATTCAATAAACAAGACAGCTGAATTTTTGATTTAATATTTTAGTATTTAGCAATTTATTTATGCTTTCAAAAAGTTTTTTTCACTTTTTACCTCTTTACTTTGAAAAGCAGGAGAATATTTCTTTATCAGAAACTCTGAGATTCTGAGGGTGGCAATTTTAGTCAAAAAAAACCTTGTTTTATAAAAATCTGCATTGTTACATACCAACTAAATATAAAGCAAAATATGTAAGGTTTGTTTATTGTGTTGGCGAATCTACCATTGAACACTTACTTTAATCCTTAATCTTGTTTCTATGCACAAAGATGTTAAGGGCCAGTGGTAATTCAGGGTAAGGGGAGAGGGTCAGTGATTCAATCCACAGTTACTACAGTCTGCATGTCAGAGTGTCCTCTGGCATGATACTGAACCCCAAATTGGTGCCTAAATATTGTGTGCGTGTTCCTAATGAGCAGCACTTTCTATAGAAGCCCCTGCCTTCAGTGTATTAATGAGTTAATGCTGACTTCTGATTTAGTGATTGAGTGGTTGAAAGTCTGGAAAACAGCTTTATAAAGAGAGTCCATTTACTGTTTCAATTTAAAACTGTTAAACTATGTCTTTCAAAGTTTGACCATCGAACGTTCACATTTTCAGATGGTTGTTTCTCCTGTTAACAGCAATAAGACATCAGGGTTTAATTTACCAAATCTTGAGAAAAATGTTGAGTCCTACAAATGCAGTAGCCTTTTCAACATGGAAGACTAAAACTGTTTTAAAAGGGAGAGTTTCTTCATGTGTGCACACTCAGCCTGCTTTATATGTCTGTGTTAAAATCAAAGTTATGGGACATAATAGTGTATTCTATGCTGTGGCCCTATGCCTCATCTGAGTCCATACCTTCTCTCTTTTCTGTGCTACAGAAATGTGAATAGGGTAATGTTGTTCATTTATTTTCTTTAACTCCAACATCTTCATTCTTATTTGCCATTGAAGGAGGAGACACTTGACAGTAAGCCACAGAAACCCCAACCTTTACAATGACAAATACTGCTTGTGTAGGCACAGATTCATCACAGGATCCGTCTTAAACCTGGACCTGGTCTGCATCAGATCCTTCTGACAAAAAAAAAACCCTCTCTGACCTCCCTTCCCCCCCACAGACCTCTGTGCAACCTGGCTGACCTGTATGCTCTCTGCTGCCACAGTCTGCCTCCCCATGCCTGAACACCTATTCCCTACAGTCCACCCCACCACCCACCCCTCCCGTCTGCTGTCACATGTGGCCTCCCCCCCCTCTGGAAACCCCCCAACACATCAACCCCCTCTCCTGACAAAGCCTGCCTCCCTCCCCCCGTGCTAACCCCCCACATGGCTGCAACTCTTCCCCCCTCGCTCTGTTGTCTACCCCTCCTCCGCCACCCCCAACACTAGTCACTACACTCCCCCCACCCTTAGTTCATCAACCCTACCACCTGGTATTGTCCTTTTAATGTGCATAAGGTGATAAGAGAAGTAAGTGATTGGTAAAATAAATAAGAACAGTCTGGAAATAGGCTGAAAACTGTGTTTTTGTCATGTCATGCTTTAATGTAAAGATCTGATTTTATTTAGTTGCATTTTTTTGTCTTTGCATATCCATGTGGCACAGACTAATCAGTGTAGGTGCTTCATTTAGGATGCTGTATTATTATTTTTCTGTATTTATAAATGTTAATTATTGTAGTTATAATGTTTTATGTATATCATGAATAACATCGGAATTTAAAAAACAGATGTAAATATTGAGAAAAACCAAAATCCATTTGTAAATGGTAAGTATGAGAAATTAAATCAATGATATGTCCCTGATATGTAATAAATTTGAGAGTTTGATTGTGTGTATGTGTGTTTTGTGTGAGTGTGTGTGCACATGTGTGTTCATGGGTGTCAGTCTTTTGCAATCCAGATGGAGGAGCTGTGTATACACCATGAAACCAGACCATTGTCCTCACTGTTTGTCAGTATCGCAGAGAGCTGATCCATGATTTGTCTTTGATATCATTTCATGTTTTCATTTCGTAGAATCTCTAAGCTCAAGCAAAGATTTTGTATTCATCCAGTAGGCAGATGCTTTCTGTAAAGAATCAGATACTAAATCCTCTTCCAACCAATTTCTGCATAAATGTGTTGTTCACGTTGCCTCATCACTTCCATTACATCTTACTAACTGCTAGTTTTTATGGGTAGTGGCAGCTGGAAAAAGCCTGCAGAGCTGGAGGAGCAAGCGGGCAGCAGCGATGGATGTGATGTGTTGGGGTCGAGCGATGCCTCACTCTAAGACGCAAAAAAAATGAGCCAGCCGGGAAAGAAGGAGGACGAGAGAAGAGAGGAGGAGGAGAGAAGGAGGGTGTCGGGGGCTGGTGAGCGGAGAGTTTGAGGGAGGGTCAGCCTAAGGTGGCTCTGCTCTGCATACACAGCCCTACTGATATCTTCATTCACTGATTTTAAAGAACACCACCAAGTGGCACAGAGCAGAGATAACAGGACTTAAAGTTTTGCTTGGGAAGGAATTCCAGGCTGAGATGAGAAGAGTGCACTGCATCACATGTGGTTCAGGTAGTCTAATGCATTCTGAAGGCAGGGGGCGAAAATGAAGAATGGGTCTTTTTATGACATTTAGAACAAACGATATGACACATATCACCCATTTTAGATTTTCAAGCATTTGAAATTTATTATGTGCGACATTTGCACCAAAATTCAATTCGCCTATCTTTACCGTGGTTTCAAATACACTGTGAGGGTACAAAATAACCCTGTACAGCTTAAATTAGCCATATATGATAGATCTGCAATACGTCCCGGTTTCTATGAACCTATAATGATCAATTTGTTCCAGATAGGAAGTGGTTGCTGGTGATTGTTGAGTTTGGTAGTGTATGACAAAAATAAATAAATACAAATAATAGCTTTTCTGGATTGTTCAAGTGTGTCTCACAGGGGAGTTTGCTCATGCAAATACCTCCACCGTCATCACATATCAAAATGTCAAATACAGTATGATGTCAAGAATGGAATACATATAATATGCAAACTCCATCAACTACGGAAGGCCATGATATGTAACTGAAACCCCAGCAAAAATCTGACCTTTAGTCAATGTTCATTTTTATTTTTGTTTTTTTGTTTTTTGTGAAACTAAAAAGAAATATATAGTTTTGCACCATATATTTCATTCATTCTGGGGGTTCATATGTTTTTGTTAATGACTTTACTGAGGTAATATATATCAGTAGGAGTCATTAGAAGCAATAATTCTTAGGTTGCCAGGTTGCAAAATACAACATCTGGAAAAGGCTTGTGAAGAATCTGGACCACAACCCACTGACAACTTGTTAAAGGAACAGTTCAACATTTGAACCGAGCTTATCTGCTTTCTGGCAGAGAGTAAGATGAGAAGATCAACACCATTCTCCAGTTCTCTGCTTAACACAAGGCTAAAGCCAACAGCTGGTTAGCTTAGCTTAGCTCAAAGAATGGAAACAAAGGAAAAGAGCTAGCCTAGATTTGTCTAAATGTAACCAAAATCTGCTCTCCTCTAAAGGGCATAGATTAACATGTTATATCTAGTTTTTTAAATGTTAATAGAAAAAACAAAGACTGTAAAGGACAAGTTGCCACTTTAAAGGAGTTAGTTGCCTAACTATTTCTTGGCTCTTGGCAGTTGCCAGGCAACCAACAGACACTCCAAGAAGTCACTGGTTCAAGATGAGAAATAGATTAGGGCCTAAAATGACCAGGTGTAGTTTTACATTTCTATTTTTATATTGATAAAGAAAAATTTTTGAGCTTTAGAGGCTCTGATAGACACAACAAGCTGTGGCTTAGCTTGTTATTGATATGAAGGTCTTATTGATCTTCTCATTGAATTCTGACAGAAATTGTATCGGCAGAGGTGTATTTCACTTAATCTTTATGTGTGCAAACATGATGGATTGTTGAATGAAATTTATTTTTTAAAAACATTGAAACATTTGCTACAAAGTCAGAAACCTCTGACCTCTCATTATTGTTTGATCATCAATTAGGCCCACAGATTCATTCACTGCATAACTGCATCCAAGTAAAAAGTGATGCACACAAACCAAAAGAATTTTTTCGCAATGTGAACAACAGCTTATCTTATTAAATGATTCATTAACGTGTTGGACAGCCATTACTTGCTGATCCTTTATCTACAGTATCTTACTTATATGTATCATAAGTATGTGAGATGTTTTATAATGGTACTATTCATGACAATGGTCCGTTACTGTGGGCCTGTAACTCCATTGGGTCTTTAATTAAAAGAAACAGCTTCATACCTGCAGTCAGACACAACAGTTAAGATTAAGGTTTTCATTTTTTATTAAGATTATAAATTTTTAACAAATATTTTCTGGAACAGTTTTACCCGGTGATATACAATTTAGTAAGCACAAAAATACAAGAATAACAACAAAATATGTAGAGAATGGCTGAATACTCTCTTTATTTTGGTACACATAGTGCTCATAAAGCTAATGCGTGGATTCTCAGGTTATGGCTAAATCATGAGTTTGCCTTTTTAAAACAAAAGGACTAAGATCATTCTTTTACAAAACAAAGTAAAACTCACAAAACCAAGACATGTTGGCATTATGAATTGCTGTGAAGGCTTTGAGCAACAACCATGATTAAGAGAGGATGTCAAACTGCCAATATAACCTGGACTGTGTCACACACTGGTAGTGGAGGTGAAGTGATGACCACATATATAGCCCAAAAAGTGTTACAGAATTTAAGTGTTGGCACTCCATTAAGTGATATAAGCTGGTTCAGTCCATGTACCTCTGAAGTGTATAGGAGGGAGTCTTTTACGAGGTGTTCACACGACAACGAACTGTTCAGAATGTGCAAGGTCCATTTCATACTGGAGACGGGGTTTCTCCAAAAGGGTCCTCAGCCCAGGTTAGGAGAGACATTCAGTCACTTTCTATTTATGACAATAGCTAGCAGTAGTGTGCATTGGATTAAGGCAACGGAAGTCAATCCATTTCATCAGTCACATAAGTGTATTCTGTAGACTTGCATCTCCCATTCTGAAAACAGGAGAGTCTGTACATGATACATATGGCACAAACTCTTTCCACTCCATTATTGTCATTAAAATGCTCATTTAAATAGCTTTTCTTTTTCCTGCAAAAATAAAGTTGATTTAAAACCTCGTAGGGGGGGAGCGGGTTCAGTTTAACCGCCTTTTCCTCCAATCAGAAAGACATGTGAGCGTTGTCACCCAGGGCACACCAATGCACCACACTAACATGTTATTGATGGTTTATTAATACGCGGGTGTGCTTTGAGAAATAAATCTTGATACTTTTATTATTATTTTTTTTTTTGAACTGCTGTTTTTGTTCAAAGTATGGACTGAGTCTAGTTGTAATCTTAGCACATGGTATTTCAATGGCAGACTTTGTGGGGTCAGTTGTAAGGCATGCTTAAGTGTTTCGCTAAACCTTCCATTTGTGTTACACATTTGAAAAATGAACTTAATGTTCAAGATGAATTTAAGAGGGTTATTAAAGTACCACACCTCCTATGTAATAAGTTGACTGGTTATTTCATTTATTTAAGGTAACTGATTAATTTATAAACCTTTTTTCCCCCAAACCAGTGGTGCCAAAGTTGTTCACTAAATCTTGGGTGGACATTTCTTAAAAAAGGTGTTATTTGCTAAATGTTCCATAAAGGAGTTACAATGCAAAGGTTCAACACATTACCCCTTTTTTTATATGATATGTTGTAAACATGTAAACTTTATCAGTATGGGGACGTTTTTTGTTACCAAGACCGTTCTCTTCAGCTTCCAACACAAACTGGCGGTAGAAAAATTTTCTGTTTTTGTTTACCAGTACAAGTGGAAAACATGTTACAACTGACGCCGGTCCCCCCCCGAAAATAAAGTGTTTGATTCAGAATGCCACAATCGCCCGGGTCCATGCCCCCAGACTGGCCAGGACATGTTTGCTACAGATCTGTTCCAAGTCCGCCTGTCTGCTCAGCAGCCCTGAAAACCCCGAGCCGAAGATTGAAATCAGGTTAGAGATGTTGGAAGTGTCTGTATAGTCCGGGTTGGAGTACGAACAGTCCTCCCGTTTCGCCCTTTTGCGAGCCGCTGTAAAATCCGACACTTCTTCAGCGTCAGATATACAACAACCAAACTCAACCTTCCGTTTCTTAGACGGGGACTGCGCGCCCTGGAGCGCATCGCAGCAGCAGTCTTGGTGGAGGTAACCGTTCTCTACCGTCGTCACCACATGCGTGTCCAAGTCCAGTACTGTGGTTTTGTTGCAATGCGCGCTGCTGTTTACTGGAAACTGGTCACACTGTGACACCGGGGAAGCCTCCATGCAGCAGCTTCTGTAGTAGGAAGGCTCCGGTTCCTTGTTGTCGTCCTCGAGGGGTGAGCAGCCGGGGAGAGCGCACGCTGTCCGGGTGTGCGCAGCTGGCTGCGCCGCGTCTCGGTGGCACGCAGAGCCGCACAGACTCCCTTCTTCGCCGCAGCAAGCAGCCCGCGCCTGCTCCTCGTCGGCGGCGTCCTCTATGTCCGGGTCGAGGGGATTGAGCTCTTGGATCTCGTTGCAGACCGTCATTACTTCCTCGTACTGCTGCATTCTGTAGATCTCCGCGTATTTCTCCTTGATGTAGACCTGCCTGGCGTTCCTGAGCACATAGGAGACCAGAAGGTTTTTGTGCAGCTTGATCCCCCCTCTCTGCGTCCTGGAGTTGTGGATCTTCATTAAGGAAATGGAAATCAGGCTTTGCGCGTCCACTGCGCATTCCATGGTGTTGATCATTTTGTTTTCCCAGTTCAGCTCCAGCTCCTTTCTAAGGGAACCAAACCGATTCTCAGCTATCTCAGTGGAACTCGTTTTGTTCGAGGAGAGAGGTTTAAGTCAGCTCTGTGGAGATACATTGGACACAATGGTCCTCCTCCGTCTCACCGCCAGCAATCATTTGCAGATGGCCTGAAAACAGAACATATATAGTCAAAACAGAAGGTCCGCCCTGTTCTCACAGGGCCAATCAGCTGCATGGGATCTGCAGATTGACAGACTGGTGCTCTGGAAATATGTCGTTCTCAACCAATCAGCGTCAGGCGGTTCCTCTGTACTATTCAAATTCCACCCAGGCTGTCTAACAGGAATGTCCTCATTTCAGCCGCACCATATATCTGGGACTTCCAAAAGACAGTTAGTGTTGTGAGTATTCATTAATAATTGAGATTAGGTTAATCTGGCTAAAAAAAAGTAATCACAGTTTATTTTGATGTTTGGTTTACAACCCTTTTCGGACTAAGTTAGCTGAACTGTAACTTAACATTGTCCCTAAATTGTATAGACAAGACAGACATGTCCAAGAACAAATAAGTATCATAATTCAAAAACTCATCATTCAAACTTTAACGTGTGAAATTTATATGAGGTTTGTTGTTGAAATGGTTGTAATAAAAGTTCTAGAATGGTTATAATATTCATATTTTTTAATGGGGTTTGACAACAATAAAAAAAAAATATATAACACAAACTCTATTCTTAAAGGACTAGGTCAGAAACTTATACAATACAATTGCTCTATTTAGGACAAAACAATAACTTGGAAATGTAGGTCCATGTGTAAACAGGAGAGAGCGGGCTGTCAGTCAGAATGAGGAATGTGGTGGATTTGCTGAAACCTTCCTCTTGAGCAGGTTTCACTGATGAGGAAATGCTCTGTCGTCTGGCACGTTAGCACTGCTGCACTGCAAGAAGGGTTTTTGTGTATTCATAAGCAGGAAGTACAAAGACCTGGAGGAAAACACCTGTATAAAGGGTCAATTCAACCAAATCATGCAAACTTGCAAACTCATTTCTGCCTCCATTCCAAAACAATGAAGATGAATGAAATTTTCTTTCAAATATTCGAGTAGTGTTTTCTCAGAAACGGTGTCCTTGTTACACTGGATAATCCACAGACCTAATTATCCGATGTTTTTATTGGGAAGAATTTCTACCAAGTCTTCCAAATAGTCCTAATGAAATAAAGTATGTTACCCATTATTTCAATCAGTTCAATTGTATTGGGATGAAGGGAGAAACCTAAGGGATGGATATTTAAAAACCTGGACAAATAATAAGATAATAAATACACTGTTACCAAGACTTTCCCACAACAGATGCAGTGAAATAAATAAGTAGACACCATTTTGGCTTAAAACTATTCCACTAATGGCCACTAGATTGTGGCTACAAAAATTCCTCCAACTGCTCAGGATTCCAGTGTGAGGACATTTTTAGAATTTGACCAATACAGCTGCAACAAAGACCCTTTTTAAATTGCCTTTTTTCCCCACATTCCCCACACAACAAAACTACATCAGCATAATGCTGTCCCAGTGTCGTCATTTGCCAGCATTTCAGAGCCTTATGAGGCACGATGGACTTGATGTGTAACATATCAGGGTTGGTGGCAAGTGTTGCACACAACATGTGCATCTTACAGCACATTAACAGTGTCATAATGTGGCAATAACAAGTATTTAGTATTCCTGTTGTGTGGCCGTTCATCTCATTCCCTGCTCGAAATATTAAGAAGTTCCATGCATTGCACTGACATTGTGTGTTGCTGTTCTTCTTCTGTGAGGTATCTGCTAACTGATGCTGGCTGTTTTAAATCCCCTGGTGGTGGTGGGTTGCACACGTGACACACTGTCAAAGCATTACACCCCTGTCCGAGTGTGCCAGCTCACTCTTTTATACTAATGTTGATTCACCTCTGGTACCGTCAAGGCACATAAACATCATAATAATATTCCTACCTTAAACAGGCTGTGGAGAGGTGACTGTTTAAACATCTTTCTTGCAAGTACTGTCCATATGTCTTTTCAAGAGAATGTCAGAGTTTCTACTGAGACTCTAAGTTACATGTCCTGGTGGCAGCTTGTTCACCCGACTCTGCGGTTCCTCTCAGCACTACAGAGTGTTTTCATGTCTTTCAACTCATTCAAATTTTACTGTTTTGGTTCCTCCAGACAAGGAGCTGACTTTAGTAAAAAAAAAAAAAAAAAGCTGTTATGCAGCCATTATAGGCTACCAGCTGTCAACTAGCTGGTTAAGACATGGTTAAGACATTTAGCCACTTCAAGAGGATGAATATTAGACTGACATCTACTATGGACCTTCAAAACTACTTTAATTGGATGTTGATGTTCTTTGTTTTTGCTGAGTATGTGTCAGCTATTCAGATACATTTGTAATGATAAGCCACACTGCTTTCATGGCAGACCTGATTAAAATCATTTTAGCCTAATAAAATACTGTAAAAATAATATTGCCTTAGTTTGCATTTTGGATACTGGATCAGAAATGTTTTCTTCTTCTCCAGTTAGGAGAATCAGTAACTACTAACATGTGGGAATGTTGTGGAGCAGGTAGGCTTTGTGATGGGGGAGCAGAGCAAACCAGCAAGAGAGAGGCAGCCTGCACACACAAGAGGCACAGAGACACAAGGAGAGAGCGAGTCACATTCAAATATTGGTTTAGGCTGATATATTGAGTATTTCTGAATATTGAGGCATAATCTAGTTCAGATCTGTGGCTGTGTATAGATCGAGTCAAATCTCTGACTCATACTGGTTTTCTGAGACATATTGGTTCATCTACACACACTGTAAATAGGAAACTGTTTGCTAACACTATCGCTATAAACTCTATAATATAAAAATCTGTCAATGTTTTCTTTATAGCTTTGTTGTGCTGCCCCAAAGTGGCCAAAAAAAGAATGAATGTAGCTTTAAATAGAAGTATGTTTGGAGGCGTTCGTTCTGTGTGTGCCAGCCTAGTCACAGTCACCGCGGTGGCTTCCATGTGCTTGTGAATGTCTTGTGCAGACTGCAATCTCTTTGACTAAATTATGTTCTTTTGGCTCCAGATGGCAGATGGTTAAGGTTTACCTTAACCCTTTACTATCTGTCTGTGACATCAAAGACACTATGCCAATGTGTAGTTGTTTTTTTACAGAATATATATGGGTGTCCTGCATAAACAAAGACAAGTTTCACCTGCCATCATAGTAGTGTGATGTGTCTTTAATAATTCTGTTTTTTTCAAAGTGAGTAGCTGACTACCTGAACATTCATAGCCCTTACTGCCAGTTAATACCTGGAATTATAATTGAATAAAAATTCAATATTATTAATTTACTAATCAAATAATCTGATACCTAGATTGAATAAAAGATTTTAAAAAATGAAAGAAAACACACACATTTTTGGGGTCTGAGTAGTACCACAGTTACAAACCCACTCAGTCACATATTACAGAGAGCCAGCATTGCAGTGGCCTCTACAGGTTTAATCATAGGTTCAAATGCTTGCCAAGTGATTGCAATAACCTGTGTTGAACCTGTAGAGGCCAGTGCAGCACTAGTTTTCTGCCCACTGTGATTAGTGCTTTGTTACTGTTTCCAAATTCTTCTGAGGTGGGACAGTGCTTCTATAGCCTGCAGAGTGCAACAACATATTTATTTTCATGCAGGATGAACTAGAAGTGGAACTCCCTCTGGATAAGACCAAGAACCCGCTGAGGGTTGGCTGAAGGACGCCTGCTTGTAATGTTCTCTATGAATGATGAATGTATGATGCAGTGCAGGACACACACTCATCTTTTCTTCCAGAGGAGGTAGCTGTTTGCAAAGAGGAGCACACCCCAGAGGGTCCCTGAGATGAAACAGGTTTCCTTCAGTTTAATATATAAAGATCACCGCTCACAAGATAAAGGCTTGTTGGAGGTGCTGGAGCTTGCATTCAACACATAAGAGCATCCCCACACTGCAGTCTGTGTTATATTGATTTACTGGGAAAGCTTTCAGAAAGGAATCTCCTTAAACCTTTGAACAACAGGTTTAGGAACAAAAGCACATCTTTTCAAGTGCAGTTAGTTTTTATAAATCAGATTTAAAGTAACACATTGTAACAATACGAGAATAGTCACTGTGTTACAATGAATGCACTAGTGGGGACGAAAAGGACCCCTCATCTTGAATCTGCATCCAATGTGATAGAGGACATGAGGACAATCTCTGGAGCTCCCTGCTGTCTTTGTCCATGTGGGGTTTTGCTGAGAGAATGTGTTACATGTAAATTGAAGGGGTCAAGTCAACAAAATAAAAAAAAAAAACATATTTTCTCACTTACCTCTTGTGGTACATAGTCGTGCTCCAATTAGTTTTATTTTTTATTTTTTGTCTATTTTGTTTATGATGTCTGCCTCCATCCCAATACAACAAAGATTAGGGGAATCTGTTTTTTGTTTTTTTTGATTATTTTTTGTTGGGTTTTTTTTTGCTCAGCAGCCACATGTCACTCCAGACACTATTTCTGATTTCTTTAAAATTCACAAATCTTGCTCTTTCTATTATAACCTCTTTCTGACAAAGGAAGTCATTCCCAAATATATAGTTGGACAAATGATGCCCAAACTACCTGCATTGTAGTTTGGCAGCGCTGCAGTTCAAGTATAGCCACCGGTAAAAATGTGTGGTTTGTTTTGGTTGTTGTTCTTTTTTATCACTCTTCATATACTTGAACACTTACATTTTGTAAAATATGCTAACTCTGTGTGGTTTCTTTCCACTTGTGAAATCTCATGTCTGTGTGTGTTTGGTTAGAGCTAGTTATGGTAACCATGGCATGTAGATTGGAAGCAGAGGCGCACAGCTAGCCAGCTTCTGTCCAAAGCTCAAACACATACAAACCTTTGAGCGTTAGCATAATTTATTAAGGCTGAGTTTTTTTAATGCAGTAGTCGGGGTTTGGTTCAAACTTGGGGCCCTTTGCTGTATGTCATTTCCTCTCTGTCTCTCTTCACTTCCCTGTAGCTATTCAAATACACAATTTAAAAGACCTTCCTTTGTGTGTGCTCGTATTCTAATTTTTAAATTTTATTAATTATTGCTTACAAATACGACCATTGGAGTGTTAATGTAATCTGTGTTTATTTGCCATACAAACTGCACAGACATTAGCTGGTAAGACATCCCATTCTAACTCTTTTTGTTATTCTGTTTTTCCCAATCAATGAAGCAGATTTCAGAAGCTTCAGAAAATCCACAATCCACTTTGCTCAAGTTGAAGCTTATTTTTTGCTAGTGATATTGCATCTGTTTGTCTGTCTATGTCCATCTTTCCACGTACTTTGTATGCAATGTGCCTGCTCTGCACTATGTCTGCACACACCTTCACAGGTGTGCCAGGTGTTTACCTTCTCATTCACATAAGAAATGAGACATGAGATTATTTTGAACTTTATCTCCCTCCTGAAGAGAAACATATTATTTATTTTTAAAATTTCATATGGTTTTTCCTCATATAACCAATTACGGTTAAAACACTTCCTATACAAACATATCAATATATAGTTAATGGACAAGCAAACATGCAGGCAGTTATATTAAATCATTCATATACTGATTTTATTCCATTACCATGCTTTCTTTGTCTCTCTGCATTCTTCTATTACATTGCGGTCTCTTTCTATTTTCAGTCTTTCCTCGTTGTATCTGCTCTCCCCTGTTCACAGCCATCCTCCCACCCTCGCCCATCTCCTCCCTTCGTCTTTTCAGCCTCACTGCTCGATTGTCTCTGGCTCATTTTACCACTCCTTTGCTCACTGTACTGACATTCTCTTATTTTTCACCCTTCAGTTTCTTTCTTAGCATGATTATGTTTCTCTCTGTACCTTGGAGAGAGAATGCAGCATTGCAACATGGTTGCAGGTGTCAGCAAAGTGGATCCTGCTTTTGCTTCCTTTGCATGCATGGTCAGCACTGGAGATCATAGAGGTATCTGTCTGTGCTGCTGCCACAGTCCTGTATCCACACCCACAATTATTACTTATTTGCTTCTCTGCTTACTTGTGCAAATGTCTTTCTGTTTTTTTTATCTCCTGCAGCTAATGCCTAATTACTTCACTCCTCACCAACCTCTCTACCAGCTGTTGTGTTCAGTCTGGTAGAAGAGTGATTGTTTCTAGCTCATCTTAAAGAAATTATTTTTCAATGTGCTCCAGTGAAAAAGGCAGTAAGAAAATGAACATAATCATTTGTCAATGAAAACTTGAGTTAGTTTCATACTCAGTTAAGCTTAGGAGAACTATTGTGCCTGATTTCTCCATCCAATTCTGTAATTACTTCACACAATGTGTATCAGATGCTAGTGACTGGATTTTAATAATAAATTGGGGAATGATATAGATCAGTGAGCTTTCCAAGTTAATAAAATTGTGTTTGTTTTAGTAATATGTAGAATATTTTCTACTTACAGCTTCAAAAAGACTGCATAATGGTGACATTTTTATAGGAGAGCTTTTTTTGCAAGGGTGGGGTAACAAACAAGTTATGTCAGTAAAAAACTAACAGGACAGAATGTACAGTATGTGCCTTCTCTGAAGATTCTTATGAGAAGAAGTTCAATGTGATTTTGTCCTCATGTGGAGAGTGTTGGGGCAGCCCCTTTTGCCCTCTATGACTAACCACCATTGACTCTACTTTATCTAATGGAGAATTATATATTTACAGTGGTCTTGTCTTTAAAAACAGCTGCCACTTAAGGTAAAATCAGTGCATCATGGTATTTGGTTAGATGCAGCCAAGAAACACAGAAACAAGTCATATCTGCACAGACACTTTTTTTGTTCATGGTTTAAGATTAGTGCATCAAAGTTTTCTTGATCTACCCAAACACAATGTAAATAGTAAATATTTAAAACATTCTAGCCGCAGTTGCAGCAGTTACTAGGCTACATCAGGAAATTGTAAATTAGAGACTTGAGGCAGAGCAGCTTGAACATATTAAAATCCAAACCAGACAGCATTTTCTCTACTAAATATGATCCAGTTTCACTAAATCAGTGATAACTGTTGGTTTGTGGCACATAGTGCCATAAAGAACTATACATAGAGATACTAACTGCTTACTCAAGTTACACAATGCATCAACTAGGGAACTGGGCACACTATTCACCCTGTTATAAATCAGAGTATCACTAAGTTAAGGGTTAAAATTCAAATTATGATACATTAAAGCTGCATCAATAGATTATTAGGCTATTTGGGGCAAATTGAACAAGTAGTGAGACAACATATAGTTGCTGAACAACACATGTTCACAAACTGTTCCTTATTTACACACTATGCAGTAAGGAGCAACCCACAAATAAGTACTGATTCTCCTCTGCAGCTTTTTTTCCACACTAACTCTTGTAGGACATATTTAGACTTTTAGCTGCTAAATACTCAACTATGTTCACTTTATTATTATATATTTGGTGCACAGCCAGTATTGTGCAGTAAGGTTATCACAGCCCTTTTTATGGTATAAGTCTCATTATTAGTAAATGCACATAGAAAGATTTACAGATGTATATTTAGGATTTTAATAACTATCAAACAATGCATTTTAAAATGTACCAAAAAAGACTAATTACATTTCTTTTTTAATAAATAAATTTAAATTAAAGACAAATCCACAATTAGATGAAAATTTTTGTTACATTCAGGTTGTAATTTGGACCCAAAAGCAGACACTGGTAGACACAGGCTTCAACAGTGATTAGCAGAAGTGAGATAGATTGCATGGATTCAGGTAACATGAGTTACATAGCTGTGGGCTTAATGATCTTCTCAATTTCAATTTCACTTGGAGGGGAAGGTCCCGCGTGGAGAGCCACACTTTTTGGTAATGAGGAGTGGCGAACCAATGGGGGGTCTGTCAACTTCTGGTTGTGTTGGCATATGAGATCTTCCCTCCACACCTCATGGGCATGTCTATGATGTGCCTGAACAGAGGGGACAGCTACCTCCCTTTTCTGGGTAACAGTTGGAAGCAATTAGCAGCCATAAATGGTGACATACCTGTTGCTGAACTAGTGAGTGAGTCAAAGTAAATGGTCTGTTCCTATATAGTGCTGTTCTAATCTTTCAATTATTCAAAACACTTTACAAAAGAGGGGAGGGAGGCCGACACCCTCTCCACATTTAAAAGTAGGCTTAAAACCTTCCTTTTTGACAAAGCTTATAGTTAGGGCTGGCTCAGGCTCGCCTTGGACCAGTCCCTGGTCCACTAAATGACAACACCTACTCCAGCCACAGCCTGTTCACCCTGCTGCCGTCAGGCAAAAGATACAGAAGTATCCACTGCCGTACCACCAGACTAGAAAGCAGCTTCTTTTGATTGGCGGTCTCAGGTTTATTAACTGGTTCTAGTGAAATGCTAATATATGTAGCCAACTCATCATCTATGAAATTATCATCAGCTCCAGAGTCAGACAAAATTTGTAGGGGTTAATGAATTGTGTAACCAGTGGAAAGTGTCAGACAAACTTACTTGAAGAGGAGCGCAAACTTGTGAGGTTGTTTGGCTCTCCAATGCGTTCTCTGTCACTGATAAGCCTGGTCTGAGGGCAAGAGGCAATGTAAAGTCCAGGCTGACCATAGTACACAGTTTCATTTTCATACAGCGTTGCTGTTCTCAAGAGGTTAAACAGGCTTATGCAAGCTGCATGGGTTCCTCCTCAGCAGCAGGGGGAGCTCCCCTAGATTAAGGATGGCTGACAGAAGGGCTTGAAGAGGCAAACATACACACAAGAGATTTTTTCTGGAAAGTTCTTTACAAGAGAGGCAAGCCAACACTATCACTACGGGTGGGAATTCAGCACCCCCCACTGACAAATGCAGGAAATTTTATTATATTGATTTTGAGAAGTAGGAAAAATCTGACAAGTGAGCAAACCTGTTTATATAAGAAGTGCTGAAGATGATGAGTTGCAGGTGTGCCAGGAGCTCCAGCCACCAGGAAGCCACACCAAGCCTCTGTCAGAAGAAACCCTGGGAAACACTGCACACAAACCAGTCCAAAAACACACAATAATCCCTGGCACACCACAGTGTTGTTGGTTCAGGCTCAATAGGCTTTAAGCAAAATGTGTAAATACATCTAAATATGTTCTGGTGAAAAATTACAATAATTTTCTAATGAAAAAATCTATGTTTTGATTTTAATAACGATGTAAACACCCATCTGCTTAGTTTTGCTGTAAATGACTGCTTGTTGCTCCTAAAATGAGGTGAATTAGAGTGGTGAGACCAAACCAAAACAATGAACTTGCATGTTATAAAAGCAAAATACTGAGTTAAAATCATTGTGAATGGTTCCTTTTTTCAGGAGGTAGAGTTTCAGTGATGCTGAGCTTGAGTAATAGTCAATCACATTAGCTCAACTAATCCCTCCTGAATGACTAATTGCATCTAGCCTGAAACTGCTACCTCGCTGCCTTAAGTTACACAGTTTTTTGCCACACTCTAATTAAAACATTTCAGAACATTTTGAGAGCAGAATGTCACAGCTGGGTGTGGCTCTTATTGTTACCATTCATACCTGATCACTCCTTGGAAGTGGTCAGGTTAAATCATATGAGATATGGTCAGATTACAACCCACGGAACTATTTTGTTTGTCGTGGTCACTGCTTTCACTATTTGCAAAATTAATGACACCATGACCCAATGCCTGACAGCCTACCAGTTAATCCACAAGTCTGATACAGACTACAATAGTTTATCAAATACTGAATGACTCAAATTACGAACATACAAAAGGATAAATCCCTTTGCTTTTCCTCTGTTGCGTGTATTGAGTAAAAATTCCTGCTAAACTCATGACATTCCAATCCAACATTGTCTTAAGCACTAATAAGCCAATTTTGCATGCTAACATGTTTAACTAAGTTAACCATAGCAGACAATAGTATTGCTAAACATCAGGATGTTAGCAATGTCATAGCCAGTATGTTACCATGCTGATCTTATTTAGCTCAAAATAAAGATCAGTCACAAAGTCAAGTCAAAGCCCCTCAAGGTCCAAAAATTTGAGCCTGCACCTTTAAATGCAACTAGCTGAAGGACCAGATCATGCTATTATTTTGATAATTTATTGTCAAGTTAAAAAACACATCCTGTAGCTCAAACCTCTATAGAATTCAATGAAGAGTCTGTTGTGCACCACAATCAGGGACAAGCAGACCAATCAGAATGGTAAGTGTAGTTAGCATCTTTAATTTATGCTGTTTGTTAGCATTTTAGCTTGCGACCAGCAATGGCTGACATGGCATTGGTTTATTCTTTGTACTAACTCTGTACTGTATCAGCTCTGTCCTGGAGATATCTCATGTCTTTGACTTTATTTGCATTCATTTTGTCGAGTGCCAAATCTTGTTTGCCAGAAATACATATGAAATTAAGAATCAGGGAAATTCAAAGAAATCTCTTGCTTTAGTAGAGAAAAGTGAAAACACATCTCTAGTAACAAACATTGCACAGATATGAGTAACAGTCAAGGTCTGACCTCTTTGGCAATATAAACATAAAAACACATTGAGTGGAGGGGTGACTTTAGTTGTATGTATTAGGAGTGCGTATTTACACTGTGCTAAAAACAGCTGAAGAGGATTAAGGCACAGAACATCGATTCAGCACTGAGCACTGCTTGTTTGACCTTTTTTTTCTGCCCAACATGAGTTAAAAAATATTCAAATTCAGATAATATGCCGGGCCTATCACTGTAACTTTACCAAGATGTTCAGTCACAGGGAATAGAGAATATGACGGATAGCCTACTGCAAAGACCAATCTTTACACTGAACAACAGCAGTGGAGGAGAAATTAAGTCTGCTGGTCTCTGAGCATCCATGTTTGTGCAAGATGACATCACCAAAATACCAAACTATGGGATATATGTATACTTTTTTTAAATTGTAAAATTTAGATAGCCAAGACTCGTATGGAGTCTGTGTGTACATATGGGTTTGGGTGTGTGTGTGGGTTGAGTCAACGTGTTGTAGTGTACATCAGAGTGATTCTGAGTGTTGAGCCTGTCACATCATTTCCAGCTTGTCAAATACTGAGGCTTTAGCCCTTTAGTGACCATATAAGGCACACAAATTTGAAACTACAGTTGAAAGATGTGTGTGTCAATATTAGACTCTCATAGCAACTGATCCACCTAGTGTAGTAGAAGCAACAACAAAGTCCTAAAAGGATAGAGTTCAGGGAACAATAGCTGGTTATACACAACATTTTTGTCCTTTCACAGGTTAAAGACCCATGTGAAAATCAAAAGTGAAACTTAAAGAGGAAAAGCAACAGTCTATCTATCTAAAGACAACTGGAAAAAATAATAACAATGCTGTCATTGTAATTCATCTTATTATACTCTTTGTTTATCGTGTGTGTTTTATTTTTACAAATGAATTACATTCAGGTGATGGGTGGATGATTTATGCGCACATGTGGGTACAGATGACATCTTAGCTGATCTGCATATCACCACTGGGAGGGTAAGTCAATGTCATAAATGAGAATATAGATCCATCCAAAGAAACCGTGACCTGCCTTTAGCAAACAATGGGCATGACTTAAGGTGTGGTCATTTGCATACTTGGTTGTTCATTTACTGATTTTGTGTCTTAAGAGGGAGAGGTTGTAATTTCTTTATTTAATCTCTTTTTGATAATTTTTGGTTCATGCTTCCTCTGAATCATCAGCAAACCTTTGTATGTTCAATTTTGGAAACAACAAATCTGACCTGAGACCCTTTACTGAGTTAATCTGTGTCTAATATTGTAAAATTGCAAGTAATTTCCTGGGAAAAAGTTCTGGGGTGAGATTGTCAGGCTGTATTCTTAAATCATAAAGCTACCCTACATATTTAAATTGCAAACTTTGTTAAAACCTAATTATGAGTTTATTCAAAAAATGTGCATGTGCTTAAAAAGGCATGAGCATGACCCAGCTCTTGGCATTTAAATCTTACTCCAAAAAGGTAAGCTGATAACTGTGCTGTAGGCTTTGTGCAGGAGAGTGATAGTGGATCTCTGATTCTAATGCTCCCTCACTGGAAATGTACGTCACCAGTGTATGTACGTAGGCTAGTTAATGACACCTACGTAGTCCGAGCAAAGCCTTACAGGACTGCAGGCAAATCAGATTTGCTTCTAAAATGAAGTTAGACTATCCACAGTGTCATTTGCCAGTGATCAGATAAGGTCTGTGTCGAGACAATGTCCCATCTGCATGAGCTGCTGTGACAGTGTGGGTATTTGTAACAATGTGCTGGTAAAGCAGCTGTAAAATTATTTTGGAGTGTTGTATATTGTCAGATCTTGTCTAGGGCACCACCTAGGTTAGAACTAGCACTACATAGGTGTGCATACCTGTTATTTGCATCATGGATGCACTACCTTATAGTTTGACCCCTAAATACAGTGATATAGATAATCCAAACAAGTATTTAGTTTATAGCCTGCCAGAAGTGTGACATCTTGCAGTTGTTACCCTGATGAATATATGTAGTGAAGTTGATACATTTTTACAGCCAGAATCAGTTGGGAACTTCTCAGTTCATATTGATTTTTACAGAGTAATGCATAGACACATTTTGATAGACATACAACTGATCAGGGTCATACAACATGGCACATAACGCTAAGCTGGTTAATGTAACTGAAGAACATACACAGATCAAGCAAAGGTTGAAACATGATCTTGTAAACTCCACTTTAAGTATAGTTAATGGAAGCTAGCTGGCCATTACTAATAAATAGCAGAGTAACCCATGGCCTCCTGCTTTGTAAGTAAGTTGGTATAATGTGTCAACTCAATACCACAACTCCTAGCAAGCTGGCTTCTGCCTTTAGTGACCATGAATACATTCTGCCAAAATCAGCCCAAGAGAAAATTTTGAAGAGAGTAAACCCACCTATTTGAATCAAACAATAAGCCACAATCTCAGTTACACATAGCAACAATGTGAAAAAAATGCATAAACAATAAATAAGGGGAAAAGCTTTTACTTTTTAAAGATAGATGGCTATTAAATAAACAGGACTGACATGTCTTTAATTAAGATATGTACCAATATAATAATAATGATATGCCCTTAAATAAGAAGAAAAATTGTAAATGTATGTTTTTAATTAAAATAAAAGGAATAGGTGTTTCCTGATATTGAACAGATTGTTCATTTATAGCCACTGCTTGCAGTGTATAACCTTATTACCATAACCCTTGTACCGTGATTTTTTTTAACAGCTGAAAATGCCAGAACTGGAACAATTCCTTTTCCCCAAAAAATGAAAAGGAGAATCCACAGTGCAGCTGCTTTTGATTTTGTGGTTTAGTTTCCTCCATTAACCAGTCTTGCCTTAAGACCTGAGCTATATTACTAAAGCACAACTCCTTTTATGTGTTCTTTATTGATCTTAAGAGGATTTCTATCACAGATTTTACAAATATCATATTGGTAAGGTCAGTCATGTGCTTTGAAAATGCAAGTATAGTTAAGCACAGGGTCTATTGATCCTATGTGTTACCTTTATATAGGGTACAGTTTCTATGCTGCAAGACTTGTTACCTGTATGTCACATTTTTTAATTAGCAGATGAGCCAAATATTTTCACAACAAACCAAAAAACTTAGTAGTTGTACTTTGTAGTAGTAAAGTCTCTGTGTCCTCAATGGCAGCTACAGATCTGTATCAAACCAACCTCATATTTAATAAATGGTAGTGATCGGTAGTGATAGTGCACCAGGACGGATGGAAACAGGAGGGTTACCAGACGAATCTGCCAGAGCAGTAAAACATGGACTCGCAGATATGTCTGGTTCCCAGGCTAGCATTCCCAGAGCTTAGCAATTACTTTGGTGAAAACCATGAACAGTAAAACTGACGACCAGAGACTCTTTCTCTAGCGCCACCTCCAGGACAAATCTTACAGTTTTAGCCAGACTACCACTAAAGCTTCCGTACTGTGAGGCAGAATGAACACTGCACATTAGCTCTCTCACTGTCTAAAAACCCTTTGTCTTTCTCTTGCCCTTTTCTCTATCTCCCTCTGTTGTCCACAACATGCATATTCCATTTACTATTCCATTTATTCTCCTATCATTATTAGGTCTGAATCCCACTTCTTTTTAAACCTGTGTTCTCCCTCTCCCTTCTTTTTAGAAGAATTCTGTTCATTATATAAAAACATAAAATGGTTCTTTCCCCGCTGCCAGGAGAAAGAAAATCTGTTTTCTTTTTCCTTTTTGTTTCTGTCTGGGTCCCTGCTGCTTTGCTCTGCTGCTCCCCTCCCTCCCTCTTTCCCCTCCTCCCTCCCTTCCTCCGCTTTGCTGGCTCTGCCTTCATTCCAGTCTCCTCCCCCCTCAGCTCCTCCATCCCTCCATCTTCCCTCTGGAGAATAGGGGTCATTGCACAAATGATTACTCAGACCCCGGTCGCCATGGCAATGCTGCCATGTAACGGGCGACAGGCATGCATCGAGCACAGCAAAGACGCCGATTAGTAAGCTGGCGATGGAGAAAGCAAGCGCTGCCTTTGTGTAGCTCCGTTTTGCCTCCATTTTTTTTCAAACAGCCTCTGTTTTTCTGTGTCTCCAGCTAACTGGGGTGGAGGGAATGAGGGAGGGGAGCAGTGGAACAGAAAGAAAGCCTGCAAGCCTGCTCACAGCCCTCCAGCTTTGTCTCCTTTTTTGCTTGCCTTCTGTGTCTGAATGAGGACTGCTGCTGGTTTATTTCAGCAGCCGTTTAGAAACGGTTCTAACGGTTCTGTTAGCATACATCAGTTCTATACTGAACAGAAAGCCACAAATATGTTTGCACGTATGGTGGAAAAATATGTAGGCTACATGTAGAATAAGATTCTTTTGTCTTTTGTCTTCTTTAGGGATTTTTTGTTTTGTTTTGTTTTTTTGGGGGGGGGGAGTAGTATTATACCTATTTCTGTGTTTCTCTGGCTCCTTGTTTTTGTTAACTTTTTTATCCTACCCCTTTTCTGCAGTGGTCTGGAAGCCAATAGAAGCCAATGGAACCAGTTCATTGTCAAAAGTTAGAAGGGACTTACATTTTGAAAAAGTCATATTTTCTTCCTTCCCTCCACTGGTGCGTAGGCATTCAGACACTTCTGGTTTTATTTTGACTGGTTTTGAGATATCTGCCTTTGAGATTTTAGTCTTCACCCCAAGTCCAGTGTACGATACTCACAACTGCAAAATTACATTTGACAAATTTACCAATACGCAACTAGTCAGGATAAATCACAAAAGTGTTTTTGGCTACTAAGTGTAGATCAATTGGTCAATTGAGCTCCACTCGAAGCTGTCAGTCCTTTTCTGTAGTGGGTGGGCCACATGGCACCCTGGACTGTGGCTGTTTATCTGCTTGCATGGAAATTATATGCCTCTTCCTGTAGATGGGCCCAGGTGCTTGCTGCTGTTGTTGGCTGTAACATACTCCATCACTTCTTTAGCACCTGGTCCTGGTGAGGGCAACAGTGGCTTTCTGCCATTAGCATTTGGGTAGCTTCCAGGGATGTGCTGAGATGTGCTGTGAGTTCTTTGACCAAGGCAAAGAGGGCTCATTAGTGCCCCAGGTATGAAGGCAAGAAGCTAGACTGATGAGGCCCATACATATACAGTTCTTAACCTGGATCGAAACATTGTTGCAGTGAGGTTCTACTAGCTAGCACTCTACCACCTAGTCCATGCCTTGTGTTGCCACATACTTACCATTTTAGTTGGAGATTAGATTTAGGAGATTAAACTGACCTTTTCATGCTACAATGAAGAAGAAATACACCCGAATCTGCATCTTAGAGCTTGTGCCAAAGGACAAAAGGCAAAGAGGCAGTCAGTAATTGTTTTGGATTATGTTCTGAGGAAGCACTTACCTGTGGATATGTTTCAAGTGATTTATCAGGACAACCCATCAAATGTTTGGAAATGTTAAAAAAATTGTTAAATTTGTTGAATTTTTAGAATTGAAACAATTTCACTACCACCTTGGTACTAGATAGCATTTGACTCTGGTAAAGGAACCCATTTCTTTGGTTGCTGTTTAATCAAAAGAGCAAGAGGGGCAATGAGCTGGGCCAGGCAACGAAAAATGTTCCATTGTGATTCAATTATCCTGAGAGACCAACGGTGAGTAAGCCACAGCATGAGTGTCCGTCCTGCCAATCAGGTGTGGAGGTCATCAGACAAGGAAGAGGGCGTCATGTCCATCATCTTTCCATCTCTAAGGACGCTAGGTCTCTACACGGAATATGACCTTGAAGGAAAAGGGAAGAGAGGGCAGAATTACCTTGTTATGTTGTGGCTGCCAGGAAAGAGAAAAGGAAAAAGACACTTCTATTTTTATTAATGGACTGTGTCTTCTTTGCATCTCAGTGGCATCTTTTACCAACCCCTAATTGGCTGATAAATATCCATCTCTTTTTTAAACTCAACACATCCAACTTGTAGTGGAAATACTTTTTATTTCTCTGAGCCAAGATTGCATCAAATATATTTAAGAAAACATCTCAACTAATGGTCCATGTTGTAGCTATTCTGGAGCTTTCCATCATGTGACTGTAATCACAAGCCAGAGTCTGTCCAGTTAGCATTGACTTGTGATTTTTTCCATTCACTGTTTTCTGACCTCTTTTTTACATGAGCTCCTTCTCCACATCGGCTTCAAATCTGCTGATGAAGATCATGTGATAATATCATATGAGACTACTGAAAGCTCCACATCTGCTTAATGGATCTTTTGAACAATTTATATTATTAGTGAATGTTTCAGAGGTCAAGAATGAACTTTGAACCTTAGATTTATATATTAATTATATAATTTTTCTAAAAAATAATAGACTAGAATATGACATAGTATTACTAGTCTTTACAAGTTGACTCTAACATGCAATCTCAGTGGGGAACCTTTAAATGCAAAAAAATGTATGTCTTATTCCAATTTATTTTAGTTTGTACATCTAAGTCTGTGTTTGTAACAACACTTAGCATGGCTCAAAAGACAGCAATGTTTGTCAAAATGTCCACCACCTTCATTCAGACTGAAATAGTGTATCTCAACAATATCTATGTTCAAACAGTTCTTGTAACTTTCATGCCCATTAGTAGTCTACCACTTTGGTATCTGACTAAAATAATAACACTATTACCAGCCTGTGCTTTGTGTTCCATTACCAGCTGCTTTGTGTTTAGTATTAACTAACCACTGTTAGCATGCTTACATACTACACTAAGATCCTAATGATGAGAAACATCACCTTCTAAACATGTTACCATTGTCACTGTTAGCATACTACCTTAAGCATTAAGCTCCACAATGGACAAAACAGAATGCATTTATGGGTTCTACAGACACCATTTGTGCAATTTGAAATTGCAAAGTTCAGTCAGCCGTGAAGAAAGCAAAATACAGCAAATTCTAATAAATTCTGGAAGGAATACCTAATTTTGCTGCCTATATACAAGCTAACTGTTAAAACACTCTCAATAGGCTATTCCCTAATGCATTTTCAAGATAGGGCTTTCTGTCTGAGGTCTTGTATTGTTTTTCCAACTTGACGACTGCTCTATCCTTATGGAAACCTTGCTGGTCATAAGAAACATAACAGCCACATCAGACTGGAAAATAGCAATATGGGGCACTGAATTTGATTAAATTTGATTAACTGTTTGTCAGAACACCAATAAAACAAGAATTAGCATTATTAGCATTTTTATAGTTGTCAAGACTAATCATATAGCACAAGTGTGGTTTCATTTAAATTAGAAATACGGTAAACACCTGCAGAGTGTCTTGATACAAACATCAACTTTATTGTTCCCATCAGCCTGCTGTTAAAGCTTTTCCTAAATTTTACCTTGTGTGTCTGGCTGTCTGCCTCGTTACTATTGGCCACACAGATATTTGTCACAGCAAACATCACCAAGAGTTCAATGCTGCCTCTTTACTCAATACGGCAAAAACCTCCAAACTCATAAATAATAGGTTTCAGAGTGCAGTGGTGTCATTGCTGCAACTACTTGACACATTGGTGTCAAGAAGAAGAAGCATTTCGCATATGCTAACAGCAGAGATATTTCATAACAAAGCACAAATAATTTTTGCTGCAAAGTTTGTTTACTTTTTACACAGATGTCTTTACCTTCTACTCCCTACATTTCTTTAAACAGCTTGTTTTTTAAGTTGTAATGTAAGTGAGGGAAAATATCACACCACTTTCCTAACATTAAACACTAGACATAAAATAATAAATAGGCAAGTAAAAGATAAATTAAGTGAGGTAAAGATGGTGAAGAAGAGGCTTCTAATGAATGTGATGTCCATGACAGACAGGAAGAACAATTGGATGATAAAATTGGATGATTGGATGGATACAAATTGGCACAGCTAACACTGCTAAGGAGGACAAACTATGTTTTGTTTCTATTTTGTTGCTGAAACTGATTGTCATGTTGACACAAAGTTGATGTTAATCATTTTCAGTATATTGTTTTTTCCTTTGTTTGAAATTAGAGTTGTTAATATTTAATAATCTTCAAACTGATGTATATCTACTTTTAACTTTTAACTTTAACACTTCAGAACTTAATTCAGAACCTTTAACTTTTCACTTTTACTTGGGTCAAGAAGTTGATTCCTTTCCTCTACTTTTGTTAGTCTCTTTACACAAATATTTGTACAGCTACTTGAGTCAGAATGTGTGTATTTCTTAATAAACAGTCCTTGTGCTGCTGGCAAGGATCACTTTAATGCCCTGAAGATGCACTCCTCTGATTTCACACATCAAGATGAGTTGAGTAGTTCAGTAGTTTAGTAAGTTGAATCTGAGTTAAGTCTAAGAAAATATTTCTGATATTGGGAGTTCACAAGACATGGAGGCTCTGACAAAATGATTCTAGTCGCGTAACAGAAAGTGTGGGATACTATCTTTTAGAGCTTGACCAAAAGTCAAAACACCTCTGGCTCTGAGGAAAATTGACTAATAATAATAATAATAATAATAATAATAATAATAATG
>JAQNCA010000013.1:838800-850253 GCA_029783725.1 Acanthurus tractus
TAAGTAGGACCTAAGTTTTTAACCCTAATACATATAATAAGTTATATACCTATTAGTTTATAGTTTAGTTATGAAAGGATTATAAGTGTAGTTAGTATTAATAACTAAACTTTGTCTTTGCACAGGAAGTAGTTTTTGCAAAAACTGATGTCTTTATATGGGGACAATGGGTAAAAGGTAAAAAAAAATAAAGTAACATTGTGCAGAAAGGCAAATATGTAATGTCCTCATATGAGTGTGCAGGGTCTCAGGAGGTTAAGTTAAAAGAATGATCTGCATGTTTTTTTTTCAGATAAAACTATGTTTAGAGTAATTTTCAACATAATAAATGCTAAAGGATAAGTGCAAAATATATTTTCTATAATCTAATCTAGTGATAAAATTAGAGGTTACAGCATGAGATAATTTGTTTGGTCCCAAGCAACAGTCAGTGCTTCTCTTGTGGCTACCAAGATAAAAATAATTCCCCACCCCTGCTTTAGTGTCTTTTTTTAGTTCAGCTTGGTTTGGATAACAAAAGTACAGGGTTAGTTGTGTAAAAAGATCTACACATGGTTGGTTAACTTAAGAAAAAGATTGTCGCCTTGAGTGTCGAATACTGATGTAAATGCATTTATATGAGTGCTTGTTAAAAGCCTGGTGCATCTTTAGAAGCTGAAGGGAACCTTCTGCATCTATATGAGACGTCAAGTGGCATGACAAAGCATCAGTTTTTAACAAGCTATGAATGAGACTAGACTGGAACAGCAGCATTAGGTTAAGGCAATGGCTGGGGCTGTTGTTGCTATGGTTATTACTTTGACTGTAGGTGTTTCTGTGATTATAGGAATTAAGAAATTGTTTCACCACGGTGCTTAGTCAACCAAGTCATCTCAACTTAACTGCAACTGCACAACCCTGCATATGGTTAGTATTATATCCATTAACAACATATGTGTCACATATACAATAGACTGCATTTATACAATGCTTTTCTAGTTTTGCAACCACTCAAAGCAACCAACAGAGGAAATCAACATTAACCCATTTAATGGCATCCGAACAAAGTGTCGAACATTCATATACTGTGGCAAAACAATTACTTGCAGTATCTTGCATAAGGAATCTTTGTCATGTAAACTTGAGGAAGCCGGGGATCAAACCATCAACCTTCTGATAAGTATATGAGCTGGTCGACCTACTGAGCATCATAACAGCCACAGTTATGACCATAACTACAACCGAAGCCATATTTACAGCAAGCGTAACGCCCTAAGCTATAGCCATACATTAGTCATCATCACAGCTACACCACGACCTCAGCTATACAGCCACAGCCTGTCACCAAAGCCAGTTATAAACAGTGCAACAAATTTACTAGCCTCTTCTAAATATCCCAGTATTTAGACTTGGCAGCTAAGTTGTTCATCATGACCATAGCACCATAGCAATTGCCAGAAACAGAGGAGTGTAATCACCAAAACTAGTCACACCCAGTGTCTGAGCTTCTTCTGGAAACATGGATCATCATCATTCAAGATATTTTATGGGAAAATGCTAAAAAAAAATGCAAAAATGCTAAAGTTAAAGCTAAGAATTAAACAAGTTGTTCTGAAAACACAGGTCTGACACTCTAGGGGACATAGAAATAATAAAAACACATTTATAGTGGAGAGGATCTTTGACATTAAAATTAACAAATAAATAAAAAACCCTGACACACTGTTGAAGACTGAGTTCTGAAACATGCTTATTACAATAAAGGGTTAGTGCTATTATTTTTTTTATATTTAACATTAAAAACAGCCTACATTAGGGTTTATAATGGAGGAATACTAAAGCAACTTAAACAGGCCTGAGGTTTCTTTACAAAAGTTTTAAATGTAAGTGTGTTAATTATACCAACTGCTGATATGATGTAGACTGTGTAGACTGAGCGTATTTCTGCAAGCTGTCAAGAAACAAGCAGTGAATTCTGACAAGCCTCATATCAAGTGACATCTTCAGTGTTCAGTAACAATTCCAGGCAAGACAGGTTTTCAGCAAACCGGTTTACCAGGTTTGTGAACAGTCTGAACAGAGTGTCTGAGTTTGTATAGAGAGCCAAAATCAATGCCTCACCACTCAAAGCAAATTAAAGTGACATGCTAAAGTAATTCAAAAAAGTATTGGGGAAAAAAATAATATTGTCTATGCTACATTTATTAAATACATACTACTATTTCAGTTATTGTATATCGGTGGTTTCGTGTAGTACAGAAAAGTTTCTGTATTTATATATTTTGTATTGTATTATATATTTCTGTATTTGGAGTTCTGCGATGATATATTGTCAATTAGCTAAAAAAAACTTTTTGTTGTTCTTGGTTTTGTTCCATATGTCATTAAATTCACAAAGGGCTGTTGCTACAGTGAGTGTTGTTGCTACACGACTGTGGACATATACAGCTAAAATCACAAAACAGCACAACAAAAAACAAAAAATCAGCATGCTAACTTACTCGCAATGATATTGCTGTACATGCTATAACCATGTTTACCACTTAGTTTAACACATTAGCATGCTAAAATTTAGTGGCTGGCACTAAACACAAAAGCAGCTGAGGTTAGTGGAAAATCAGTAGTTTTGGATTTTTTTTGTCATCAAAAGTTGCACAGTTACAGTATCACTCAAGTTGTAGCAGTTTTTCTAAGGTGGACGTTGTGTGAATAAAATTTCATGGCAATCTATCCAATGGCTGGTGAGGTATCTGGACAGTGACCAAAGTGTTGGAGCAACACAACATGGCTAAAAATCTGTCTAAAACTGATGATTCAGACTACAGTCAGGAGAAAGTAGTCTCAACAGAGAGATGACACCTGTTCAACTAATCCCTCATTGCACAGACAACTGTGTGCACACAATTCAGTAGCAAGTACAGCAATAATTAATAATTAATAAGTAATAATTACAGCAGGTCAAAGCTGAGTAAGGGTGTTGACCTGCAAAATGCAGTGAATGTTTCCTACTTAAAGTTCATCATTCACCTTTGTTTTCTCCTATACAGTCATTAGCTAACCCCAGGATTTGTTTCGGACCTGAATGATCATGTGACTACTTGTGTGTCTTGCCTTGTTAAACTTCTTTTTTAATGATGTCACCAGATCTTAGAGTTAATTAACTTGGTGAGCATGTCATAAATGAAGGTAAGGGGGATGATCAAAACTATGAAAATAATCACAATAAACTGGACTGATCCATTAAAGCCACTTTGCCAGAAGAGCTGTTGAGTGTCTGAAACTGTGAATATTAATTAGTTTTACCTCGTGAGCCTTCGGCTTTTCAATTAAAGATACCTTCAGCCTGCCTGTGTGTTTTATAGCAGAGCCTTTTTCCTTAGCCTTTTCCTTACTCATGTGGATGAAGAAGTGTAGTGTGGGAGTAAACAACTGAATTTTCTCCCCCTCAGTCTTTTCCACTTCACTGTTTAACTCTCCTCTATCTTACACTATCTATCCACATTCAGTCAATCCTGACAACACAGCAGGGCAGAGCATACAGTTGTTCTGTGGTGGAGATTTGTTGGTATTTAATCAGCAGCAGAAACACCCCACTCCCCCCCAGCACACACAGAAAGCTGTCAAACTGCGATGATTCGACCAGCTCCCCCATCCCAAAGCTATCGCCTCACAGAACACTTTCACAGAGAGAAAGAGAGAGAGAGAGAAGGTGAGCTAGGTGTGTGTGTGTGTGTGTGTGTGTGTGTGTGTGTGTGTGTGTGTTTGAGGGGAGGGAACATTCGAGAGAAGGTAGACAAAAAGAAAAAGAGTGGGACAGACATCATTGTAATGACTGCATGCAACTCGATACTCTTGCATACTGAATATTCCCCCAGAGGGCTTTTTCCATTACCCCAGTACGGTGGAGTCGTTTAGCTGATCTAGCCCAGCTTTTCCACTCTTTCTTTCTTTCTTTTTTTCTTCACCCCCTCCCTTCCTCTTCTTTGCTTTTTCTTTTTTTCTTTCTTTTTTTTACAGACACATTGTGCAAATGTAACCTTTTGCAAGCCCCAGCTCCCCCCGCTCCCCATCCCCAGGAAGTTGGCTAGCCACTTTGCTGCCAAGAAATATGAAAAACTGGCAGGCTGCCCGTTTCATCTGCAAACACACAGCGGAAAAGGGAGGGAGGATGGAAGCAGCAGGAGATGGAGGGAGGCAGCCAGGGGAGGGAGGAGGGGAGTGGAGGTGACATAGAGGAGAAGGAAATGCTGCTGCTGTGCTTGCCACGAGGAAGAAAAAAAGAATCAAAAGCTGAGCAGAGAGAAAGAGAGCTGCAGAGAGATAAGGATGAATTTTACTTGCATGAAAAGGGGCCACATTACTGACTGAAGATAAATCATGTGGAACATTTTCTTAGCAGCAGCAAACAGCACACAGCTACTGATGAGCAAAGTGAGCTGGGTTAACTCATTAGCATGCACACACACACACACACACACACTCACACACACATAACAAACAGCAATCACACGGAACCAAATCCTGCTTTGCATGAAATGTGGACACATGCACACATAAAGATACATGCAAAGATACAGAGGGAAGTTCTGGTACTCTTGGACACATGTATGGCTATACCTGTACCCATTCTGATAGTAACTTTGCTCTCAAATTTACATTTCATTGTGGAGATACTGGAAATGCAGAGTCTAGAAATACAAGTCCAGTATATCCACTCTATTAAATACTGTTACTAAAAGAAAAGAGATCTACTTTCTGATTAACCAAGAGGTAGGCCCACTACTAAGAGTGATCTTTGTAAAATAACACATGTTGGGTGCAGAAAGAAAAGAAAAGAATTATGAATCTAAAAAATTGAAAGAAGTGACATTACTCTCATTTGAAAGAGTCTTGTTTAGCTTGGCGAAATATTCTTAAAACATAGGATTGCCCTCTTTTTGCTAGAGCAGCCAATTATTACTATTACATATTATTGAAAGGCAGATTGTAAAAATGATCAGATAAATGTTTGATTAGGCTGTTAGCTATGAAACCAGATATAGATTTAGACTACATTTCTGCCATTGACCTTTAACCATCCTCAACGATTTTATCATCTAAACCATCCACCTCCTAGATCCCATCCCAACTAGGCTGCTTAATGAAGTTTTGCCTACAGTAAGCACTTCACTACTTGATTGATTAATCTATTTTTTTCAATAATGCATGTACCCCAAGTTTTTAAAGCTCTTCTTAAAAAAAACTCTTAATCCTTGGGGTTTTTAGACAACTGTAGACCTATATATAACCTTCCCATTCCTCTCTAAGGTTATAGACAAAGTTTTCCCCAATCAGATGTGCGTTTTGATGTGACTTCTGAGTAAAAGTGGCTTATTTTAGGGGCTTTTGTCAGGCTTTAGAGTACTCAGTATCATAAAGACAGCATTGGTAAAAGTAACTAATGACCTTCTGATTGCATTAAACAGAGAACTTGTCTCTGTACTTGTCTTGTTAAGTCTCAGAGTTGCATTTGTCACTATTAACCACTACATTCTATGGAAGAGACTGAAGCATTTATCTGGTATTTGAGGAACAGAATTAAGCTGGTTTAAGTCCTATTTATCAGATGGCTTCCATTTTGCACATGATAACAATGTCCTCCTGTATGCCAAAGTAAGTCACACATTTCCACAAGGTTCAGTGCCTGAGCAAACACTATTCACCTTACATATGCTCCCCTTAAGCAATATAATAATACATTTGATTAACTTTCACTATTATGTGGATAATACCTCATACCTTATATTTATCAGTAAAGTAAGACAAAATCCATAAGTTAAATAAACTTCAAACATAACTTATAGATGTAAAGTCCTGGGTGCTGTGTGGATCACTTAGATGTGGGTTTTAATACTAGTTCTTGCCTCTGCAATTTACTACTACGAAGTGTAGACTAAAAACTTTCTAATAAGATACCTACTATAGATGGTTTAACACTAGCCTCCCTCAAATAAACAAATTTATGGATTGCCTTTTTTCACCTTCATAACATTTCAAAAATCAGGCTATCCTGTTTCAGAAAGATGTAGAAAAACTAGTCCATGCATCTATAACTTCCAGTTCAAATTTTGCAATTCCTTATTATTGGACCGCCCCAATAAATCTGTTAAGATTCAGTTAATCCAGAATACTATCAAATAGTGTCCTACTCTCGAGAACCGGAATAAGACATCTTGTTCTTCCCATATTAGAATTCAAAATCCTTCTCCTTTCCTACAAAGCACTTAACGGTCATGCAGCATCGTTTCTGAAAGAGCTAGTTGTACTATTTTGTCCAATTAGAACACCATGGTCACAGTGTCTCTCAAGTTTCCAAAAGTGCAATTAGAGCCAGAGCCTTTGACTATCAGGCTCCTCTTTTGTGGGACCATTTTTTTGTTTCAGTCTTGAAAGCAGACACCATTCCAATATTTAAAAGTAGCCTTAGTCTTTTTGATAAAGCTTGTAGTTAGGGCTGACTCAGGCTTACCTTGGACCAGACCCTAGTTATGCTGCTATATAGGCTTAGGCTGCCAGGGGACTTCATTGACACACTGAGCTGAGTTCGTCTTACCCATCTCTCTTCATCTTTTTGCATGTGTGTTCCATGTTCTATTTTCTGTTTCTAACCCTCCACCTTCACATTCTTTCTCCTTTCTTAACCCACAGGCTTTTATGGGTTGTTGTTGTTGTGCCTCGATCACAGATCATGGCTACCTCTTCTTCTGTGGTCCTGTTTGTCACTCACTTTAATCATTGATGTTATCATTGGTCACAGCTATATAATAATAATAATACATTTAGTTTACTATTATTATGTACCATCACTACTAATGTTATATTTTCCTCTGCCATAGTCTTTGTTGTTTTGCTGCTGTTTTGCTGTTGGTGTGCCTCTCAGCCCCCATCTTGCTCTCATTCTCTGTCTCTCTGTCAAGCCTACCTCTCTCTCCATGTCTGTCTCCCTCTCTGTCTCTCTATGTCTGTTCTGTATCTCTCTCTTTTTTTTTCTTTTTCACTGTCATCCTGATCATTTGCTTCAGATGGCATCCAAGCTGGGTTCTGTTTTTCATTGACATTGTTGCTAAGTGCTCATTCATTTGGGAATTGCTTTCATTTGCTGGATACCAATAACGTAACTTATACACAGTGGTGTAGGCCTTGTCTATATATGAAGTGTCCTGAGACAACTTTATGTTGTGATTAAGCACTGTATAAATAAAAATGACATGAATATACTTGACTAACTGTGGTTTCAGAACCCTGGATGACCTGCCTTTTTACACTAAGAAGAAAGAACAAAAATCAGGACAGCTTATACCAAAATACTTCTGATTGTAAAAAAATGTAAAATGGCCATAAGTGACTAATCCACCATCATCTAGGCTAAGAGGTACTGCTAGCTTTACTACACTCTGAAAATGTCTGTTTTCTGTTGAACCTCTGTGGACTTGGCACCTATCAGGGTGCAGGAGGTGCCAACAAAGCCAAAGGTTTAAGCTGGTAGACCTAAATACTTTTTGTAGTCTCCAGTTTACTATTTCAAAGCAAGGAGTAAGGGGACTACTTTTTTATTAAGAAGAAAATAATCAAATATTCATCCCAAGAAAACAATTTGTCTCGGATTTCTTTTTCTTACAAACTTTCACAACAACCATAAAAGGCCTTTTCCCAAATAAAACTAGATAACAGGACAATTCAAAGTACAATGTTGGCATAGTCTTTGCAACAGGGTAAAATAGCAGATAATTCTACTTGACATAAAGGAGGGCCCTTTCTTTTTAGTTTTGTTGTTACTGATAGCTGTCTGACTTTGTCAGTTGTGACTGCCAGTATGAAATATACTAAGGGTATGTTGTTTACTTCACTATGCTGCAAAAAATACAGCAAAATCTTGTCAAAAGGCCCTGTATTACACCCGGTGCAAAGCAGGATACAGTGCAGCAGCTGTCAGTGTTAGTTTCTCCCCTCACAGTTGTCATCCTCCCCCCAGTGCCTACACTGTTAAAGTTTAAAATGTACTAGTGCCATCTTTGTGCAAATTAAGGTGTTGGTCTTAAGATGAGGTGTAATCAGGCGCATCACTGATGCATGGTTATATTGTGGAAGCAGAACAATTGTGCCTTTGACCAACATAATCCTGGTCCAATGTCAATAGTATGTGTTTTTATGTAATTTGAATTGCGCTCTATTTGACAGTAAGACTTGCAACAAGCATACAAGTGACTTACAGATAAACTTTGACCACTTTGAATGCAAAGCAGCAAAACTAAAAAAATGTAGTTACAAAGATGGACTATGACCCCACATTCTGCTATTCAGTAGAATGACTGTGCTAAAAGATATCTATTTATTTTACCTATAACTATTAAAACATCTGCATTACTCCAAACAGTTTCACCACATGAACCAGGAATAATTGTGTCTTTAAGATGTATAGAACAACACAGAACATTAGTTAACACTCCTTACATATCCTGTACATGTGTCAGGAAATTCTCTCCTTGCTTTTATCGTTTTATCGTAAGGCCACCGTATCAATATCTTAAATACTACTAGAATATTATTCATATTATTTATAATATCATCTATCATCATCATTTTTAGCATGTTTTATATAAATTGTGATATCATCATTATTATATTATCTTTCAGTACTACTAGTTATGATAATAACAACAACAACAACAATAATAATAATAATAATAATAATAATAATAATAATAATAATAGTTAACAATAAATAAAATGATTAAAATGTATTTACGAAGTTATAAATCTACATATGCACATTTAAACATACAGTGTACAGTATCTTAAAAAAAAAAAACATTATAACCATGATGGTAATTAGGATTATAGTTATGTAGTGGGGGTGGGTCAAGACCACACTAAAACAATGAAGGGAAAAGCAAAAGTCCTCATCCCGCTCTCTCACTAATGCAAGTGGGAGCTCAGCCGAGGAGACCTGTCAATTCCTTTTACAATTCCCCATTCACCTCTCCTCTTGGGCTTTCACTGACTCTTTTTTGTTTGTATGTTTGTTTGTTTCTCTTTCCTGCAATAAGGGCTCTCTTATATGTGTGGTCTGTTTGGGGCAACATTAGTGATTTTTGTTCCTTTCATCTGCCAGGCCATTTTGGAGGTGACTGATTTTTTTTCAGTTCCTCTCTCTCTTCACTTCTCAACAGAGAACGACATGCCCCACCAGGTTCTGTCCTGACCGCCCCCTTTAGAGACTCCATGTGTGTCAGGAGATTTAAATAATCAATGAAGTTACACTGCTGTGCCTTGTATTTAAATACACAGAGTGTCTGTCTTACAAGGAAACACACAGTTTTTGTTATGAGATAGCTTCAGGTATCTAATGAACTCCTTTTCATAATATGTATAGTTTACCCACCCGTAACCCATGTGCTATCAGTGTGGAATGTCAATTGCTCCTCTTCCCCAGTTTACTATTGGTACAATTGCTCACATATTGTCCAATGAAGTTGTTGACAAGACAGATGATTGTTGCATCCCAAACATGCCAAATCATAAGATCCAATGTAAAGGACATAGTTGCATTTAATGGTAAGTTTGCAGTTTTTTACCAGCCAAATATCCCTCAACCTCCCCTCTAATTACATAAGAGAATCTATGGTGGCTGCAAAAACCACAAAAACATGGAAAGCCCTCTCTACACCAAGTGTGTCTTTTGTCTTTTTTTGGGCTAATGTAGAAATATGGCGGAACATGGTGTGAACGGAGTCAGTAAAAAAGACCCTGCTCACTCTATTGATATAAAAGACTCATTCTTGAAAAAAAAATACCATGATTAAATTTTTTTAGTGATTACCCAATTACAAAAAGATATTTATAAATGTTATATTCCATTTTTGCCATATTCTACAAATAATTTTCCCGTAGCATTTCCCACACACTGGACCTTTATAATGAGCAAGTAGAGTTTCATGTGCCTGAAATTCCCTATATACTGTTAACAGTGTGCTATGGATAGTTTAAATAGGGCCAGTATGTCTTCTGAATGAACCTGCTAGAATCTGGACTTGAGATGCTTCTAAAAATTGCAAGCTGTGGATGTAATGCATTTCACAAAGCTTATTTGATCATATTTTGGGCTTGGTAACTTGCTAGTTATAGATAACTGTGTCTGAGCTGATTCTGGTGAGCCAACCAAGTGGTCACAGCTGATGAGTGTATCTGTTGTTCCTCTGTCCAGGTCCCTTTTTTCATATAACAGTATTTGCGATGTAAGTTTTATTGTGAAAATATGACAGTAATGAGAGATATCCCAGTGTATGCTGTGTCTGAGCCTACCATGTCGTGGGAACTCTGTGACTGAGCAATGTATATGTATTCTGCTCCTATCCAAACAATAAACTCAAATAAACACTGGCCTCCTGTCCATCTTACTCAACCCAACAAAACAGAATGCAGAATGAAGGGGTTACTTAATCAGCCAGTTTCGATGGTGTCTGGCTTATGGCATTGAAATTGAACACCCAATAGTATTTCCACAGAATCCTGTTTTATTAGAAATTTCTTAATAACATTTGAATTCTTGTGATTGGATTACATACTAGTTATCAAAAATTGTTATGCTGGATAACTATCTGAAAGCGCTGTAACTAACTTTCAGGAAATGATTCCTCTGCTCCTAAATTCAGTGTCACACCTTAACGGTAATGATGACTCCCATGCTCCTCTCAGTTCCTCCCAAATTGATGATCTGGTTGATAGTGCTGTAGGTTCCTTGCATATGATGCGCGATTCTATTGCTCCTCCGACAAGGAAGCTAATAAAACAAAAGACACTAGCTCCATGGTATAACACTGAAACACGAAAGTTAAAGCAGGCATCGCAAAATTGGAGGAATCCCAACTAGCCTGGCAAGATAGCCTTAAAACATATAAGAATGCCCTTTGCACTGCTAGAGCAGCCTAGTACTCTACATTAATAGAGGTTAACAAGAACAACCCCAGGTTTCTTTTCATAACTGTAGCCAGGCTGACCAAGAGTCATAACTCTCTTGGACCTTGTATTCCTCTATCACTCAACAGTAATCACTTTCTGACCTTCTTTACTGATAAAATCACGGCTATAAGAGACAAAATCTTTCACCTTATGCCCTCCACTGACATCTATTTACTCCATAATTTGGAAACCTCAAAAATAGCTGTAAAAGGAGATGTATATTTAAGCTGTTTTTGCTATTGACCTTCTACAATTAACTACTACAATCTCTTCATCCAAACCATCCACTTGTCTCCTAGATCCCATCCCAACTACACTGCTTAAAGAGAGTTTGCCCGTAGTTGATACTTTTCTACTAAAAATAATAAACCTTTCCTTATTAACAGGGTATGTACCACGGTCTTTTAAAGTAGCTGTTATCAAACCTCTTCTTAAAAAGCCAACTCTTGATCCTGGGGTCTTAGCCAACTATAGGC
>JAQNCA010000013.1:850353-890742 GCA_029783725.1 Acanthurus tractus
AGTGATATGTTAAAAATGTCAGTAATGACATCTACTAGCTGGTTGGCACATTTTTAGTACACAGCCAGGGATGTTATCAGACCCAGCAGCTTTACTCATATTCACTTTCAGCAGGACTTTCCTCACATCGGCTGTGGATACTGACAGTGGCCGGTCTTCTGGAGGCAGAGTAGACTTTACTGCTGACTCTCTGTTGAGGGAATCAAAGCGAGCATAAAATGTGTTTAGCTCGTCCGGTAACGCCTCACACATGATGGGAGCACTCCCGCTTTTGTAGCCTGCAACACTTTTGACTGCCTGCCACATGTCTTTGCTGTTGTTGGTGTTGAGGTCTCTCTCTAGTCTCTGTTGATGCCTCCTTGATGCCAGCTCTCAGACTTGCTCTGGAAGTGTTGTAAGCTTCTTTCCTTTTCACTTGACTTAAAAGCAGCTCTTTTGGCTCAAGATAGAGCTCTAACCTCTCCATTTAACCAGGCTTTCTCAATACGGAATGATTTAACTATCCTTATTTTTACCACATCATCAGCACATTTGCTGATGTATGATGTCACTGATGATGTGAGTTGTTCAAGGTCGATATGGTTCTTCTGAGTAGCAGCATCTTTGAACATCTGCCAGTCTGTGCATTCAAAACAGTCCTGTAGAGCTGCTGTAGCTTCATCTGTCCACACTAACTGTTTTCACAGTTGGTTTGACCCTCTTTTTCAACTGGATGTAAGTAGGCAGGAGAAGCAGGGAGATGTGATCTGACTGGCCAAAATGAGGACGAGGGAGGTAAATATCCCATGTAAATAACATGGGATATTTACACAGAAAAACATAACACAGAGAGATTTTTTTTTTACTTTTAAGTAAAAAAAATTATTTTTCCAAACTGTGTCTTTAACACGGCTGGTTAACAAAATAAAAAATACAGTAGCCTACCAGAAAAGTCATTGATCACTATCTTCATCTTCTTCCTGCACACTAAAACCACTAAAGTTGTCTTCTTCAGTGTTGGAATTGAACAGCCTAAGAATAACTTAATCACACACTTTCTTGTTTATTTTTGTCCATAAATTAGCCGCATCATTGTTTAAGCCACAGAGTTCAAAGCATGTGAAAAAAGTAGCGGCTTATTGTCCGGAAATCACAGTATTTAAGATTGTGGACACTATGTCACTCACAGAATTCCAGAGGGTTTTAACAGCAGGACAGAACAGAAGGGGGTGGGCCAGGGTGGCTCCATCTTCTTGAGCCTGGAGGGGGTTAGATTGGGAGCCAGAGCCTTTGGTTTTCAAGCTCCTCTCCTTTGGAACCATCTGCCAATTTCAGTCCGGGAGGCAGACACCCTCTCCACTTTTAAGAATAGGCTTAAAACCTTCCTTTTTGATAAAGCTTATAGTAAGGGCTGGCTCAGGCTCGCCTTGGACCAGCCCCTAGTTATGCTGCTAAATAGGCTTAGACTGCTGGGAGACTCCATGACACACTAAGCTCCTCTCTTTCATCTCTCTCCTTTTATGTTCTGCATCAATGCTCAATTCATGTCTTTACTAACTTGCCACCATCCCCAGAGTCTTTGTGCTTTCTTGTCTCGCGGATATCCATGGACTGAGGTTGTGCCAGGATTGCTGATCCGAGCTGTGCCTCCCGCTGTGGCTTTGCTTGATACTCAGAACAAATATTTTTTTATAGTTTTTTTATTTATTATTATTATTATTATTATTATTACTATTATTACAAGCATTACTACTATTGGCATTGTTATTAGTATTATTAATAGTATCATTATTAAAACATTCACATATAGCACGTAGTCTAACATGTATATTTATTTTAGCTTTTGGCCTTGCTCTCTCTCAACCATTCTACCTATCTCTTTCCCCTCCCCCTCTTGTCCCTCCCTTCTCTCTCTCAACCCAACTGGTGCCGTCAGATCCCACCCACCTCTGAGGATCTGTCCAATGTTTCTGCCTGTTAAAAGGAAGTTTTTCCTCGCCACTGTCGCCAAGTGCTCGCTCACGTCGAATTGCCTTCAATTGTTGGGTTCTTATAGATTTAAATAATCAATGTATTTATAGAGTGTGATCTTGACATGCTTTATGTAAAGTGTCTTGAGACAACTTTGTTGTGAATTGACGCTATATAAATAAAATTAAATTGAATTGAATTGAATTGTTTAAATTTTTTTCATTTCATTAAAAAACTGAAGGCATTTTAAGCCTTTATGAGTCAGGCTCCTATCACCTATACCACAGTCAACCACCAGGAGTGATAGAGATATTTTGCCTCAACTCAATTCAAGTCAACTTTATTTATAGAGGGCTTGAAAAATAAACCGAGCTGTGGAAGTGAAAGGAAAAGGCCTCTTAACACAGGTAAAATGGCACTTTCAAAGGCCATGAAACAAAAAATTGATGTGGAAAATAGATCCTTTAATGGTGATTGGACTGAAAAGTACGCATGTATCATGGCAACCTTTAGATATGCGTCACCTGTATGCCTCATTTGCAACAAAACTGTTGCTGTTGCAAAAGAATGGTGGGGATTACTAATAGTTAAGAGTCTTAGTTGTTGCTGTTTTCAGTTGCTTTAATTGTGTGGACCATATGATATTTTCTCTTTTATTCTCACAATTTTGGAATCCAGTCCAAGCCGGATTGGACGGTTTGTCGGGCCGGATTCAGCCTGCAGGCCACCAGTTGATGATCACTGGTTTAAATGCTGTGGTTCATGCAGGGAGTACAACAGTACACCATAACTGTATAGACATTCATTTTTGTGGTGACTATTCAACTAACTGCAAAAATCTTATGCACCCAGCATACATACTTGATGTAGAGGAGACTGCAGCAATATCTTCAACAGTGTCAGGCACTGTGGTGCAGTCTGAGAAGCTGCCCCTAACTTTATTCTGTACTGATCCCAGCAGATCATTACAGTTCATTTTTCTATGTGCTCACTGCTGTCACATTTACCTACTTCTGTCAGAAAATACTTGCCCCACGTGCCTTAATGGTGTAACAGGTCAGCGTGTAGACACTCTGTAATTACTGATATGGACGATCTGTCTTCAGGATTTCCATTTTTGTAAAATGTATGGCGAGTATAGGTTTTGTCAGATTTGGTGTCCATTCAGTGGTAATTATCAAAAAGGATACATAAAACAGTCTAGACTATGATAATTAAGGCCAGGGTATGCCTCCATTTAACTAGTTTACATTAGAGCATTCACATTCACAGTTTTCACATTTTAATAGCTTCCAACTGCTCTGCTATTATTACTTTCAAAAAGCTGCCGACAAGTTCACCTAATAATTATGATAAATTTCTGGAAATACATCGAAAATGCAACCAGTATTTAGTAAATTAACATAAGCAGGACCAACCTGGTGCTAGGTGAAATAGCTGAGTTCTTGATTAGTTTTTGAATGCTGTAAACTGCAATCTGATTCACTCGTCAACAAGCTTGTCTAAGTTGGAGTTACTGTTCCTCTGCAGTAACAAGTGGTTTTGTTCTTGCAGGGATAGCAAAGGTCTGTCACTCTTCAGTCTACAGTGGAAACCAGAGCTTTTGATAGTCACCTAGTCAAAAAATTGACTCTTCTTTGAACACACTGCGGCCTAATCAGACTACATTCATTAAAGTGAAAGGGCAAACTTGTGTTTTCTGTGCAATACCTAATTTAGTATTTTCCAAGGGAATGGATACCACTATGACAATGTAGTAAGCAGATATTATGTGCCTTTTCTTATTTTACAGTTCTATATATTTTTTCGCTATTTTTGAATTTAATATGCCCTCTTTTTTGGCACTGAAAATAGGAGAGCAGAAAGTGCAATTCCAGAATTAACCGGTTGTCTCTCGAGTGGACGACAAATATTTGTTACTTAGAACTTGTTTGGGACCACTATTTTTATGCACAAGCAGTGCTGTATTTATGTCTGTCAGATGACAAAGAGTGGCTACATTGGGTAAAGTTTGTCTTAATGCTCAGGCATTCTCCTTGACATCTTCTTGACCTCATGACAGTTTCTATCAAGCAACACTGCTGAGAAAGGAGAAAGAAGGTTTTTCTGTTTGTATAGATCCCGGTTCCTCCATGGAACATCTGCCCGATGTGTCTTCCTGCAAGCTCTTCCTGTGGTTTTGACGTCTCAAAGTGATACTCTTCCTGTCTGTTGCCTGGCAACAGAAGGGAAAAAAATAGATGAGGTGATGAGTGAAGGTAAGCCCGAGGGAGATAGGAGGAGCAGAAAAAGAAAGGAAAGGAATGGTGGGGAGTGAAGCGCTAGTTGTTATTTTTTTCTTGGCAAGCTTTCGCAGATCGTTTCCATTTCTGTTCTCTCACATTCCTTTGAAATCAAAGACTTCAAGTGGTGTGATGTACTGCTGAGTGCAAGATGATTACAGAATGTGGATTTCACATGGATGTCACATTCAACACTCTACAATAATGTTTCCTCCATGGTTTATGAAATAAGGTTTTATCAATGTTAATCTTAGCTTATCTTTTGTTTTTGTATTTATTATGTCATTAGTTTGCCTTTCTTAAAGCGATAAACTTCCAGATGATGCAACGAATACAGATGTACCATACTTAATGGATGCACACATTATTTTATATCTGCAGACATGTGTGAGTATGCAAGTATTGTCATTTGGTTCCCAGTAGCCTTTTTACTCTAGTTTCTTTTATCTTGAAAAAAAATGGCCTTTGTGCTTTGCCGTTGCAGTCAAAAAAGAAATTCACAATGAATTTTTTAATAATGCTACTGTCATCACATTGCATTTAATTACCATGCTACCATACTAAGCAGAAAATCTTTCCCAAATTTGGAAAGACTAAGTCTTTTTGGAGCCCTTGTCAGTGTTTATTATGAGTTTCCATTAACATTAGTCCCAAAACACAACTAAACTACACAGACACATGACCACACCACAAGATAATCCCAAAATGGCTAGCTTGATAATACTGAAAATTATGACACATGTACACATCTTTTAAATTTTTTTCAAATGGTTTAAAAAATCTACTGGGTGAGGTAAAGTTGTAAACATGAAGTTACCAGTGAATATGCATGTTTTCATGTTTTTTCCAAGTATCATTTAAATCTAGTAACAAATGGACCACTAACTTGTCTTTATGCTAAACTACTCAGCACAATGTTTTTTTCTTTTTCTTTTGCCTTTTATCTAACTCATGTTGAGTAAGCAAAATATTTTACTCTAAAAACTTTTAAAATACTGGTCTCATCAGTTCCACATGCTTTTTATTTTAAATTTTGTCTTGTTTGACAAACAATGACTAGTAAGTTTGCCATAACAACCATGTTCTACATTTGTTGCTTAAAATGTGACTAAAGGTCTTATTTTGTAATCTAAGGTAACATCACATGTCAGAATGGAAGTAAATAAAAGCCCTTATAGAAAATCAGACATTGTAAATTTTGTTATTTTTATTTTAGAAATCAAATATAGCATCAATGACCATTTGCTTTCATCTACTCATATGAGGCTGTATATACCAGGCAATCAATGACATACTGGAACCAAGGGATAAATTTTAAAACAGAAATAAATGGAGTGAGTGATTATATTAGTGACAAACCAATTTGATCCCAGTTACCATAGAGTTGAAAGTTACACTTCATCTTTAGGTGTGAAAAACTGTTTTCTTTTATTGATGTGTTTCAGATACCTGTTTGCACCTTTTCATTTTAGAGGGTTACATGTGGACTCATCCAGCATGCATTGGACCAAGTGTAGAGCTTTGTCTGTCTCTCTGACTGTGTCTTACTTCCAGGAGTTACCACTGCTTCACACACACACGCACGCACATGCACACAGAGGCACACACAGACATACACACACAAAGCTATGGTGTCAGTGAGTCACCACAGTGACGCATTCTGATGGAAAATTTGTTTTTGTGAGTGTGTGCTTGTGTGTGTGGGTGTGTTTATGTGTGTGTGCGTGTGTGTGTGGGTGTGCTTCAGACTTTCATATGTAGATAGTGGCAAAGGAAGGAAGAACTGAGGAGTTGAGATGAGACAAACCAATCTTACTTCATTTCATGTTCATATGCTACCATGCAGAACTTACATCACATTCTGGGAGGAGTAATGTGTAAGTTATTTGTGAAATATTATATCAATCTGTCATTGATGTTGTGCTTGAATATACATTTTAAGTAAGCTTGTAAGATTGTACATTTAAGCCTGTGCCTTCAAACTTTGTGTTACGTTGGTTACATATTCAGTTCCATGCTGTCAGTCTGATCATGCAGGTTTTTACTTTTTACATTTTGCAGGTTTGTGCCATCAGTTCCAGGTAAACTTAGTTTACAAGCTGTGAGGCAACAACAGTGTGCATTTGTGATGTGCATATATGTGTGCATGCTCTCTTCTGATGTGTTTAGTACATAGTCAGGTTTTGTGCACAAAGGACACAAAAAATCTACAAATGAGAGAGGGCAGTGCTTTAAAAGAGCTGTGGCCTCCCAGGAGCCGGGTTCATGCACATAGTTCAAAAACTCCCACAGGACACGAGATCAGCGAGAACACGACTTAGCTGCAACTGTGTGTCTCATGTCTCACGAGATTTTTTTAACTACTTGCGCGCAAACATGAACCAGGTTCCTGGCTAGGAGCCTACTGTGGATGCTGGGGCTATAAGCACAGTGTTAACATCACCATTTTGAGTCAATTGGACGGTCAATTCTTCCAGACATTTTGATGACTACATACAAGCAGTATGGAGGCATGTTTTGTTTTTCTCCTTCTTTCTGTTGTCGTCCGGGGCCACCGCAGGCTTCCATTGTATCAGCATGATGTACAGTTCTTTCCCTTGGTTAAACTGCAGAGGGACTATGTGGATTAGAGTCTCCGTCGATGTGATGAATGAAAATTGTGTGAAATTTCATTTGGGTGAACTCTTCCTTTTAATAATACTCATTTGTTAGCCTAATTTAAACCCTCACCACTACAAGACTACTTGAAAAAACAAAATAACGATGAACACTCAGTTTATGTTATATTTAATGTTACCATGTGCTAGGTTTTTGTGAGATGAAATCCCTGAGATAACTTAAGGGAATATGGAATAATTGTTTTTAAAATCTTAAAAATATAAAAATTCTTGACATGGGCAGTGCTTTGCTCCTTCCAATCTTACATTTTATTCCCACAGTATCATATCTTTTATGTATGCATGTCTTAACTTGCAGGATGCAATTGATGGAAGCAAAGATGTACGAATGACATGAATCCCAATTGAAAAGAATCCTAAGAGAAACAAAGAAAAAAGGCAAGAAAAAAAAGGAGTAAATGAAAGATAAGGAATCCCCAGAAGGTAAAATGTGCAGTCTCAAAGTCAGAGAGGGAGAAATGGAGAGAGGGAGGAGGGTGGGGAGGAGATGGAAGGATCAATATCTAATTTCAGTCCAGAGTTCACTGTGGACGGTTTTCCAATAAGACTGGGATAGAACACCAAAGTTTGAATAGCCATGTATCTCTGTCTGTCTCACTATGCCTCTTTCTCAGTCTCTTTGTCCTGCATGGCTGGTATTGTTTTCACCCTGTAAGTCTGTGTTTGTGTGTCATCATGGCATAATGTGATCCTAGAGACACCTATAGGGCTTTTCCATTGGCACTTCAACCATGCAGCACTGATTTACGTTTCCGTCAGCAGTTTAAATGTGCTGAGTTGTGCCAATCCATGCCCATGTTATTGTTTATGAAGACAGAATTGTTTAGAAAGCTGCCAGACATGTATGTTATACATCACACTAGATGTGTAACAGTGTTATGTGTTTGTGTGACATGCCTCTGTACATTTTGCACTGCCAGAATGCCATTTAAAATCAGATCACATCATTATGCAAGATTTGTTTGCCTCAGGGTAGATAAACAAAAAAAGAAAGGACTCTGTTGTAGTGCTGTTATGTGATCTCCTTGTAAAATGGTTTAGCTTCTGTTTTCATCTCAGTGTTTTTAAAGCTTCTAACTGAATTGCCATGGTTTGAAGTTTTTTGTTTAGTAACTTGGAAATGGAAAAAAGAAAGAGGGGCCAAGGACTGACTCCTGAGGTACTCCACAAAACAAGGGTATTGTGGAATATAACTAGCTTGACATATCTTAAGTCCTATTAGGTCAGAATAAAGTTTAACTTAGTTCTAGTGGTTTTAATTATTATTTGCTGTACACAGACGGTGAGTGCTAAAACAAACAAAAAACTGTATATCCTTTATAGGCATTAATTTTATGATTAAATCAGGTTGGCTAGATTTTTATGGACCTTCAAAGTGGCCCCTTTTCCCACTGATAACTACTTTTTATTTTTGTGGAAAGTCCCTTGTGTATGGTTCATATTACATATGATACGGAATGAATGAGTTTGGCGAAAATAAGTGAACTGTGCCAGATTTGTTCAGTAAACTAACCATTATTGTAAGGTCAACATAAGTTCATTTTGACGAATACATGTCTTTTGCTGATACAAAGAAAGAACTCTATTAAAATATTTCATCATGAATATATAAATATATCAAAGAAACCTAAGAAACCAGTCCTGTCAGTGGGAGGGGGCTGTAACAGATCACAATGGCTAAACTAACCATGGTCAGTCAGAGGGTTGGCTGATCTATATAACATCATTGTTAGCTAACAACCACGGTCAAGCTGCAAAGTCAACGTATCTTTATATTGTAAAGTTCTAAGTTGTAAAGAGTGATGCATAAAACACGTACTGTGACCGTTCTGATTAGTCCACTTGCAGGCGGCCATGTACAATTTGGTCCTCTTCTTCTTCAGAAGCTGGGGCTGGTTCAAACATTTCCCCATTGTTTACATTATGCAGCTAGCAAGATGATGCTTAGAGTAGTGGGTGAGGGAGAGGTAGAGGGGAATTGTTGCTTGTAGCGTGTATCCTATTAATATTCATTAGATCTCATGAATATTTAAAATATACAGCATACTTAATGAGATCAAATGTGTAGATGACATCCAAGCAATTTTTAGGCATGAATTTATTTTTTATCTTCAAAAAAAGGCTTAAATAAATTATTTTGACCATCAGATAGAATATTTTTGTGCAGAAATCTATAGCAGGACAGGGTCTTTAACAGATGAATAAATCAAAACAAGGCAAAGTTCAAAGCTGAGTGTGGTCCAACTCATTAGTAATGAGTACTCATGTAATCATATAGTAATAATTGTTAAATAATATGGGTCAGAAAGTCATGTTAATGGTCAGTGTGGCTGGTGTGATCCCATTCTAAGGTTGTCTCCAGTTCTTTTTCCTTTGCCTCTCTCCCTCTCTGTGGCCTCATGGGAGGACCACAGCTCCATCTGTCTCTGCGTCCATTGCTAATTGTATGCAGACTTGGACTGACTTACACTAGCAACAAGGGCTGCTGCTAAGCCCAAGTGGAAAGTAATTTTTGAGAAATTAGTGCCAATACTGTACCGTGCAGTGCTGTATTTCTAACCTTAGCTAGTTGCAACAATTGATGCATCACCAGAAGTTTAGAACTACTGATTAAACAGGGCAGGATTTTGAAAGTCACCTAACACTTAAGTATTGCACCCTTGAAACCACCACCATAGAAAAATGTAACAAAACCCTGGATCTATATTGTGATTCCACTGTTTGTGAATAGAACTGAAGTGAATCTCACTCCTTGATTGAAATGTGGCTTGACTGTGGAGCAATGGTAAGACTTCCAGGATCTCACCAGTATTATTCAGAGCCCACTATGTGTCAGCAGTCAGTGTTTTTTTTTCTATTTTTAATTGACAACTCAATGTGTACCCTACACCTAACCCCAACCCCCAAAATCCAAACTGACATAATAAAGACCTTAAAAGGGTTCTCCATTAACCTTGTGTGATACTTTCATAATTTTGGGGGACTCAAAAGAGAAAAAAATTAAAAAGAAGAAACCTTTGGGGCAGAGGCTGAGATTTGGGTTTATACAATTCAGGCTACAAAAACAGTTTCTGTGACATACACCATACTGCAACAAGCATTAGCATCTACAGAAACATATTTTCATTAGATTCTTCCTGTCTGGTAAATGGCTGTATCTTTAAAACTTAAAACATCCAGTTGTGAATCAGGCCTAAGTAAAAATAACCCTTGCTGCATCCCCATGATGTCATCAGGGTTACATTCTTAGACTTTAAGAACCAAGGTAGACTTTAAACAAATGTTCTCACATGCTTAGCAGAACACTTTTTGACCTTTACCTTCTCTTTGACCTTCCCTGGACATCCAGCTAATAAGGTTGGTGATTTTGAAAAAAATCTCTCACCGTCAACAAATTCTATTGAAATAAATGCCCAAAATCAAAAATATCCACAAAAGTTCATTAGGCCAAAGACAGTGGAAAAAAAGAGGGAAAAAGTGACTGGTTTTCCACTCTTCCACAGCAGCTGTTATTTTGGTAATGTTAGATCTTTTGTTTCTTCTCTGCTCTCTCTCTGCAGTCCAAACCACTGTGGTAAGTTCAGAATGGAGGTGTTGAGGGGGAAGTTTACCTCCCTGAAATATTTATGAGAAAATGCAGCAATGCAACTGTGCAGCAGCCACTACTGTGGATCTCGAGTTTTCTCCCTCTGTCTCCCCATACTTAATCCTTCCCTCCATGAATCCTGTTTTTCTCTCAGTGTGTTCTTAGAATCATTTATATTTTCTTTTGGTCCACATTATTTTGTCTTATTTTCTTTTTTTGACTTAAAAAAACATTAATCACCTTGAAACTAGATTTAAGACAAGATTCAGAAAATGATTACTGGTCATTATAACACAAAGTTGTATAATTTAACAGATTCGTAGTTGCCTCATGCAACCTAAAAAATAGATAAACGTATAAATATTTAGTAATGTAAATAAAAACTGCCCTTTACATTTGAAAGCAAGGTATAGGTTTAGAAATAAAATAGGGTAACGGGTAAATAGACTTTTAGTATCCTTTGGGCTCTGCACAGACTCCTCACTTCACAGATATCCCTGATGCTCAGTAACTGTGTACCAATGATGTTCTGGGTGATTTTAAATCGTACCCTGCAGAGCCCTCCTGTACTGGGCTGTGCACATCATACGCCAGTTTATGATGTTTCCAGTCAGGATGCTCCATACTGTCAATGCACACACCCCCCCACAACTTCTGTGTTCTTATCCGTCACTTTACCCTTTGTCTCACCCTCAGACACTCATGTAGCAAAAAATGTTGTCTTAGCAGCAGTGTTTAGAATGTGTGCAATAAAAGTCGGTGTGCCTCGCCTACACAGACTTGTTAGACAACTGCAGCGGTGTCAGAAAAAAGCATAACCCATTGCTTATGATATCACGTTGCAAGCAAAGAATTGTATCTCCTCTTCTAAGCTCTGCAAACAATGTCTAACACAAAAGGTCCAATTGTTTAAACATACATAGTCAAAAAGAGATCATAAAACATCAAACAGGATTCCCCTTATTAGTTCAGTAATTAATGTAAATTGTTACATCTAAATCCTACATAATGGTCTAAATGCTGTCTCAAATTTCCTGTAGACTGCCAGGGATTCTGGGGGAGAATTACCCAGAAAAGACAAAAGTTGTCATATTTCAATATGAAGCTGCTATGACCAGTTGCTCTCAGTTTAATGCGAAAGAGTGGCTTATAATAATAGATGGTGGATGAATAGATGGATGATAGATGATTATTATTACCTCACTGAAGTTCCTATACAGCTTTGTAGCATCTTTTAGCTCATTCTTTGGTTTGTAGCTCACAGCTTTACTGTTTTAATTCAATGTCACCATTTTCAAAGCATTGCAGGTAGCTGCTTTTTGAGAAACAGCTGTCAAAACAACAAATTGTAAACTACCAGCTCAACACCAAACAGCTGACATTAGAGACTCACAGGTAAAAACATTGGAGTATTTCGTGGCTAACGAAGCATTTCTGAATCATCTAAATCAAATAATGATACAGTTTTTTTAGAATGCAAATTCAGTGTGAACACCAACTCAGTCGCATCGCAATTCATGTGACTTCATTATCCTTCCAGTGCTCTTCCCCTTGAGGTAGCTTAATGTAGTCAGGCATGAGCACATACATGGCCTTGCAAAACTCATGAATGACTGAGCAAATGGAGGACTTTGCAATGCCAAACAGGTTAGATGGTGTGTGGTGACCACCCCTGTTGCTTGCTAATACAACTGAATGCATTCATGCTTTTTCAGTGAGATAGGTTGCCTGAAGTGAGCGTCTTACCGTGCAAATCTTGTGGAGAGGCACTGACAGATGTAGCTTTAGTTTAAAGTAGCCCTTGATGTCCCAAAATTTTTGATGAATTCTGTTTCTGTTTCTGTTTCACTCCTACTCTGCATCCACACACACCTCTGCACAGAGGTAGCAACATTACCCCACAAAAAGTCATTATTAAACATTTAGCTCTCTTCTCTTCATCCTTCTCAAGGTTATCATCTGGTCATACATTCACCTGCCTCTTCTGCACAGTAGCCAACAGATAAAACCATAAACATTGGTGAACTTCTTGTTTTACGTACACAGTGTGCTGATTGTGATGTCTTGTCCTTTTACACGTGCAGTTCACTTCTGATAACAGTTCATACTGTAATCTGACATTGGTCACATTTAAAAAAAACTCTGAAAAAAATTTAAATGGAGCACTGAGTCTTGTTGTGTTAACTTAGCGCATGTTTATCCCTTCAGCTGCCAATACACACACCTGTTTCCACTGATCATCAGCCCTGCAGTTCTTCGAGCGCTCCACACCTGCTTTTCACTTAGTAATCAACCTTATACTATGTATCAGTCCACTGTTTTTGGTTTTTGTCAGGTTGACTACTTATGTTTCTGCTCCAGTGTGTGTCAGTGTGCTTCCTTGTATACTTGGGTCCACATGGGTTATGTCCTTGTGTTTTCTGTTGTGTGTCTTGTTGTGTGTCCCCGCCGGTTTGCCTGTCTTTTTATCCACAAGTCCACCATCAGTCTTAACATATTGAAAGCAATTTCACTGCATCAACCTGTCTTGTGACTGCATTTGGGGCCAGAACTAACCCAACCATTACAGATTTTTTCTTGGTGGAGACCAAAAACAGAGCATAAAGAAGTGTGTCCTACACTCATCATATGGGCACAAACATGACTGAAAATGAGTAATAATGTACTTTGTTCCTACTGGATGTATAACTAGGGAACTATCACAAGTTTCACAAGTTATCAGCATTATCAACATAAAAGATGATAATAGACCCTCTGTCACAGACTTAAAAGAATTTTTGCTGCAAAAAAGCACAGTTGAAACAAATCTAATTAATGATAAGTCCGAACCATCAAGTGTCCCAGTAAGCAATTCTACTGAGTCAGTTCACAACAACAGTACCGTGGAACTAGCTCACCTAAATGCAATTCAGTTGGTTTATTATTAATAATTACATTTGGCTTTTCCCAGTATAATAAGCCAGAAAACATTATTTTAGGTTGCCTCTTAACACTCTCCCCTTCTCATCATTAAAACCCTTAAAATAAAACAGAGGCATGAACTCAATGTTCTCAATATTAGCTATTCTGTCCTGCATGCAGGTCCTGTCCTGCCCTGCATGTTATTGTGCTTTTTCCAGAACTGGGTCATCTCTGGTGCCTCAACCATTGCTTCCCTGAGCAGACACGTTCAACATACTTTACTGTAGTGATCACTGATAGAATTTATCAAATCTACATGAAAATGTTGAAACCTTCGTACACATATTCTGTTATTGGGGGCAGTGACCACTGTAAAGAAGGATACCATGAGCGTTGAGATTACACCAACACTCAGGTTATGACTCTGATATATTCCTATTATTGTCTATGCCAGTGCATAACTTTTGTTTAGTGGTGTAGTGCAGAGATGCAAGAAGCATCATATAATTAAAAATGAATACAGGCACTACAATATGCTTTTTGTAAAATCCCTGAGCCATGAAAAGCATCTGACAGAAGATCGCTGTTGAAAAAGGTTTGTTCTAATAAAAATCCAGTCATGCAGGAAACTAAAACACAAAGAAAAATGGAAAATTTATGTTGAAATGTTTATGAGCTTTGGGACACTTCATGTGAAATGAAGTCTGCCCTGAAAAAAATAGTCAAGTTAAACATGATCAATAGATTAGATTGATCCTCAGAGACAACCATGAGGGATGCACAACAATTTTAAAATGGCTGTATTAAGGGCTAACATTCAGTTTGAACCTAGACACCTTTTCAACTGCAAATAACCCAAACCATTGCTACAAAGGGATGTCATGATTTTACATTTAGAAGTCCATGTATGTATTATGTCTAATTTTTTTGATCCATATTCTCATCTGCAGCTGATGCCACCTGGATTTGTCTCTGCCAGATTACAACTGTGAAAAACATTTAAAATCTTATGTAACATACTGTAGGATTCTGGTACTTTTCCTCCCATTAAGGAAGTTTAGGTTTGCTAAAAGATGAATGAGTACACTATTCTTGATAAAATGCCCTTTATTCTCCACACCTGGTTCTTTAAGATAAATGTCTTGGCCTATATTCACATGCAATCATATTTCTAGCTTCAGTGGATCATAGTGGAAGCCTGCTATTTATTTACCAATGTGCCAATGGTGAACCTTGATAGAACAAATTCTGATTAGCTTTTCTACAACTGAAATCTTAAATTCTACATCTAGTCAACTCAGTATTTAGGTTTAAAGTCAGAGTTTGTTAAACCTGCTTTCTGGAGCAGGCCCCAGGGCTTGGTGGCATGACTTCATTCCACTGGGGTTGTTGGATTGACACCGAATGCAATTGTAGCCTAAAGCTGTTCTTAAGTTGAACAGTGGCATCATATATAGTATATCACCATATACTCCCCAACAATAATTAATGTTATATCTACCCATTTTACATTTTAAGTTTAAGTTAATTGTAACTTAGTTAAATCTGAGTTCATTTTTAGTTATTTACTTTTTGGTTTTATTTTTACTTGAACACATTTTTAAAGCAACAGCTAAAATGGCAGAGAATAATGGTAACGCATTGTAAGTAAGGTTACTATGGTTACTCAGGTCCATGGGTTTAAGCTGGAATGGTGAAAAGCAAAAGTACACTCCAAGATGTTAGTATGAAGATACCATAAACTTCACTATATTTCTGAGTGTCCTGTTGATGTCCCAGAACACAAATCACAAAAGACAGAGAGGAGCTAAAAAAAAATCATCATCAATTGTGGATGATGATGATGATGCAGCTCAAAGGAGAAAAAAATATGTACTTCTTAGAAAAACTGCAGTACTTTCTTTCAGTTTTCAGCTCCATCACCAATGCAACAAAGAAAAGAAAGTAGATCTCTTGTTTACTATCTGCAAAAACAGAACACTATAATAATTACTAAAAATTTGTTTCTAATGAGTGTGTAGCATAACATGAGGATACAGATAAATTAACTCTTTCATTCCTTGTGAGCCTGAATAAGAATCTCACTTACGATTCCTTTTATTCATAATACAACTTTAATCATTATCTCTTTTTGACAGTAAGTGTGTCTTTCTTACACTGAACCTCAAGAACCCTAAAATGCATCTCAGCTTGTATTCTACATGTAAGAGCTTGCATACTTCTCTGGCATACTATTCTCATACAGCCTAACACTTTACACATGTTTTCTTGATATCTGCCTTTACTACAGGCAACATACTGTGTGTTCAGTTCAGAAATGAACAAATCTTCAACACCAGATCATCAGGCTGCACTGACTATACTGAATCACAACTGAAACCAACTCAAACAGTAACTTTTTGCACCAGAGCTCCCCTCACTGGTACAGGAGACACACTGACATCAAGATGACAGCTTAGCCTTGATATTCTGTGTGTTTCCTACTGGTTAAGAGCTAAATGAAAGATAGCAAAAACACCACACGGTTCTGTCTGTTGCTGAGTTCTTAATCATACAAAACAGCTTATAGGGGCTGAATGAAACAGACTGAACATAATTGGAATCCAAAGCTGAATTGAAGATTGCAGTTCCTTAAGTCCCCAGTGTTGAAACAAAGTATTCTTGTAATCATTTAAGGGTATCCGATACGCTCTTTCCAATTGTGGACTCAGAATGCACTGTATCCAACTATTTTTGTAAATTTCTGAACCAAACAATCGGATATTTGTGCTGAAAGTCTTTTCAAGATTTCTAGAATTTAATGACTTTTTCTACCCCCCAGTGGTTCTACCCAAAAAGACACTGCAGACAAAAATTCCGCAAATAGTGTCTGTAAAAATATTTTTAGTTAGATCAAATTGCATGGTCATCAAGACAAATATTATGACTGTGTTCAGTAAGTGATACTTTCAACTTCACATGTTCATTAAATAAACGTACAATACAGGCGACACTCCATTTCCTGAAATAGCACACACTTTTCAAATGTTCATTGGTCTGTTTTTTCTGTTTCATTGTGACTGAAAAATTGCATCTTTAGCGGTGAAAGCTTTTCACTTCAAGTTGACCATGTGTCAAGTGTCTCTGCGTATAGAGGTAGAGCTGGGAGCTGGTGCTCCGACACACACCAGCCTTTTGACCTGTGACTGTTTCTGCAGGTCTGATAGCTACAGTTTGAGGAGTTCCTTTTCAGGGGGTATTTATTTTTTCAAGTGGAGGCAAGTGATGCATCTAATAGAAGTATGTAATAAACTGCAGACTCAAGCATTGTTTCTCAGATGCACATGCAGGCCCACTGCAATAATAATGGGAATATGTTGGTGATCTGTCATATGCGGCAGACTTACTTACTTACTAAGTCTTACTTTGTACAGGGGGTACAAAGTAAGACTTAAACTGACAATAAATTGCTCTAAGAAAGATTTTTCAAAATCAAGTCAGGATCACTGACATGATCATTTATAGCTCTATACCGCACTGCCCTCCTATGGTTGATGCACTGCACTGCAGCTCTCCTGCAAGAATCTGCATCATGCAACTTCTCACCTCTGTGATGATGAACTGCAAGTTTTGAAAAAAAAAATGCTTGGAGTTTGTAAGTATTTAGGCTGTACTGCATTTTATTTAACATTCCTTTCACACTCTCTATCCATTTTTATCAACAAAGTACATACACAACAGTTTCACTATTTTCACACTTGAAGTTTTACTGGTTTTACGGGAACAAGTTGATCAACCATGGAGAACACATTAACAAAAAGCACTTAAGTGGAACCTTTTTCTGTTTTGTTTTTTATTTTTATTTTTAGGTCTTGCCATTTATGTTTCAATTTTTTTTTTTTACATATGTTTTTAAATGATATTTAAATTTAGATAGGGGTATATTTTTATTGAAATGAACAGTGGATGACCCACTAAATTATTCATGTTTTTATATGCGCTATCAGTATTATAAGTAAGTAAAAGCCATTAGCGGATGTAGCCAGTAGAGGCGCTGTTGTCACCTCTCCCTGCCATTGCGGGAGCCAAATAAGGAAATGACGTGGAGCTGACTGCAGAGATGGTCCCAAATAGAAAACTGAAACAGTGCTGACACTTGGAACGGGTTTGTGAGAGATAGAGGAGGGTGTAGGACTTGGTGCCAGCTTAGGAAGAGGTTAGTGTCATTTTGTTTTAAAATACTTTTAATAGTTTTTAGAACTTCCAGAGTTTACGTTGAACCTGGACACAAACTGTCATTGCTAACTTGCTAGTCAGCTAAATCTACATCTTTCTTAGCACGTGCAGGACCCAACTAGCTTACTAACGTGACGTACATAACGTGTACAAGTCAGTTAAATGCCTAATTACTTTAAAGACCTGCCTTATTTAAAACTTTTATCTCACTTCTCACGTTAAACTGGCCATGATATCGAATCGCGATTCTTCAAAAATAAATAGCAGCTAAGTTATTACTACTACCATGTTGTTAAATTTTAATCTCTGTAAAGCACATTCACGGGTTCTTTGGTCATGAAACGGTCCTTTTTTTTTACATTGTATGGAATAACTCTAGGACGCATACGTTGGCGTAATTGCCAACACGTACATACCACGTCAATTAACAACGTTAGGTACAAGATCTTTAACTTGTAATAAGACATGTTGGAGTAGTAGACGTTACGAAGTGTGCAGCCTCCAGTCTCAATCCCATTCATGCCTTCAGTGACGTTAGTCAGAGACCCAGTAGAAATAAATGCCCTCTGCCCTGGTCGCGAGATGGGTGCTGACAGCTGAACTACTGCGAAGTGTTTCCAGATTTGGCTGCTGCCGGAGTGCGTGTGCGCGCGTGTTCGCTTTGCATGCCGTCTGCAGATTGTAAAACGGGTGGATGGCATCTCCCTATAGACAAAATAAGTAGCCTAAAAAATACAAAGACAGCACTGAATACTGTAAAGCACATGCTTGGTGTGTTAGGCAGTTGGTTTTAAATGCAAAGAGGTTCTATAAATAATCGGCAAAGATAGATAGTGGTCAAGAAATGTAGAAAAAATAACTCCTTCAACTGGAGCAATACATTTTATGACTTATATTTAATCTCAGAAGTTTAGAGTGTTTTCCATTATCTTTTTAAGGACACTTTTAATTCTTGACTTGTTTTCCCAAACCCTCGTCTGACTCACTGGATGTAGACTTTGGGTAAAAGCCTGCCATTTCCAGTCAATATTCTCTTCTTCTTCCACTGGCTGTGTGTAAATATTATTTCAAAGGTACAGAAGCTGCATGCCATGCTTAGTGTCACACAAGACAATTCTGATTGTTGTTTTTTTAAATACAGTACAAACAAGGCAGAACTTTTTACCCCTTGTGTCAGAATGAGGAGGGTAGACCTTTCTCTAGTGCTGGGCAGATCTGGCTGGCAATGCAAGACTTTGTACACTGGACTTTAAAAGCAAAATAAAAAGGTTGTGGCTGTAGTTCAGTGCATTAGACACTGAATAAAAATAAATGCACCATGAAGGAAAATCACATATTTATTTGTCTAAGTGTTGTTGTTCTAAATGAGAGATCTATGAATCACAAACCAGTGTGTCTTAATCTGCTGTGCTCTTATGAAACACCTCTGAAGCTTACAGTCTTCACAAGATAGATGGATAGCAAGATGGACCGTAGCCTCAACATGTTTTGAGGAAACAGAGGTCTGGTGTTATCCATGCATGGACATGAATAGATGATTTGATTGTACATTATCACTAAAACAGAACTGAGCAATTTGTTTGTTTTTCATTGAGTCTGCATCCTATCTGTTTAACACTTTGATTGCTGTTTGGCACGGCACCAGACTATTCACCAGAAAAACTGTACTTCAAGAATAGTTTGACTAACCCAAGGAAAGTCATAGTTTGATTTCTTTGTCCTGTGAGTGAACAATGTTCTCTGTTGGCCCTGACAGGATGGGAGACATAGCAGAAGATGAAACAAGCTTCTACTCTAATGCAGAGGGATACTGGAGGGAGGTTCCTCCCACAGTGGATGGCATGCTGGGAGGCTACGGCAGCATCTCAAGTATTGATATCAATGGATCCAAGGCTTTTCTGCAGAAGTTCCTTGGTGTAAGACACTTTTTTAAGATGTCAGTCAGAAATAACACATTTATATGACCAGTTTGAGTGGGAATAATGGCTACATGAAGATATTAAGTATATGTATATCACCCAATAACTTGTCACTTAACTTAGATTTAAGCCCTTTGACTTAGAATGACATAATACATTCCAGTTTAGAAAAGTTTGTAACAAATCAACTTTCATTATTCAAACAAAAAAAAAAAACAGCAAATGTTTTGAAAAAAACTTTTAACTCCAAAATAATGAATGATTGTGTCAAACATGATCTTTTTGCCCAGAAATAGAAAATAAGAAATTTATATGAAGTTATGTTACTTGACTAACACTTAATTTGTCAATACAGTGTTCAGATGGCATTTCATTCTGTTGATGGCTCATAATTACTAGTTTAAGTCTCAGAACACAAGTTTAGGATTTAGACTTAACTTGGGACCTTAAAGTCTGTGTTTGAGTCTTGTCTTGAGACTTAATTTCTGAAACTTAATACTTGTCTCCTTGAAAATATTGATTTTGACAACTTTTGTTGTAAAAGGCTACATTGAGCTGTGGAGATCTGGAATCTCAGTTAAATCTGGACAGCACAGAAAACCACCTCTCCATTAAGCCAACAGCCTCTATATGTTGAGCTTCATACTACATGTTTAGCTGCTCTTTGAGAGTGCTTTGCTTGCTAAAATGCATAGCATATTTAGAAAAATGTAATAAAAACTGAATTGCAGTGAAGAAAGTTCCATGTCACTAAAGTGGTATTACCTGTTTGTATTGTGTAGATTTGTGTAGATAAATGTATTTATAGAGTGTGATCTTGACATGCACTATATGTAAAGTGTCTTGAGACAACCTTGTTGTGAATTGACGCTATATAAATAAAATTGAATTGAATTGAATAAGTCAAGATATCTTGGATTACATACAGTTTTAAATGTACAGTGAATAAACTTCTGTATGATGATTTTATATCATTTGTCAAATTGGCTTCCACATCTCCCCAGTCTGTGGCTCTGCCCTCCCCCATTCACAAGCAAGAGGGTATTTTTGATGATGTTTAATTTATGTACAGCATCACATAATATGCTTTAATATACTGATTTGGAAAAAATTTCTTATTACATCGCCTTGTTGATTTCATCCACTTTCTGTAACTCATTTTGATTATACGTGAAGACAAACTTAAGTGTTGTTTTTAGAAATAACTCTGGTATTAAGAATACTTCTGCTGCAGTTGTAACATTCACTGGTTTCTGTGCTGTTTTAAAGCTTTTTTTTCCCCAGACAGGAGTCACTTGTGTCACAGCTGTTTGTCACTATGGATGTCTTGTGTATTTTTTCTGTTGAAGGAAGAGGAGGGGAAGACAGGCACAAGCTGTGCTCTGGACTGTGGAGCAGGCATCGGGAGAATCACCAAACGGTTACTGCTGCCTCTGTTCAAGACAGTGGACCTGGTGGACGTGACAAGGGAGTTCCTAGACAAAGCCAAGACATATCTGGGAGAGGAGGGCAAAAGAGTTGGGAACTTCATCTGCAGTGGCCTGCAGGACTTTGTACCAGAGAATGGACGCTATGATGTCATCTGGATCCAGTGGGTCATTGGTATGTCTGCCTCAATGGTTCCTGTCAGCAGTGGTTGTATGTCATACTCGAGTAAACAACAGCGACTCAACGTGCATGAGAAAATGTTTGAAATTGTGAGCTGTTGTCCTTATTGTCATATTGTCAAGGTAATGTGAAACTGTTTTCACATATAAACTCTGGACAATGTCTGCTAAATTAGATGATTTTGGGAAGTTACCCCTTTACACATGTAGCACACAACAAGGGAGTGGAGCATGCAGAAAGCATGACATGATGGGTATGAGGCTACAGTAGTAGCCACAATGATACTGGCCACAATATCAAAAATAGAGTGGAAAGCATTATACAGGCAACCAGAACAAAATACAAACAAAGTGCACTTCTCACAACTGCTCTGTTCACATGAGGGCTCAGTCACAGGGAGCTGGGAGGATAGAGTCTGAGTCAACTGAATGACACTTTCATTCACACATACACCTCGCCTAGATAATATCTGAAAAATTAAAGGTAGTCTGAGTGTAGGCATGTGTGAAAGAGAAATATAGTTTATTTCAGGTACATTAAAGCCTTTTAAGCCTGGGAAGGATCAGAGTACCTCAGTATCCTTGAAAAACCCCTCAAACGAGCAGCCAAGACAGAGAATGTGCCTCAAGTCCCTCTACGTTCTGCTTGAAATACATTTACTTCTCCTCTTTCTCCTTAGGCCACCTGACAGACGACCACTTGATCGATTTCCTGCGACGCTGTCAAAAAGCCCTGCGGCCCAACGGCCTCATTGTGATCAAGGACAATGTGTCGTATGAGGGCGTGGTCCCTGATGAGGTGGACAGCAGCGTCTGCCGCGACCTGGCAATAGTTCACAGTCTGGTGGGCAAAGCAGGCCTACGCATCGTTCATGAGGAGCAACAGATGAACTTCCCAAAGGAGATCTACCAAGTCTACACACTTGCTCTCAGATAAAGGACTTTTTCCTTCTCAGTGGAATCCAAAAAAGGGATGGCCTTGTATATGAATTTTTCTAACGTAAAAATTATGTTTTTAAGTCAACATTTATTATTGGTTATGAAATGATCTGCTGCTTGATTAGTTTGTCAAGTGTGTGTTGCATACTAATCAGCATCATCTTTTCCGGCCTACCAGGCCTGAAGTTGCTGCCATATGATACATTTGTTTTACAAATGTTGGTCATAAATCCCAGTCAAGGTGGACAAACTGGATGGTTCCTGTGTCAGTGTGATCTTCATCCAGCAGGATTGCTGGTTAGAGCTCAACTTTGTTCAACTTTCGGGGTCTGGACATGCACAGAAACTCAGCGTCAGTGTGCTTGGAAATGAAGACGTCTCACAGACTGTTGCCACTTTGCTCAAACTTATTTATTACCCACATTAGAACTGTGTCATTACATCCTTTGTTACAATGGAATGTGGAGCAGTTTCACTGGATGGATAGTGGAATAGTAACCTTACCTCAGTGTCAGTTCAGCTGCCCTATATTGTGGTTCTCCTGTCCATTGAAAGTGTCTCGCTGCAGAACACCTTCAAGGTGTCTACACTTTCCAACATTAAGAGTTGTTTTATCAAGTCAGATATTTTACAGCTTATTGAAAACATGTTTTCTGGTCATTTTTAAGTAATGTAGTAACAGATACTTGATGGTTGTATTCCACTTGTTGTAATAAGGGGGGTCCCTATCACATCTCCTCCATCCTAAATTGAGTCCTTCAATATTTGGTGTCTGCCTACCCAAGTCTGATCTCATGCTTATATTTTATTTGAATTTGATTAAATGTATCTGACACATTGGAGTTACAACTGAATCCTAGCCTATCAGCACAATGCACACACACCTTATTTTTCACATGCCGCTTCATCCAAATACTGAAGGTCCTTGTATGCATTAAAGTGGACTCACATAGAGGGACTCCCATAAAGGGACCCAGCTCTTACAAGCAGAGCATAGCAAAGCTGTGTGTCAGAGTCAGTCATGCAGACTTGCATAACTTGCAATAAATGGTGTTTGATCAATATGGGATGCTAGTGTGCCACTTCACCACTCCTCACATGAAGAAACAGATTTGAAATTTATATACTTAATTTATGGGTGATTGAGATAAATGTTGTATCATTGGTGAGCACAATATAAAATCTGCAATAAAAATGCAGATTAATTTCACTATAATGCTAGTTTTCATTAACATTAGTAATGGGTGACTTATTTCTGTCTTCAGGTGCAACAGTCTTCACTTGTAGGGTGCCACAGGGATGAAGTAACAGACCAACATGAAGTCAACAAAGCCCTGGTTCCCCTAACAAAAACCTAGTAGAATGTTTAATTTGTTTGGGTTATTACAGAAAAAAAGCTGCATGGAGAACAAGATTGGAACACTTTTTTTTTTTTTGTTCAACAAAATAGTCCACACAAATAAAAACCCATTATTAGTTTTGACTCATAATGTAATCGCCAGAAGTCTAGTTTTAGGGTAAAAACAAACTACAAAGTCACATGACTTCACCATCAACACCACTAAGCTTTCTCCTACTCACACACATTGTAAGTCCAAAAGTCCAAAGTTATGAAAGTTTTCATTAGATTAGCTTGTGAGCGCAGGAGTATACAGCAATACTGTGTAGTATTGACAGCAAGACAGTGTAATGAGTATATAAGTTACCGTGTTCAGCATGATGATGGTTAAGATGCCTGACAATCTGCCTGATGCTTGGTTGGCCAGTTTTATGAGTAATGAATGCTACTGCCTTTTTCTCGAAGCACATGATCAGACCGAGCACATAAGGATACTGCAAAGTCTAAGTTCTGAAATAAAAAAAAAACACATTAAAATTCTTTTATTTTGTCTTTTTTTTCTTGATAAAGGAGAAAGAATGGATTAGATTTTAAGGATTTCAATGTGGTTAATATATTTTTGGGGGGAGGCAGGCATATCAGACTCATTATTGTTCCATGTAGAGAGTTTTATTTTTTATTTATGTAAATACACTGGTAAAATGCTTAAGTGCATGTTTTCTTCAACTGTGGAACATGTCACATTAGCTTTTTCTTAAAATATTCTTTGTGGGTGGGAGGGTGTTCACATTTTCCATTTTTCCTCAGCAGTGGTTCTTCATGCATGATTTTAGCATTTCTGTTCAAATGGAACTGACAGTTTTGGCAGCAGATGCTTTGGGTCTTGTGGGATGGAGGTGTGACCTCTGTGTCCTCCATTTGACAACGCCTGATGAAGATCTCTGTTAGATGGAAATGTCATTCAGTCCTCTGCCTCTTTGTTCTCCTGCATTCCACAGATGCTCCATCAGATTGAGTTTTGGGGAGTTTGTAGACCAGGTCAACACCTCGGGTTGACTATTGTGTTCCTCGAGCTGTTCCTGTTTTTCTGATGTGGAAAGATTGCATTGTTCTATTTTGAGAAGCTGCTACCACCAGGTGGTTTCGTTGCTATGATGGGTGTTCTTAGTCTAAAACCATGTGGTATGTTTAAAAGTAATGCAGCCCCTAAATCTAACTTTCCCTAAGAACTGACTTTGGTCCTGTGCCGACAGCTGAGTGTGCTGGGTTTCCTTGGTGAGGACTCTGAGATGTGGTGAAAACTGTAAAAAGCTAGTAAGTGTCCCTTTAAGCTGAGGTTACTGTCACATGTGCAGTCACCAAAGGTCAAGTATAAACATCTGTGCCTGTATATGCTGATGTTGCCTGGTGAACAAATCCATTTTGATTCCAAGACAGAGTCTGTATCGAAGTCAACATGGCAGCAGCTCAAAGTAAAGTCAGAGGAGTAGTGGGCTGAAGTCATGTGATCAGGACCAGGTCTCACTTTGGAAGCGGCCTGCCTTTTCCATGGCCGCCAGCATCTGCTCGGCATCCTCAGCTGACATCCCTCCCTCCTGCTGGAACACCTCTTTCAGAGCGTCACACACACTGGATGGCATCTGTTTTGCATTGCTGCATGGAAACAACACAAGGTCAACAATGCACATCCACAGCCACTCAGCCTTTATACTGTTGTGTTTTCAACACAACTTTGGCTGCCAGCATCAAACCAAAACTGTTACTTTTGTCACAGTGAAAGAAACAGCAAAGAGTACACTGAGCAGCAGCTAGCAGTTGATCTGATGATATACTGCCCCCATCTTTACATTTCTCCTTTAAATCCACAGATAAAAAGTCCTGACAACCGCCTACACTACTTCCACCTATTTGAATAACAGCTAAAAACTAAAGTTACCAGGTTTTTGAGAAAACTATTGTGCCTCTTCTGTTTATTGCCTGCATAGCCTAGTGAGCAAGCCAGCTCTGTGAAATCAGAGGGGTGGAATCACGTAAAAGTTGGCTGGACAATAGCAGTGTACAGAGGAGAAGCAGAATCCCCACTGAAAATAAAATTTGTCAAATAAAATAAGGCTTCAAAAGTCATCTTCCAAAATGCTGTGAGACTTGATTCATGTAAGTGAGGCTGCTGCAGGCTCGGACAAACTTCAGGTAAACATTCAAATTTTTGCCTGGAATGATGAATGTGTTTTTTTCCTTTATCTTTTCCACTAAAAGCATTATAGGAGGGTATTTTTTGTTTAGAAGACAACCGTGAGCCTTTGTTGTGAACAAAAGAGAAGTGTAGTTTTGATGACTCACCCAGCGATGTAAAAGCAGGCACTTTTGTTGGCTGTCAGGTCCCACAGCAGCCCAGCGTTCTCCCTCACACGATGCTGCACGTACACCTTTTCCTCCTGAAATACAAACACATTTCATCTCATGATAAACCGCAGTCACACACATTTACTGTGTCAGCTTGGGCAGGTGGAGTCAGTGCATAAAAGGTTGGTACAGTGTTCACAGTGAATCCTGGGTAATGCAGGAAAGGTGAACAGCTCTGGCTTTACTTGGAAAAAATATCAAGTCCTCTGTCATAAATTGTATAAATGCCTGACTATGAAGTAGGGCTGAACGATATGGCCTAAAACCAATATCTCCATATTTTTAGGCTATATCGTGATACAAGATATATATCTTGATTTTTTTTATTTCTCCTGTAAATCACTATATAAATGTTAAATTCAACCCTTTGAGGCATAAAATGACATCAGTTTGATGATTAAAGTTGACCTTTCTATTGGAGTTTTTAAAATTTGCATGCAAAAAGGAGAAAATCACCATCAAGTTAACTTTAGCAAACCTTTTACCGACTAGAAGCCGCGCCTCTAAATAAGCCGTACCCACTAAATTTAACAACTAAAACCACTAAGCTGTCTTCTTCAGTGTTGGAATATAATATCATCGGAATTACTTCCGATTACTAATTGCATCAAACAAGTTCTCCTTTATATTCGTTTATATCAAGGGGCAAACTCCCTACTTCTGCATTGAAGCCAACCAGGAAGTACAAAAACCATTCCGCGACTGACCGCTTGAGGCTCCAACAGGGAGCAAATTCCCATTGGAGCCCATGTTAAAATGGCCAACTTCAGAGCATTTTGAGCTTAAAATTGGGCAATTTTCCGTTGATTGACAGCCTGTTGACAAATAGCCAGGGGCTATTAGCTGAGTGGGCGTGGTTTCTGTCCCTCAACCCCCTCCTCTTTTCCCATATTTGGTTTTTCGTCGTTTAGGCGGGCTCTTGGCGGAATCACGTCCAGGAATATGGCGGCACCCAGGATGAGATTTCTGAGGCTTCACTTTCGCTCATGCATAAACCAATGGGTGACGTCACAGAGGGTTTGTCCAGTGTTTTATACAGTCACTGGGAGAGAGCGAAAAAAAAGTGAAGAGCCTCAGCGAGTTATGAGTACGGGACGTTAGTTGAAGATGGAGACGGACGACTTGGTTCCATGTATGCTGAGTGCATTCCATGGATGTGTCAATAACCTGAATCTTAAAATGTTAACCTTCTTTGGCATTGCTTGTATCTATTTTAAGTTAACGTTAACTTCAGCTTGGACACATTCAGTGTTTATCGATTACACAGTACAAATGGTTGAGTTTTTTTTTCCTTCCCTGTGATAGCTGACATGTTGATGCGTGTATGTCTGCGTGTGTCCGACCTGGTCTCGGGAAAAGGCCGTGAAGAGGTTCAGGTGTCCAGCCTTCATCATCTCCTCCCACTCTGATCTGAAGTAGAAGTCTTTGGACTCGGACCGACAGCCGAAGAACAGCACGTTGTCTGAACAGCAGGGAGACAGGAAGCAGGTGTATCATGTCAGAGTGGTGAAACGAAGAGAAGCGAGAGACAAAGTCAGAGAGGTAAAGATCTCACAATTTTTCCCCTGAGCGGTCCTCTCTTGCAGAGCTGACCGGAAGGGTGCCACTCCTGTTCCTGGTCCAACCATTATCACAGGGGTATCCTTGTCTTGAGGAAACTTTAGGGTTCCTTTCTTCACCCACAGGGGCACATACACCTCCCCTGCAACACCGTGTGGTACCACACAATAAATACTTGCATAGCTCTAGAGTACTTTTGTAATGTGTCTCATAATCAACACTGTTTGCATCAGGAGTGCTGTTTTCTAAGTGAGGGCTTTGGTTTTATATTGCAGGACTGCTGAGTGTAAAAGTCATTAGTAATGTCATGGCTGTTTACAAAAATTGAAGCTCTGATTTCTTAAACAGCAGTCTTGTTTGCCTCAGCTGCAGCGACAACAAAGCATTTATTTGCAATAGGCTGTCAGAGACAGGTTTCTATTTGTTGTTCTACTTTGTTGCAAATATATTTGATCATATCAGTTTGCTTTTAGTGGCTATTGTGTTTCTGCTTAATATCCCATTGCTGTTACCTTCAAACAGTGGGATTTCAAATTATAAACATCAAATATGTTTAAATTCTCTTGTGTGGGCAACTATGAAATACAAGTGGGTTTCTGCAGGACTAAAGTGTTGACATATTATTTAATCAGGTGAAAATGTTGGACACCATTAACGGATGGAGGGGACACAAAGTACACATTTCTGAAATGAACACACATCCTCCAGACAGTCAGAATGAAGTAATCTGAACACGTGATCACATGTAATGAGTGCTGTGAGACCTTGTGCAGGGTCCAGGGAGGCTAGCCAGGTGGAGCAGAGGCCTGTTCGTGGTTTAAACAGCTTGGTTTTATAACGAACCACAGCTACCAGGATCTGCAGCCTGTGTGGGTGAGCCTGTGTGGGGAGAAGACCTTTCTCGAATGACGCAAGATTTCACTGTGACTTCCACTCTATTTCTCTTTACTAATCAATGGATTTCATTCATTGATTACTTCAAGCATCCAACTGAAAAACAAAATCCTTTTTAAGAAGTTAAAAAGCTGTCATGTATGATGAGCTACCTGGAGAGAGGAGGCGATGGAGAAAGAGCGCGGCTGGATCTCCGGGAACAGGTCCAGGAGATAGTCTACTTTCAGTTCTGCTGTAGTGTGAGGGAAATCTGCCAAGACCTGCAGCAGTAAGACAACAACACACTCAACGAGCAGTTCAAATGACTTACATGTACACTTAAGGCCTCCGTGTGCAGGATTTGAACGTGTCTGTCATGCTGGTAGTAACAACATGCAGAGACAGACAGTAGTTTTTTAAGCTGACATGAATTGAATTAAATTTTGGCAAGATTGCTCAATTTTTATTTCAGTGTATGCTCTTAGAATTTTAAAAAACTAGAAAACCACACCATGGTTATATGCCTCCACCAACCAATCAAGCTGCACAGCTCAGCATTGTCTCCAGCCCCGAGCCGTTACCTCCAGTGCCGTGCGTCTGGGCCGGTTACAGTAGCTGTGCAGCTCATCCTGGCCTGCTGCTGAGCTGAACTCCACTAGCTTCTCATGCTCCAGCTCATTGGTGGAAAAGGTGGACAGCAGCTCAAAGAAGGAGCGGCGAGGTACAGCGGAGATGTCCAGGTAGCATTCCACCAGGCTGCGCACCGTGCAGGGCTGAGGAAGCCTGGCTGGAACTGAGAAGACAGAGGTTCATTTACAAAGAAAAGGTTCTTTCACTGTCAACTACAGCTGGATAGTTTGGATTTAATGCCACACTCATTGGCATTTTATGTTGACACTGGATCAAAACATAGTTACTATAAAAAGTGGCACAGACCAAAAACCCAGAGTGGAATAACATCAAGCTCTGCTCCTCCTTTTTAACCTCTTTTAGCCCATGGCTTTGGTTTCATGAACAAGTTAACTGTTTGGTTGAATCCTACCACACTCATCAACTTCAACAAGCAGCTTTTTTCAGTGAAAAAGCACTAAAAGCCCAAAACATCAAACTGCACATTAAGTTTGGGGACTAGCTGCTGAGCGAGGAGGAACATTTAGCAGCTTAAGAGCCAGATACTTTTCTCAGGAGTTGGAGGGAAAAAAACAGAGCTAACTGGAAAAGGGGATGATTTGACTTTAGAGCAGTTGTTGAACATGTTCGCTAAGAAGAAGCCACAAGCTACTGCAAGTTAGCGAACAAGTTAAACAACATGGGATTGATTAATTGAAAGGAATTCAGTTTCATGAGGTCTCAAATTAGGAAACAAAATGAGACAAAAAAATCATTTCTAAAAAATAAAAAATATTTAAAAAAAGGATAAACAGTCAACCCTATCATAAGTGCATTTTTAAAAAGTAATAATACTACTAATAATAATTTCGATAATAATAAAAATAATGAGGTTATGTTTGAATTACTACTATTTACAGATTCATTGTACATTAAAATAAATATTAATATGATAATCAAATGAAATCTTAATTAACTTTATTTTAAGCAGAACATTTTATCTTCTAGCACTGGAATAAACTTTTACATCTGAAGCCAAACTTGCTAATCGATTTCTTAACTACGAACTTCAGTTATAGACAAACACAGACACGCACACACACACTCACACACACTCACACAAATATACACACATACACACACATGCCTACTTGCAGTGTTGTCCATGGCCTTGAGAGTGAAGCTGGCCTCTGGATCCAACCTCAGCAGGTCACAGAACTGCTGGACATCCTCTGCTGAATTACAAGGATACATCATCACCACGTCGCCAGCAGCGAACCTAAACAGTCCAACCAAACCAACAAACGATAAGCTGAGAAATGAAACACTTTGATTTTCACTCTGATTTAAAAGGTTATGGAAAAGTTAAAGGTTCCCTGGTAAGATTTCTATCATGACTTCTGTGTAAAAGTGACCTTATTAAGACAAGAGCCTGACATGTTACACTGCTGTCAGAATGAAATATGGGATGTATGTCTTAAAGACGTTCAGCATTACTCACTCAATGTTGGATCCAGTGATATCAAACTCAATGTGTCTCACATCCTGAAAGTGTGACGTGTCTGTCACCCTTCTATTAGACACCAGTCTCGAGGGGAAGGGATGTGACTGAGAGGGGACAGTCTGCTCCATGGGAATCCTCAGCCTGTCTTCTATCTTTCCGTTCACACTATCCAGGAAGTGGAAAGTGTACGTAGGAGGGAGCCTGTCATGACAAAAAGCCAAAAACAAACCAACTGGATCAACAACAAAAATCCAAAAAACATAAATAAACTTTCAGTAAAACATGCACCCAATGATGCACTGTGTCAAACCAAGTAATACTCACGGTTCATCGTCCCTCAGTGGAATCACATCACTCATAGATGGATACAGAGCAAACGCCTTCCCCCAAAATGATGTGAGCCACGGGTCAATCACAGCGTCGGACCTGGTTCAAACACATTTTGAGATTAGAAAAGACAAATCACCTGCTGGGAACAGATTTTTAATGTCATTCCTGTTATTTCTGCTACTGTCAGGATTTATTCACTCATTTTAAAGGCTGTACCTAATACCATTTAGGGTCTTAGAGCTTCAGTAAAAATTTAGAATAAATACTAAGGAATTTCCAACCATGGCAAACACATGGGAAATGAGAGAGGTGAAATGTCCTGAAAAATCTTGCTCCGCCCTGGAAAATAATTTTAACATTCCCCTATTTTCTTTAGCTGATAACCCAATCTTTGAGAACATTGCTAAGTGAAAAACACTGCAACATATGTGAATGGAACCAAGCTTGTTTAACATGTTTCGAACAGACATTTCTAAAGAGGATGAAAAACAAACATGAACAGGTGCAAATGCGGAGGAAATCTGTAAAAACTTATATCTGATGAGTACAAATCTATTAAACTGCTGCAGAGAAACAAAACACCTTGAATGGAAACTAAATACGAACTTAGTATCTCTTCCCTAGTTAATGAAGTTTCCCTTGGCTGATCAGCTCCCTCAGACAACGTGCTCCTTACCCCAGGTCGTGTTGGTCGTCTGCCAGCCCGACAGGCAGCAGCATACTAGCACCGAGCTGCAGGAGGCGCTTATAAAGCTTCTTGGCCACAAAGTTAAACCTACAGGAAAAAGTGATTGATGCTTATATAGTGACTATGATACACCCAGAATGCACAGTGCTGAAACCTGAGAGCAGAAAAGAACTAACTTTGGATAAGAGGAGTCTCCAAGGCCCAGAACGGCGCAGTCCAGTCGAGTCAGAGAGCCAACAGGCAAAGACTTCCTAAAGACAAATCTCCAGAAGTTCTTTGAAGAAAAGAAACAAAAGTGAGTGAGTTAAGACGGCATTAAAGCCTGTCTCAGTTTAGTAAAAAGAGGTTTAAAATTTCAAGGTGTATAGTTTTATTTTGTTAATAAAGAAACACAAGTAAGAATATTTTCTGTCTTGAGAGGATGCTCTTCTGAACAATCTGGTCTTAAGGTACAAAATGCTTTTACATGACAGGATGGGTCTGGCCTAGCTGGTTTGAATACTAACTAAAGTTTATACATTTCATAGACGTCTTTGACATAATTGAACTGTTACTCCATCACATCCTGCTAATAATATTAGTTTACTTTTTGAATGTTTTAAACGAAAATTCTGGCCATATCTTACATACCACACCACAAGGCCTGTTCATACCAGTGCTTCAAAAACCAAAATATTTACGGTTAAGTAAGAGAATAAAAATAAAACTGCTGCCTTTGTTTGGATTCTCTCCTGTGAACAAAGTAAATCATGAGCATTTCTTATCAGCTGTAAATGATGCAATCATCAAAAAATTGTGAAACAATGTAAGCAGAAGAGGTTCTCAAGCATACAGTCAGAAACGTGCTAGATTACCCACAGGCAGACCCACGGGAACAAGGACAAACCCACCTTCATATTGTCCGGAGGATCTCCTTGACCTGTGGTGGAGCACACAAACACAACCAGAGACTCTGAGATCAGGTTGGCCTGTTTGAAGAGGGGGAACACAGATGAGGCTCAGTGCTTCATAAAGGGCTTGAAAAACACACACAAAAATGAACGTGTAGAGGGATAGAGGCTGTAACCTCTAGTCTGATCAGTGATGCAGGCACATGTTCAGAGCCATGATCACTTTAGAGCACCGCTCACCACGTTGTACGTATCCAGGGGCAACACTTGCACCTGCAGCCGCCTCCTCCGGGCCTGCCGCGCGAGCCTCTGGGCCGTGTCCTGAGCCGAGCCGGTCTGGCTCCCGTACAGGACGCGCAGAGTGGGCTGTGACATTGTGACTGTGGTACACAAAGGCACAGAGTTTTTGGTCATTTTAGAAGGACACGGAGTTGTATTTGTAAAAAGATACGACACAAAACACAGAGAGAGATAAATACGTTACTTCAGATCGCTGTAATTACGCGTTCCTAGAGATAAAGTAAAAGAATAACGTTTTACTTTTTGACAGTGTAATGTCTACGTAATATAGTGACGCACTGCAAATGCTAGTGTAAGATTCTTTCTTTATTGTTTTACTGTGTTGAGTCTGTCTTCATAAGGAGGAATTTATTTGTTCGTAACCAACCTTTTTTTCTCACAACAGACAAAGTAACCTTCTAAATATGCATTTAACTTGACATTTAACATTACATGAAAGTGTGACTGAATCCGGCTATACGACTGTTAGCTAGTTAGGATGTATGGCCATTTATTTTCGGCCTATTCTTCATGTTTCGCTTAAAACAACATTCACCGCCAAACACCAGAGAAAAGGGATACCTGCCGCTGTTGTCTTCGTAAGCAGTAGCCTTAAACAATAATAAAATCCACAAATAATTTCACTGAACAAAAACTACCAGTACTTCATTCTAAACTTCAACGCCACACTTTACGGCAAGGCCGATGCCCACACTGATTGGCTCTTCAGTTAATGCTGCATTCAAAGCCATATAAGAAAAATCAGACATATGGACATATGGGCTGTACTATGAGAATGCAATTGTCGTTCATACGCCTCGCAAGGTTAATGGACAACCACCACAAATGAAAAAAAACTGAAACAAATTAGTTTAATGATCATTCACATTTTTAATTAAAAGAGCACTGTAATAACTGAGCAGCTAGTCATTTTCAGTGTGTAAACGGTTGCACTGATACATCCCATGTTCTCTGTCTGACAGTACGTTTTCTGTTCTGTTTAAAGCTCTTTGAATTCCATCAGGTCAAACTGAATACTTTTAGTGTCTACTAATGTGCTCTCAGTTCATGTCTTATTTGTTTTATCCATAAAAGCATCACTCTGGTTTTTAAGTGCAGTAAGCTTTTATGAAATGCTGAATTACTTTAAATTTATTTTTAAGCTAGTCACAGGCTAATAAAACACATGTCTTGTGGAATGAAAGGATGAATGGTTTACATTTTTTGAATGACAGTATGCGGTGAGGGGGACAATGTAAAAAAATTATTTGTTCAAGTAAAATTATGTGAATCTTATAATAAGATATAGGTAACAAAATGTGACATGACAAGTGAGAACTGCGAAAACTGCTTTTTCTAACAAAAAAATCAAAAAACATTAAGCAGCTCACTTAATTGGACTTTTAGTACTCTTTTGAGGTATACCTTGTAGGCCGACATATTTTTACTCCATGTTATTTATCAGACAGAACATAATTACAAGTATCATATTATATTACATTTTAATGATACCTTTATAAAATACAGTATTGTTAAAGATTTAACCCTCTTGTCTTGGCACTTTAATATGGTAATGTTTGTGATATGATTGTACTATCAGATATGAGCCACTGGAAACAAGATGTGATCTATATGCCACTGAAAAGTCCACTCTCAGTGTAAGTTTTACATCAGACTTGGATAAGTTGCTACTGGACAGTGTTCAAGTTATGGTCTAAAATCATACACCTTTTAAATGGAGATTAAGTATAAGCACATCTAATGCAGATGAACATCTGAACAAGTTTTTGGTGGTAAACTCTGCACATACATTACATACAGTGAAACATAACAGTCGTGAGACATGAAGAAAGACATGCTTTACACTAGAAAAAAAAAGGCCTAGTTTGGGCAGGATTTTTGGCCTTTTTTCCAAAAATTTATTTGCCTGCGCAAATTCACACATAGTTTCATTTATGTAACTGTTTGAGGCTTTAAGGTTAAAAATACTTACACTTTCACATAACAATGTCTTTTCCTTTTTTACCTTTTTTACCCTCATGAATCATCTAACAACCTCTCTGATATATTTTGTGTCCCTTTGAGGCCTGACCCCTAGTTGTGTAACCACTGGACTGAACTAAACTGTATATAAATTAGTTAAAACTAGCTCACTTACAACCAGCAGCAACAGTAAAAATGCATGAGGGGAAAAAAAATCTCAAAACATTGTACATACAGTATTATTTTAATCTCAGCACTTTCTTAGCCAGTACTTTTACATTTTAGGTGCATTTTTCTGACAACTCTGCACTTATAATTTAGCATTGACTGAATTTTACTTATAATTGATTACTTTTTCATCATAATATAGCCGTTTTCAGTTGATGAGTCAATTATTTCCTTTACCTGTATTTATATTCCTCTTGACAAATCAAATCAGTATCCTGTTACCAAGGCTCTGCAAATGTCAGACTTCAAATGTGAATTCCTCTTCTAGAAGTTAAAAGGAAAGCTACACTAGTTACATGAAAACAGGCTGTTTCAAAGATCTGTCTCTACAGCAAATATAAGATGTGAAATGACAGCATGTATCCAACTATATAAAATCATTTCATAGACTCAACATCATCATTTGGTTTATATACTGTATTTCAGATATGGCTGCAAATGTGTAGTAGCAGTGCATCTCTTCAGTAACACAAAGCTTTTACACAGACCTCAACTTGAGTAAAGAAAAATGATAGACATATTTTATATCACAGTGTCTGTTTACATATCTGATTTACACAGAGGTGGAATCTCTTTCACACTACATTTAGCAGACTCATATACAATATACAAAGGTACTTCCTGAAACATGCTGAGATGTCAAAGTTAAGAGCACTTGAAAGAGTATAATAGCATTAGTGATGGCAACAAACAGGTGATGTGTGGCTAGTTCATACATTTATATGGCAGTTCAAATAAGAACTGAATCAAAAGACAAACCAACCAGAAGACAAGCAGAAAGGAAACTATGGTCAAATCCAAGGTTAGAATACTATTCAAGTATACAGACAACTGGCCAGGGACCAAATATCCAAAAGCTAGACTGTCTGACAGATGCATTTTTGTCATTTAATTTACTGTAATGAACTGTTGTGAGAAATATGAATATCTGCAACACAAATGTAGGCGAATAACTGGCACAGTAAGAACATAGGGTGGATTCTGCTATATTATCTGCACCAAACCAAGTATTAAAAGAGAATTCCACTGATTTTAGTATTGCACTTTAATAGAGGTAAAATCGATAAGACAAAAGAATTGTCAGATCAAGGCAGCAGGGACTAAGAAATCTTGACTTTCAGTCCTTACAATGAGTCTAATTCCAATTTACTGGATCATCTACGTCATTTTTCAGTGTGCAACTTTGTAGCATCTTCAATTTGATCCTGCCTGTCGAGTCAATACCCACGTCCTTGTTTGATATCCAAGCCCAAGCTGAGAGACCCCTGATGATGTCATCACCATTCTACTAACATAACAAAGAGACTGGGAGGAACTGGGGCCATTTACACTAGACTATGATTTCAGCAGGCACAGAGGAGGAGTGCTGAGGACGAGAAAAGTTTTATGACTGACTGAAACATTAGTTTGCATTTGTGATGCAATAACAACCAGTGATTATTGCATATAGTATCAGATCATGTTTAAGTTCGTTTAAATAGATGTTGTTATGGTGTTTCTTTGGACAAATGTTACACACAAATAGTGTCTGAAAAAAAAAGAGATTTCCAGAAAAAGGCACACATCAATAGAGAAGATAGAATAAGGCCAAGAACAGTCAGTCTTTAACCAGTTAGTGGTGTAATCTACCTGGCTCCTGATATATATATTTAAAAAATTACAGAATTTAAAAGAACAACAAAAATACAAAGGGCTTGAAAGCCAGTGACAACCAAAAACACAACACAATTAAAAATAGTTCTGTCCTAATATGTTGCTATATATACATCACAAAGTACTGTTTTATTAATACAAGAAAGTGGCTCAGCTCTCTTGCTAAAAGCTTCTCTATACATGGAGACAGTTAGCATACAGCAGCTTGATGATCATGCATAAATAAAGAGAGCTGCAGTGTGTGAGGGACCAACACAGTGCTGCAGTTGGCTCTAGCTGCGGTAGAGGCGCACGCGCTGGGATATGTTGCTACGACAAAGGGGGCAGTTCTCCAGAGCATCGCTGCAGACCTGGCAACAGCATACATGACCACAGGGCAGGAAGATGACCTGAGACTGAGGACAAGACAGAGAGACAAGACACAATTATTCAGAAGAGTCTGTACATGTGTGCTAACATTTAATCACTGCACTTCACTACTGTAAAGAATTTCATGGTATCTGAACGGTATCTTTTTTTAGCCTTTCATTAAGATGGAAACAAGAAGAAGTCGGTGGCTTTGTCTGAATCCACTCTATTGTTCACTCAATCATCCCCTATAACTGACATTCCATTTACCACACAGTATGATTTTACACCATTACTTTACTCCTTTTGTTGTGGGGTTTTGGAGGTCCGCATATAATTTACACACTCATTTTTGGACAGTAAAAAAAATGATGCAATATATAGAAAATAGGAGTTGAGCTGTGGCTAAAAATTGAGCAGCTCCTGTTCAAAATGTACCCACGGACATACAGACAACTATCACAGCAGTTTCCGTTCAATTTGTGATATCAAGTATTGAGTAAGTAAAGTCATTAATATAGCTACAAACACACTACCCAGGACCCAGGACTGAACCTTGAGGGACACCAAAAAATTGCACTGCAGTTAACTCTGCCATCCATGGGATGACTTAAAAATTCTGGTACCACATTTATGTACGAAACATTTTTACAAACAAATATGGGCACTTCAGACATAGTAAGTAGTGAAAGCATTATGATTCATCTGAGCTATAAAAAGGCATCTTTTCACTAGTAAACAATGTAGCAGCAATTATCAACGAGACTTAGGATAGTAATTCTAGTTTTGCGGAGGGTTTTTCTTACTCCAGTCTCCATGCAGACCACACACTCAGAACTCCCTGGTCCATCCACAGGGCTGGGGGCTGAGGGGGTGACAGGAGTCCCTGGAGTGGCTGGTGAGCTGGGTGCCTGGAAGGCCGGACTGTTTGGAAGCAGTGGAGGGGAGGCAGGAGGTGGAGCTGTGGGAGCGACTTCTGCTTCTTCATCCTGCTGGACGTCCTTACAAGCTCCTGGTAGGGAAGGTGGAGAAAATAAGTAGGCTGGCTTTTCATTGCCTTCCCATGAGTTTCAATGCTCTAAACATCATCCTGCATCCTTAAAATAGGTTGAATATCATTATATCAATAAAAGTGTATAATATGTCAGCCAGTAATTACCAAGAAATTTCAGTAATGAAACACCATGATATGTTTAACATTAACTGAGGTTCCTTCGTACTAAACCTTTTTGGTTCAGTCTTGCATATTTGCCTGTATAGTTACATTCACTTATGTTAGTGTTGTTCTTAGTGATGTGGGAGGTTCATTTAAATGAAGAGGGAATAAACAAATAGCTGGTGTGCATTAGAAAGTATGCTGAGAGTAAACGTGTCAGGGCAGCAAATGTCAATTTGCTGACAATCAGATGATTTCAATAACAGGCGCAAACTCACAATGAAACACAAAAGTTCAGCCTCAAGTCTGCTTTTGTCTCTGTTGGCTGTGAAGTTCCATTTTCTTGATTCTGTCATTGAGGTGTTAATGCATTTGTATTTTTTAGTATTGGGGTTGCAGTTAAAATTCCATATCATATGTAGGCGCTTCTCAACTTCTCTGGTGGGTCGTGACTCAAAGTGGGTCGCGGACACGAGGGCCAAGAAACACCACACAATAGTCGAAGAGCTTATTTTACCCACTGCTATGGACATGGTAAGAGAGGTGCTGGATCAGTCAGCGGCAGACAAGCTTCAAACCATACCCCTGTCCAATGATACTAGAACTCGGCGTATTGAAGACATGTCTGGTAACATAAAACAACAGACCACAGCTCTCGTCCAGGCAAGCCCTTACTAAGTACTACGGATGGATGAATCTACGGGTATAGCTCACCGTGCCATTTTACTGGTTTATGTGAGACGTGTGGGACGGTGATTTGCAGGGACAATTTCTCTGCAGCAGAGAACTCCCTACCAATACCAAAGCAGAAGACATTTTCAACTCCATGAACTTGTATTTGAGCAAAGTGGGCCTAAGCTAGGAACAATGCGTTGGAATCAAGGGGCAAACTCCCCACTTCCGCATTGAAGCCAACCAGGGAGTCCTTGACTGATCACTCAAGGCTGGCTCCAAAAGGGAGCAAATTCGCATTGGAGCTCATGTTAAAATGGCCAACTTTAGAGCAGAAATAAACATATTTACAGCCTGGTTGAAAAAACATTTTTTTGTCTACAGCTTCTCAACCATCTCATGAAAACTCTGAGTGTCTATGCAGGGGAAAGGACACATCAATTTTGAACAGTCAGACAAAATTGTTGTGTTCAAGAAAATGATAACACTGTGGGTAAATCATTCATCCAAAGACAGACATGTTTCCAAACGCTTGCAAGAAAGCACAGCAGCTGGACACCACAGCTAAAAACAATCAAGGTGCATCTCAATAAACTTCAAGCTCGGTTTGACGAGTACTTCCCAGAGAGACACGGAGGTAACGTTAATGCCTGGATGCACGACCCTTTCAACGTCAACATGGAAAGCGTCATGTTACCAAGCAACAAAGTACAACAGCTGGTGGAGATGTCATGTGACCATACGCTGAAAAAGAGAATTGGCGGCATAAGCCTTTCCGACTTCTGGTGCAGCGATGTGATGGCTGAGTTTACATCTCTCGCCACTCTTGCAGTCAAAACGATCCTACCTTTCAGCACGACCTATCTTTGTGAAAGTGGCTTTTCTACCTTGGTCCAGCTCAAGTCAAAGCAGAGAAACTGGTTGAATGCTAAATATGATCTGAGAGTTACTCTGTCTACTGGCAACCCAGACTTTGAAACTCTGATCAAAAGTAAAGTACATGCCCAACTGTGTCACTGACCTCCACAAAAGACAAGTTAGGATAAAGCATCTTTTTTTGCAGCCTCATTTATTTTATGCAGTTTTGATACTTAAATGTATTGTAGTAACTTTTATACATGCAGTTGGCATGGTCCTCCTCAGTTTCTTACTAATGTACTCTGAATGCAGAGATATGCAGAGAAGTGAAATATCTAATTTTGTGGCCTCATTTATTTTGTGCAGTTTGGATATTTATGGCCATATTTATTTGATTGCAGTAACTTTTATACATGTAGTTGTCATGTTCCTCCCCAGTTTCTTAAAAAAAATGCTCTTAAATTCACTTGCATTCATATGTATGTTTAAATGTGTTTTTGAGGGCTATTTTTCAAAAATAAATCTGTTTGGTTTGTATTCTATAAAAGTGGGTCGCAACTTGATGACCATGGGAAAATGTGGGTCCCGGGCTTAGACCAGTTGAGAACCCCTGCTGTACAACACCAGCTTTAACTGTGACCTCAATGAAAAACTCTAAATCTATGTATTTCTTAGTTAACCAGTTATTAAAACTGGTTATTGTGGGCCTGAATAATTGTTGGGACTTGGGACTTTGCTTTTTTGTGACCAGTGTAGGCGCATATTATTTTTTTTGAAAACTCACACATAACTAACCCTAATCCTAACCCAGTGTGCAAATTGCAAAACTAGTGGGTTTTTTTGCAGTAAATACAATGTAACTGGGGTTACACAAATGGAAAGCTGTGATATGTGACATGATGAATGTTTAAATAACAATAAAGATATGTTCCAAAAAAA
>JAQNCA010000013.1:890842-911185 GCA_029783725.1 Acanthurus tractus
GGGGTTACACAAATGGAAAGCTGTGATATGTGACATGATGAATGTTTAAATAACAATAAAGATATGTTCCAAAAAAAAAAAAAATACAATGTAACTATATTAAATAATATAGACCTGTAGGAAGTGTGTAATGTACCTTCAGTGGTGCGTTCACGAGCCCAGTTCAGAAGAGCTTTCTGGATTCCTATTTCATTAACTCCCAGCTGAAAAGAGAAATAAACAATGCTGATTATTCCGCACAATCATTCATAGTTACCTGCAGGTTCTGGCAGCTTTGGGGCGACACAACAGGTTTTTACTAAGTTGCATATGTTACACGCTAACTGATAATGAAAATATAACTACCCTCTTTTAAACAGATAGGCTTAAATGAATACAGTGTTAATGAAGTGGAACAGAATTTTAGTCTGATAATCAGGTTCGCACAATTTAAACGCTTTTATCATTGAGAAAACACAGGACTGAACACCCTGTCTTGAATTAGCAGTGACACATCTATTTTTTGCTATTTTCATTATTTCTCTATCACAAGGGTGTTCAGGTCTCCAGACTTCAAGTCAACGGGACTCAGTGCAGATGTTGGTGCAGTGAAGTGTTACTGTATGTAGTCAAAAATCTCTGCGACGACTGTGTTTGAGCAAATGCTGCAGACAGACCTTTTTAAGGTCAGATGAGGTCATGTGGCGAAGAGCCTCAGTCGTCACACGGTGATGAGCGAGGATGGGCAGGTAGTGCTGAGCCGACAGTTTGCACAACAGGTTGACTAACCCTTTCTCCACACCCGCTTCCTGCAAGATGATTACAGTTTAAGAACTGCACAGTTTCAAGATGCCACACTGTGTCCTATCAGCTTGTTACTGCACCTGCATGCGCAGCGACAGTGGCTTGGCATCCAACAGTCTCTGGTACTGGATCATCCAGTAGTTCTGCTGGTTGGATTCAGACTTCCGCTCCATCGTGGCCTGAAAAAAACAAAGTGAGTGCTTGTCTCATTTAACCACTTGATCCCAGAATGAGAGAAGAAGAAGAGACAGACTGAACTCTGCAGCTATAATAAACACCACATGAAAATGTGAGCAATCTCTGCCTCCAGAACACCACCATTTTGATAACATGTAAAGGGAGGAAAAAGGGAGAAGAGAGAAGAAACTGTGACACAGAAGCTGCTTCCTCACCAGAACCTGACGCAGCTCCTGCTCTCTCTGGTCTCTTTGCTTCAAAAGCTGCTGCAACAGATCACTGAGAGCCGTGCGCTGCTCCACCAGGACCTCCTGCAAACACACACACACATTCATGAGGCAATCATGTTGAAAAGCTAAAATTCAACAGGCTCTCACACAATTATTATACAATAATAATCATTATAATCACTCAGTTTAAGTCACTTCTAATTGTTTTTTTCAAAGGTCAGTGAGTATTGTGTTAAATGATAAATTGTCACCATGGAGAAATGACATGAAAACAGCCAAAATAAATGGTTTCATATTCAACATGTAGAGGGAAAAGCAATAAAGTAAATGTGTGAATGCAAAGAAAGGAGGCGGTGACACCCACCTGCAGGTTCTCAGCATCCAGATTGCGTCTTTTAATCTCCAATTTAGTCAGCTGCTTTAATTCATCCTCTATGAGCTTAATCTGGGAACAGTGGAGAAGCAAAGATGAAGCTAGCAGGGAGAAGGGACATGCTGTTGAACATGAGGTCAGGATGGAAACACTAATGAAATGATTTTCTGTTTGTGGTTAATATTACACAGAGTTTGTGAATAACCGAGAGGGAACATAAAAGCTTCTTGACAAGGATGACTGAAAAATGAGTTAGCTATGGACGGGCTGCAGGTGAAAAAAAGAACAAACAAGAAATGTTGATAATGTTGATAATATCCACCATGCTCTCATAATAGCCACTGCAAAAAGTGGCGGACCACTCACATATCCAAAAAGGCTTTCTTATATTTAGAGTGACCAATTTTTTTTTGGCCCCTTGCACAAAGAAAAACAAGCTGTAAACACAACACTGTCATATGTCGTCTTTTAGGTTAATGTATCAAACAGTAAATAGCCATTAGACAGGGAGTGACAAGATTCTTCTTTTTTTGTCTTGTTTGTGTTTACTTGATGAATTTAAGTCTGATTTTCAATCTCTACCAGCTCCTGAGGAAAACATCTGATCGTCTCCACTGTGTTCATCTGCCAGTCATTTATTTAGTAAGTGTAATGTTGAGCAAGCAGCATACAGTGTGTACTTTCTGAAAAGAGCTTATTTTGCTTTTTCAGTAATACTGAAAAATAAGAGCAGAGAACAGGAATGAGTGTTGCTTGGTAACTTGGTCATTTTTGCATAAGTTTACAACCTGTTTTGGTTTTAATCTTCTGCTCTAACAAAGACAAGAAACAATCAGACAAAATGCAAACCCACTCAGGAGCTTCTCAATTGCGACAAATAATCAACATTTATTTGGTTTAGTTCTGAGTATAATGAATACTTTGAGAGCATAACGGTTGATTAACAGGCTGAGAGAGAAGCAATATTACAATGTACCTTCCTCTCATCAGTGACTTTTAGCTCTCTGTTCGAGAATTAGTCATGACTGAAATCACGGGGAAACATACAAGCTGCCGAGGTAACAAAACAACACTTGTGCTTTGAGGTCTGATGGTCAGGTCATTTACCATCACAACAGCTACACTTATGACAGAGAGACAGCTCATGCCGGCTACACCCTCACACAGCAGAACAAACAACACACACACTGTACAGGGGCTTTCATGACCCAGCAGGTATTAAAACAACATGTTACAAAGAAGTGTAATTGGAACAGGTGCTGATATCAGTCAGCAATGTCACTGTCTGTCAAAACAAGACCAGAGAACAGAGTGTTAACCAATGACCACTTTAACCCCATTTTTAATCTCCCAGGGAAGCAAAAATGATCACATGATGTAATTTAATTCCCTCCACAGTTAAAGCCATCCTGGCTGATAAATACTAAATACTTTCATTTACGGAAAAAAACAAACACAAAGTTTAATACACAATGACTTTGAAGATAAACTGGGATCTTTTGTAAGCTGTGAGAGCTTGTTATGGTTTTTTAAACTAACCTGAACCTGAACAAAAACATGAGTCTACAACTTTTATAGTCAGTCTCTTCACTTAATACTGAGCTTCATTATATCTGTGAAATAAAAACAGTGACTAAAGGCGGGTTTGACCCTCCACCCACCCATCTCCACCAGCCCACACACACCTGGTTGCGGATGTAGCCGTGTACAGCATCTTTCTGCAGCTGCAGGGCCTGGAACGCTGCTTTCTGCATCTCCTCCTGCAGTGAACATGACATGACAGATCACCTGGCTGCTTCACACCCAGTTAGATTTTCCTCCAGGGTTTTAAGACACTGTTAAAAACTGCAGAACACAAACTCAGACACAACATACCTCCTGTAAAATGTGAGCTATGGCTTTAGACTTGTCCAAAACTTGAAGTGAGAGCATCTTATCAAACTTCTTCTCCAAATTCTCCATGCTGTTATAAGACAAGGAAAGGGAAAAGAGAGAGATTCATTTACATGTTTCTCGAAGCTGAAATTTATTTGCAATGTAAACATCTATGTGCTCAGATCTGGCATCTATGTGTCAGTGTGTGATGTTTAACCTTCTGCAGGCCTCAGACACCAGGCTCCGCCTGCGGATGTCACTGGCCTCCTGCAGGAGGCTCATGGAGCAGCTGTCTGCCAACATCTTCTGCATGGCCGCTACAAACACAGAGAGAGAAGGTTTGACATGAAGTCCAGGGTGGTGACAGAGAAAGTTAAACAGCTGAAAGGTTTAACCTCTGAGGAGCTTAAAGGACACAATAAACTGCTCAAGACATCCCTACTGTGAAATGTAAATGGTGGGAAAATGACTTTGCTCCACATATTAAATAGTAAATAAATGGCATTACAGGGAGGGTGCCATCAAAAACTTCTGATGAGTTCCTGTGGCCACAAGGAGGCACTATACAGTGATGTGAGTGTAGCAGGTGCAAGCTATAACTTTTGCAAGTAAGTATCCCAAGAAAAATCGCTTGATCATCATCAGCACCTGAGTCAAACACATTTTGTGACCACTGGTGCATGTGCACTTGCAACTTCCTGACTCCCCAGCAGAAGCAGCTCCGTGTTAGAGTCTGCAATGATCCCTGTCAATAATCCCCCGATGATTCAAATGTCATGTTGGGGATTATTACTTTTGACAGGAGTTGTGTCAAAAGCTAAAACTCAGAGACAAAAGAGCTTTCTTCACTGTGGAAGAACCCTCAGATTGCTTTTTTTTTTTTGACATTCACAGGATTATGCCAGTGAGTTCGTCCCTAACGGTTACACCGTTTACAGTAAGTGCTACTGTGGCATTACTGTGGCACAAATCTGAGGAGAAAACATTCAGTGCGTATGACCTGAACCGGGAAGTGCTAACAACCTGGTTCTCCAACATGACAACACACTAACTCAGAGTTGCATTGGAAAAAGCAAGAACTCTCGCTCGCAGCAACACAGTAACTACTCCTCACCCCACCTGCTCAGCAGTCTAAGGTTCTCTGAAATGTCTTTTTTCTCCCCCAAAATTAGCCTTTGCCTGCGGGTCACAGCAGCAAGGCCAAGTTTCCTGTGCATGGTGAGCTCGGAAATGCAGGTGTACCAGCGTTCACAAAAACAACACTCAGGTGCTGGTGATAATCAAGTTATGTGACTTGGAAAACTTTATTATGAAAGTTATCGCTTGCACTTGCTATGAGGACATCACTGTGTACAGCGCTCCTTTCATGCTTTATGGTTTGTGAGTTAAATACAGAACATAGTACATGTATATAAGCACATCAGCCAATCTGCTCACCTGCCACCTCCCTCTTCCTCAGTGAATTAGCTTCTTCCTGTGTGATGGCAGCAAGATGCTCCATACGGATCCTGAGGGTGAAGTCAACAACAACATTTTTACAGCAATGATCCACTCACACTAAACCCTCAAAATATGATCAGGAGAATGTCTACTGATACAAATTCAAATTCAAAATTCAAAATTCAATTCTAATTCAATTTATTTTTATTTATTATTGAATTCATTTATATAATCCAAATACTTTTTGTAATTAAGCTACAAATTGTGTGAATAGCACTCAATAACAGATGATATCGGACTTTACAGAGTGCCATGAATTTTGGGATCTAACACCTCTGACTGTCCATGTGAGTCAGATCAACCGTTCTCAACACAAAGTAAAGCAGAGGCTTATGGGAACAGCATTAGTTTGGCAGGTATTTGGTAATAAATCAATCCCAGGCAACTCCACCAAAAATTAAAACAAGCCCAGACAGAAATGTGTCTTTAAGACAAACTCAAATCTGAATGTTCCTTCTCTGGCTGCTTGAACCCTGCTGGTCTTGCAGCTTCACCAACTTTAAAAATGAAGCAAATACTTAAAGGCACTTAAGATCTATCGCACAAAGATCGTCTGACAACAATTACACAGACAACACCTTTAAACTAATAATATTTCAATGTTAGGGGTGAGATTATAGATTAGATTATTTTTAGATTATAGATTTTAAACACTTTTGCAACCCTTTTTTTCCAAAGCAATTTTACACGATTGACTTTCTTCACACTTTATGACTTCATTCATATTTTGTTTGTATAATTACATAACACCGTGCTGTACCCATGGTGAAGTTCTAAATGCCTAAATCCTGTCATTGTCAGACATCTCAACTCTACCGGAAGTTACGAGAGTCTGATGGCAGCTCCTGCACACTGGCAAAAGTGTAAGAGACACCTCCCTGAAATGACTTTTTCCTTTTTCTGCAATTTCCATTTAGGGGAAAGTGTTTTGTGCATCTTATTTAGAAAGTGCTCTATTTATGGGTTCAGTCTGCTAAGTGGAAAATGATTGGATGAGTGCTGCTGGTGCTGGCGTGCTTAATATCTTTTGTTGTAATAGATCTGGATATTATGGAGCTACTCACCGATCTTCCTCCATGGCTTGAAGAAACTCTGCGCTTTTTTTCTGCCTGCAGGGATTAAAATGAATGCTGCAGTCAGGGGATCCTTATCTCTGAGTACTACATGCATAAAACCACTCTGAAGTGACAACGATCCAGCATCTCCTCTTTACTTACTGACAAAGCATACAACACTTCATATCCAGTTCCTGGCGTTCCTACCTGTTTTTGTCCATCAGCATGTTGCTGATGCGACTGCTGATGTTGTCTTCAGCTTGTCGGACCTTCTCCAGCACCATCATCCTCTCAGCCTCCTGGAGTCTCTGCTGCTGGCTGACCCCCTGCTCCACACGCTCCTGCTCCTGCACGTCACACACAAGCATACACACTAATGGAGCTGAAATCAACACAAAACAGTTTTTTGAAATCTACAGGAAAGAACCTCTTCTTCTGAAGTACCTGTTTTTTGTAAATATTTGGCGTAGTGCAAGGGTATATAGATATGTGATGATTTTTTTCATGATCATGTAGAACAGTGTGTAGAAATGGGAAATTTGTTGGTGGCTTCACACATTACTTATGAAAACTACACAAGGGTTTGTCAGCTTGGACCATAACTATTAAGAACTTCTGAAATTAAAAGTATTTTAGAAATCAAATGTCTCTAACTAAACGTTTCCTAAATCAAGAAGTCTTTACATAAAGGCTGTTTAATGTTCTCCAGATTGTAAAAAGCTCTTTGAGACAAATTAGGGATTGTGAACAGTGTAAATATTATTGACTCGACATAATTAAAGACAAAAAAAACATTATATCAGTTTGGAATGAAACTGTACGACATACTCTTCAATAAAAAAAAAAGAGGCTGGGTGCTCCATATGGTCACGTCAGTTCATTGCTTTGCTCAGCCACCAGATTCCCAGAGTCCCCTCAGCTCGTTGTTCATGTTTTAACAATAACAAGGTTCACAGCTGAACAAAGTGAACTTGGACAATCATTTAGGATTTTAAACTCAACTAGGCAGTCTAATGCCAAAGCCACTGTCTCGTCAAAGAAAGGATGAGATGCAGATCTTTGTAAAACTGATGCAAGTGATTCTTGTGTGTACCTGTCGGACCGAGTTGAGCATGTTTTCCTTGCGGGAGGTGTTCATGAGCAAAAGCTGGGTGTGCTCCTTTTGCTTTGCTTCCAGGTGCCGCTCGAAGGCCAGCTTCTGCTGATGCTTCTCCTCCTGAAGGACAGAGGGACCATTTAGAACAGCTTCATACTCACACTGTTCTGCATGCATCCATGTGTGTGTCCACATCTACTCTTTGCTACAAGCCTGTAATGAAGCTCCCACAACCAAAGTGTCAGCAAGTACACAGAAAAAAATACATTTGTATACCAAAGCTTACCAATAAAAAGCTAAATGCAACAAAGGCAAAATGATCTTCATGGCTTCACATCATAACAACAATAATTATCACTTAAGTCCCCCCTTTCATGCTACACCTATTCATTTAGTCCATTGTTTTGTCCAGTACCAATTGGTGCAGCTTTATGTTCAACAAAGGATCTTCTCTTATAAGTTACTGTGGGATATCAGGGTATTACATAGAGACTGTGTCAAAGAAAGGGAGCTGCGTCATCTAAGCTATCTTAAGTCAACAGTGTAGGTAAAGAGCAAAGCGTATGGATATTTGAAAGTGAACTGCATGCCACGGGAGTCCCTGGAGGCTGACCGACTGTGATGTCTCCTACCTTTCTCTTCTCATAGTCACTGAATTTGTTCTGCAAAAGGAAAGTCGGGAAAGATTAAGATTCAGTGAATACAGTGTAAGCAGCAATTACCAAGGTTTAAGTAAACAGCCCTACAAAGTCATTCTTCTTGAGTTGAGTGTGTGTGTTACTGTGTCGCTCGCTGTACCTGCCAGGCCTCGTCCAAACCATCCATACTATCAGAGCTCTGTTTGCAGCAGTCACTCTCCAGCACCGGCAGGAGATACTGGGATGGTGGACAGTACTCTTCTCCCAGCTCTGAAAACCAGTCCAACAATAGTCACGTATACAGGTTTATGCTGTGACACCACTGCAGAGTTGTGTACAATGCAAAGGAATACAAGTTTCCAATCATAGATATCAAGACCAGGGCTGGGTGGCATGGACCAAAATAGGTAGGTAGGTAAAGGTATAGATGAAATTATCTTTCAGTTTTCTACAAAGTGGGCTGAATTTTCGGCTGTGAGTCAAACCATCATTTGACATATCACAGGCAAAATGAGAAAACAATCTTTATACACAGCACAGGTGTAACAAAGGTTGAAACTTGTGCAGCACAGACCACAAATTGAAGCACATCCATAAAAGGTAAAAAATTATCTCCACTGCCGTTTGAGACCTTTCAAATTCCGTGTGGGAGTTTTAAAAAGTTATGTAAGTTGAATTCAATAAGATCTGAAATTAATTTGAACCTAAAAAAAGAAACTGTTTAAGATGTCTTGACTCATTTTGTATATATATATGTATATGTGGAACAGACCGCAGAGAAAGAGAGAGAAAAAGAGAGGGATAGACTAAGTTTGTTTGCATGTATAACATCTCTGAATCGTCGTTGTGCTGCAGTTTTAAACACTTTAAAATCCCCCAAAACTTTAAAATTATATGACATGTTTCTTATTAACTCAGACCTGAATTCATTACACAGTGAAGTACATTTGATAACAGCCCTCCTTTTTAACATGGTGAATCATTAAATTATTCATGAACCAAACACATAACCTCATTCAGTGTCCCACAATCTGAGAAGCACAAGTGAAATGTGAAGACACTTATTTAAAGTTAACTATAAGTCTGCTTAAAAAAAAAAAAAGAAAAGAAAATTAATTCTAGTTTTGAAGTGTTGGTTTTGTTCTGTTGACATTTGAAGAAACATGGCTTGATCAAGCAGCAAAACTATCTTTACACAAACTGTTCATGGCACATGACTGTGTGTGTGAGTGCGTGAGTACCAAATGTAAAAGCTCACCGGAGCAGAGGAAGCGCTGGATGCTCTCTGTGCCCTCTGTGCACACAGACGCAGGAGGGTAGGACATCATGGCAGCATCAAGAGTACAGCTCTGTCACAGCACACATACACACACAGACACACACAGACACACACAGACACACACAGACACACACAGCACACACAGCACACACAGCACACACAGCACACACAGCACACACATAAACACACATAAACATGCGTAAACATGCGTAAACATGCGTAAACAATATTCAAACAATATTAAGTATATGTGTGAGTTTAAATCCTAAGACACACACCTCGAGGGTGCGGATGTAAGCAAAAGTTTTTGGCAGCTGGATGATTTTGTTGTCACTCAGGTCCAGAGTGCGCAGGCTTCTCAAAGAACCGACACAGGGCGGCAGCTCAGTGAGACAGTTACCTGCACAGACACACAGCGACGGGAGGGAGAAATAAGCAATGTGGTTTGTCTTGAACAGGTCCTCTCTCTAACAGGAGTAAGCAAGAAGCTGTCAGCATCATACCCTTCAAGTTGAGTGTCTGCAGAAGGCGCAGCTCCCCAATGGACTCCGGCAGGGCCTTTAAACGGTTCTTCTCCATATTCAAAACCTGTAGAGACACAAAATCAGCACACAGTTGTCATTTAGCGTCCTTCACTGAGCTCCTCTGTGCCAGACGTCCAGTTCAGAGGGACCTTACCTGCAGTGACGACAGCTTCCCAATGTCCTCTGGGAGAGAGGTGACCTTGTTCTCATGCAGATCCAAAACCTTTGGAAGCAGACACATTCTGGTTATGCAGTCATAAAAATGCACAAACCTCCGTGAAACAGCAAACCGAACTTCAAACTGCTTTGAAATAAAAAGACAATCAAAACCTAAAGCAAACCAGCCACTGTTAGCTTAACGTCCAAAATGGTAAACCGGTTTTAAATTCATACAGCACAGGAATATGTACTGCAACAAAAGGTACGTAATATTCCCATCATGCTTTGGTCTCGGTTGCATTACCTTTAAAGTAGCAAGACTGCTGACATCACATCCTTTGGGCAGCAGTGACCTCAGCTCATTACTATGGAGGATAAGGACCTGAAAGAGAGCATCAGCGTGTGTGTGTGTGACTACAGACTGTGCAACCAGGGACACACACATATATTGACATACACAAACTGATTAAAAGGGTGGTGTGTAAATATTGGGGATACAATATTTATTGCAGAAATAAAAGAACTGCACCTAAAAATACATTTAAGAAAAGAAATTGGAATTTTCCTGAAGATATTCACTTCCACTGCATTCTTACCTTCTTCTGTAGCACCTTGCAAATGGAAAAGGCACTGGATGGAACCTGGAGCATAACAGATCATATATGACATATATTGTTATTTGTGTTGTTTAAATGAGATAGAAAATGATTTTTTTTTTTTTAAATTGTCCTTTTTATGGGGAACTGCAAGATACTTTGTTAAGTAAAATAAAAAAAAGATACTGACTTTGTAAATATGGATGACACTGATAAATTGAGCTGGTTGTTTGTATATTAAAACATTTAAATTAGCCGGTTACTTTGAGGAAACAAGCTTTTTATCAGGTTAACCAGCAGCAGATACCAGTTTATCTGAAATGCGTTATCATAAATGTGTGGAAGATTATGGATGTATCTTACAATGTGATAACCTTTTTTTTCTTTTTTCTTTTTTCTATTAATGTTACAGAGGCTTTATTATACTAGGTTTTGTTCAGGTGTCTTGTTATCCCATGTGGGACGGGCCAGAAATGATATGACACAACAATAAAAATGATCTATCTAACTAACTAACTAAATTTTACCAATACTTGCTTTTGCACATCCAACATATTTTGTGCATGCACAAGAGCATGACAGGAACAAGCTAACATTCCAATGTTTAATCATTATACAGTAAGTCACTCAATGGTATAAAAATGAACAAGACATGACTACAGGAGTAAAATTGGCAGGTTCAACCCATGTCACAGTGTCAGTGGAACAACCCCCCCTCAGAATCATGATTATATGCTTTAGAAGCTGGCCGTCAGCTTGGTAATAAACCTTTTTCCACAGTTTTGAAGCAACATTAACAAAAGCACAGATGTTAATATTTTAAAAGAATGATGGCTGAATTCCATTTGGCTGCTTCATTCAGGGTGCTGGTTCATTGCTGATATAGTGTCACACAGTAATGACATGCTGGCCCACTAGAAGAGGACACAGTCATAATGTTGGTGTCATCAGTAACACCTGAGCTCTAATTTGACAAGACATCTAGTTTTCTGTCAGCCGACTCTGGGTTCAACACTGATTGAATATGAGTTGAATCATCTACATCACACACACAACTACTCTGTGTAAGATGTGTGTTTGGATGATATCATTCCTCAGACCCTGCTTTCAGAGTGAAAGGTTAGAATTAAATACCAAAATTGTAACCTACTACTACTTGAAGCTACTTGAAAATGACTTTCTGTTGAACTCTGTTCACAGTAGCTCTCGAAAAGTTTGACAAGTAGCAGTTTCACAGCTAGTTAGAAGAGACGTTTGCCTCACACCTGTTGAAAGTAACCAACCAGTGCTGGACTGTAACTAGTTACAAGTAATGGAGTTATGTGATCAAATTACATAATAAAATTGTACCTAACAATGAAAAACAAGAGTCTTGTTAACTTAAAGTTACTAATTAAATGTTTTAATTACAAAGAGGTTGATTTTGAATATTATTATCAGTAGAAAGCTTTTATGTAGACTATAACATTTGCTCTATTGCGTTGTATTTTTCCAAACAGGAATATCTTGTTTTGGCACAGTTCAAGTCATCTTGAGATGTCAAGGCTATTTGAATGCAACACTGTCATGTATAAGGTGGATTACAAGGACCTGTCTCTATGTGTACAAAGGAACTGACCCTATTAAATTAAGTTTAAAATTCACCTAAAGCAGGTTAAAGAAGTGGTCAAACAGTAATGTATGATATGTAATACATTACATTATTTCGAAGAAGTAACTAAAAAATGGGCTACATTTGGTATTACATTTTTATTTCAGCTACTACTGCATTTCAAAAGCATTCTTCTCCATGCTGACAGCAGCAGACTCACCTCTACAAGCTCACAGGACGAGATGTCCAGGATGTCATCAGCACCAGCCTCCTTAGACTGAGAAGAATGAGAAACAGTTATTGGGTTCTTTTGGGATTTATACTTCTTCTTTCAGACAGCAAAGACAGATGTTAACAAAGAAACTACTCTGTCAGTGAGGGAGTTACATTGTTGATTAATAAAAAAAAAAGTGTTGTATTCCTGCTTCCACAAATATGGCTGCCAGTTATCTCAAAAACGATCATGCAGGTTAAAGATGCAACCTTCAGCAGCATCATTAGGGTGTCCTAAGCTGCAGGGTGTTAAGTGGAGGCTTGTAGGTAAACACTGGACATTAAAACATTCTTCTCACCCGGCACAGCTGATACTCCAGTCTCTTCTGGGAGTCCTCGCTGGGCTTCCTCTTTCTAAAAAACAGAGGCATCCTGAGTTTTGTCTGCCTTTTTCTTTGCCTGCTGGGTTTCCTTCCTGCCTCTTCACTACGAGAGCTGCTCCAGAGGACTGATGGTCCAGGAGGACAACACTGTTGACACTGCCTGCACACAGGAAGTTAAGAAAATTAAAATGTTAAGGCCTTATCAGAAGAAGCACATTTGACTCTAACTCATTTTGCTTTCAAAGTTCTACAAAACACAATATGATGACTCAAACGATGATGAAATGCAGAAAATATGTAATTTAGGTTGATTTAGTTAATTATTTGGCCACTTGGCAGCAATAAAAACAGCTGAAAAACAAAACACTGACATATTTTCACCCTAAAACAAAATAAATGTAGCGGTCCTGAACTGTTTATCTACACGTTCAGCAAATGCAGATAAACATTGGCATTTATTTGGAATTGTGTTTCTGATCCCCTGATGAAGTTCAGCTCATTACTTTCTCTATTTTAGCTCTGTTAAGTGTCCACCATCCCTGAGAAACATATGTGGCTCTGTAGCTGTTGATCGCTACAGTAATTTGCAAGGCTATCCTGGGGGAAGCTATGTTCCTTTTTATTCTTTCATCATTCAGGAAGCTCTCTGTTGTTTGACCAGCTCTCATTTGATAAACATTTCAGAATGTTTTTCAACCAGCTGCAGTGTAAAGTAGAGGTAATAAATATGAATGCTAAAATATATTCAAGCTTTCAATGTGTTGGATCTATAAATTGGTTATATTTTGTGATACAGTTTATTTCTTTATTTATGCAAAGAAAGAAGACAATCAGCATAACCACATCCCTGAGTAAAGAGGTAGTGACCAGGCTAAAGCAACACTTCCTGCAGTTGTTATGAGCTAAAAGTCTGTCAGCAAGAATCCATATTTTTGGCGTGTTCATAAAGTTGTGGTGCTTTGATGAATAATTATGTTTCAAAACATAGGCTAAGTAAAATGTTTGCTAACACTGAGATAAGAAAAACTCTGGTTCCATTCCAGAAAGAGAGGTGACCTTAAACTCTGAGTCAATTACTTTGTTAACTGACTAAGTGAAGCCAAACTGCTCGCTGGCAACTTGCCTTCAACAAACTCTGACTTCTTCTCTGAAATCTCCCCTCCTGACATGCTGTTTCATCTTTTTATTATGCAGTCACTGTCAAAGCATAAATCAAAACAAATTAAATTGCAGAAGCTTCCTGGTGGAGCCATGGAGAAAAAATCCGTTTTGCTTTAATTAGTCTCACTCATTTGATTTATTAGTAATACAATATTTAGTTTGACTTGTAGCAAGCAATCATATTTGATCTTGACCTAATTTTGAAATCACTCAAGTTTATCTAGCAATTCAAGAATGATTTGAGTGCTCCTGCTATCACAAATCATTCCCACCACTGTAAAGGGCAGCTAAGTGTAGGAGACTGCCTTGTGGGCACCTGTTGGTATGTGCTCCGGTAAGACGTCAGTCAAATGAGCAGAATGTTGAGCAGCAATTTTGATTTGATTTTTGACCTTTGCATAGCATACAGTAATATGCAATCAGTAGCTGTTTTTAGGCTGCCACTACACTTACATGATTAGAAACAAAATCCAAGTTACTTATATTTCATTACCAAACAACTATCTTGAACCATTTTCATCAGTAACAACAGAGACAGTGATCTGATATTCATTGTCTTTCTCCATAACACTGTGGACATTAAGGCAGCTGACAGGTTGTTTCCCAGCACTCATATATATACTGTACACTCTGTAATAATCACTGTTCAAATCAAACAAATCCCTACAAAGCTTTAGACACATGAAACACGGATTAATGAGCAACTATTTGACATGCTGACACCTTTTCAACTGCAAAGCCCTATATCTTTATTACTAGACAGGACTATGACTCAACAATCACAGGTCAAAGAGTACATAAAGTCTTGTCTGATTGATCCACATTTTCATCTTTAATTGCCGTCACTAGAATTTTGGTTCTAAAATTATTAAAGGGTGTGTTATGCATTACTGATTACACCTTGAACCACTAAAACCATGCTTGAGAAGGAGCTGGCTCTCTATATTATCTTCACATTCAAACACAGCACAGAGCAGACATCCATTAAAGCTCCCATGTAGTCTGCAACCATGATGCATCTCACGAGTATAAGGAGATGCAAAAGCCAGGCAGCGTCAGAGTTGTGTTTCAGGGCTAAACTCAACAACATGCAGAACCTATTATCTCCCAGATGTTTCAACAGTTTCCACTCATTATCTTATTAAAGATAAGTAATACTTCAGGGACGGAGATAGATCATGTAAAACAACAAGAACCAGGAAACACTTTATTTTTTTTAATTGGATGAATTTTGGGAGAGATATACATACATACATTTGGCTAATCATTCATTTATCTTTTAAATTATCACTTTGATTTATGAGAAACACCGTTACGTTAGTAATTGAAAATCCCAAACAAAGCGCATTGGGTGAACGACTGGAACTACTGTATTTGTTGATATTCAACGCCAAATCTTTTGGTTAATATCTCTCCATCTCCGCGTTGTGCCATCCCGTACTGGCTTATGACAAGACTGCTAATATTAAGCGTTCTCAGAAACATGGGCCCTGTGGGTGTGGATCTGGATGCGGTCAAGAGAAGCACAGATTACCGTAAATGACGTAGCTGACGTTGCTTATGTTTTAAAGCATAGCATTAAGCTAACGATAACATGAAAACAGTTAATTAAAAAAAACATTATCAACCAAGAAGCACTTTGCTCCTTGTGACAGCCGCTGTAACGCTAATGTTACCTATGCTAATCTTAAATGTCAGTTACAATGTAAGTATTAGCTACCTCGCTGCGTAGCTACTTCACATCAAAGACTTAAACAAGGCTGAATATCCTATGTACTTCTCCTTGACAACTTCCCCCTGTGACTTTTAAAATGTTATAGAATGTGACATATATAAATACGAGCTAAGCTAGGATGTAAAACATTAGCCACCATTTAATAGACACGGCGAAAATAAAATAAGGATGGGTGTCACTCACAGGCTGTGTTGTTGCTTCACTGCTCCTCACACCTCTGGGTAACGTGAACAGTAACCTCAGCTAAAAAAAATAACTAAGGATCGCAGATGATTGCTATTGTAAGATGATAACATTAAACGCGAGTCACTGACTTCTTATTTGGTGATGAGCCAAGTCAAAACAAAAATGGAAAGTATTTTCTGTTTCCCTGCTAGGTCATAAAAGAGTCACAAAAGAGATAACAACAGGAATATTTATAAATTTTCATTTTGTAAGCTCGTCCAGCTGATTACGCTTCCTCCTTTATCTTCTTCTTATAGGAAAAATATGTAACTAACCTGCAGGTAGCTATTAAGATGCATATCGCCATCTGCAGGACGGAGTGTGAAATATCATAACGTTCTTCTCAAAACATTATGGCTGTAGTGAAGTATGATGAGAAATACGACGAGCAGGAAAATTGTTCAAGAGGAACACTTCGTTTTACGATTACACAATTAATTATGGTATGTAAATGTAAATTAATATTAAGGTTTCTTTGAAAACTTTCGCGATTTGTTCTCGTGACATGCATTTACTCACCCGCAGCTGCCTCCGTGGATTCTTATGAAGAGAATTTAGGGACACAAGGTAACGGGCAGCGAGTTACTTCAAAAATAGATTTTTCAGTTTTTCACACACTTATGCAAATAAAAAAAAACACTTTTAGGGGGTAAGACCAATATATAATAAATTTAAATATGCTGAATGTGTTATTAATTTGCTCTCACACGATGGGTATGACATTCCACCTTGCGTGTTGCCAGTTTGTCCACCAGAGATCGCTCTCTTTATATTTTTGGTGGAATCATTGAGTGTAACATGAGGTCAATCCACGGATGGGAAATTCCGGTTTGAAAGAATCATTAAATATAAATAGGTAGAAAAAAAATACACCATTAAATATTTTAAACAAAGAAAAATTTTAATAAAGGTGTAAAAAAGCTTTAGTCTACAAGAGCAATTGAATTGAACCGAGACTAAACTTACAGGCAATGGCAGTGAAGATGCAATAATATTTCTTAAGTTGTCCTTTTTTTACTTGACTGAGCTCCAGCATTATCAAATATAAATACAAATAGCCTCCAACCAAATGCAGCCAAATTTGTCTGGATGTGGTTTTAAGCCAAATCGCATCTTGAGTCTCATAAATTACCCATCTGTTTGCAGTTTAAAAGTTAACAAATTCAGAATCATTGGTGCTTTATTATTGCTGTATATTAAGTAAACAGATTGGTTCCTCTCACATAGGTTAAATGCTATTGTGGTTGATAAGACTATTTACAAAGCCAGATAACCTCTGAGACTCCAAATCCTTGCACAGCACTCACTGTTGCTGGCGGAAAGACTGCAGTTTACTACTGACCTCTGCAGATGTGAAGTTGCCTTAAACTGTGGTTCAGGCTGTAGCCTTTGTTAGAGCACAAGAACACAAAGTAGACTACAAAAATAACACATAGTTAAAAGTGCTGACAGTGAACTGACTATGAAATTTTTTTTTAGCCCCCTGAGCCCTCTTTTGGTTCAAAAAAGAATCTCAGCACAGCAGCCCTAAAAATACCGTTTTTTGAGGATGTGCACGCAGAAGGCTTATCAGCTGAGTTTGTAGTGAAATTGAAATTAAAGGCTAGTGTCATGGCATCACAAGATTAATCTCTGATTTATATCAAGACTCGTAGTTGACATAAGTTAAACTAATAACCAAACCTGGTCTTAATTTACAGTGTTATGTGAATTTCTTTTACTGTTTTGTTTTTAATGTGATAAGCACTTGTGGAAAGTACGTACCGCATTACACTCAAGCACAATGAGGAACATGCACTTAACTTGTGTATTTCCATTTTTACTTTTTACTTCTATTCAACTAGATACCATTCAGGTGTTAAAGAGATTTTCAACATTTATTTAACAGTTGAAAGCTCAGATTTTATCTCTATGAAAAGCATATAACGATAATGTGATGCAGTAAAACAAAGGGTTTTAGGTTGTGAGTCTGATTTGACTCACTGAGGTCTGGAATGTGTCAGGCTATGCTGTGAGTTATGTGACATTCCTATGTACTAAAAAGCATGATAAAAAATTTCAGATCCCAAACCAGATGAACAAGAAAGACCTTAATTTCTAAAAATTACTCTTTTTTTTAATCTGGCAAAAATGATGTCTTACACAGATATGATGGAATAGCGTGTGTGTAAAGTTGTACTTATAGTGTTTAAGTATAGGCCAACTTGGTGAATCTTTACAGCTTTTTACCACCAGTTATTAGTAGGTTTTGGTAATAGGACTAACTATACTAATGTCAGGAAAACAAAATCTTGGTACTGTAGCTGCTACAAAGGGGATGATTGTGACTTATTTTGGACATCAGAGTGGGCAAAAACTTTCCTCCAGCAGCAGGGAGAGGCCACGCCCCCTTTACGTCAGAGGAAGACTGAATTATAAATCTGTTTAAATGACTGAGGAGAGGAGAGCTGTGTTCTGTGCCCGCCAGAGCCGAGCGCTGCACGGGAACAAAGAGCGGAGACACACGGGGACTCGTCAGAGCGGTGCCCGGCTGTCAGTGAGCTGTGTGTGTGTGTGTGTGTGTGTGTCCGCCCACGGCCCTCAGAGCTTCGCACATGGGAAATGAGTGGAGGAGTTTGCCAACACTGCCCGGGTTCTCACCGCACGGACAGCCCGACGCGTGGACATTATAGCGGCTGAAAAAAAGTTGAGGGGTCCCCGTGCAACATCTGGCGCGTTCCTGTGCTGCAGCTGAGAGAGGCGCGAGGCGCGGAGGATTGAGCGGCGGGTCACTTCGACAGGTTCACAGCGCACAGCAGCAAGGTGAGCCAAAACAGTCATCACCGCGTCAGTTCAACCAGGGAAAACACATCCTTACTCCAGCATTTTTTACTTTTTAGATATTTTTGGAACTTCAGCAAACTAATTAGGGTAAAAAATGATTCTTTACTTATTTGTAGTTAACATTAACAGTAAAAAAAACAACGCAGGGTATGCAATGTAAGTTATGTTTGTCACTGTACTTTTGGATATTATTATTATTATCATTATTGTTGTTGTTGTTGTTGTTGTTGTTGTTGTTGTTGTTGTCATTTTAGTCGAGGTAGGAGGAGGAGGACACGGGAAAATTAAATGAACGCTCTGTGAAATATGCTGTTCCTCTCCTTATCTTCTCAGATATGTTGCTGCAGCTTTTTAAGGTTGACATCCCATGTTACCTTTTAAAGTATTGAATCACTTGGGCTGTGCATGCATCCTGCCTGCTATGTATAGCTCTGAACTACTGAAAATGCATGTTTTTGTTTGACTTCAACTGTAGTGGGCTTCTGCAAAAAAAAAACCCTCCTGCCACAGGAGCTGGTGCCCTTGGTGTTAATTAAAAAGAGAAAAACAGTGTGTCTTTCTCATGAGAGGGAAACTGAATCTGCCCCAGTCTGACCAATACTCTCTGCAGTAATGGAGACTTTGGTGTCACTGATGGTTCCGGTCATGTGTACTTAGGTGCTTTTGTATGAGCTGAGGTTATTTATTAATGTGCGTGTGGGAGTGTGTGTTGGGTGGGGGGCTCATGATTTAATAATTGTATATACACAAAAGAAGGAAGAGGGTCATAGCTTCTGGATAAAACAACTGGCCCTATAAAGCAGTTTCATTTCACAAAGTTCTATTTTTCCGCTGTTTGATGGGCTGTAAATTAGGTTGCAAACTGCCACCAAATGTTTCCTAACTTTCAGCCTGAATGTCAGGGAAACAAAGTGAACCAGTGTCTGAAGGCTGACAAGCATGATTAGTCAAGCCATTGGACACATATTACACATAACACATACATTTTTGCCCCAGTATCAAGCAGAATTACAAAGCAGTATTTAATCGGAAAACTGCAATTTCTCCCTGCCCAACAGGAAGTTTTGTAAAGCATGACTTGTCTGACCAGCAGTCCAAAACTCTGCAGCTGCATATTCCATTTACAGAAATAAAAAGTAGAGAAATGTAGCAAATCCTCACATTTGAGTTACTGCAACCAGCGTGTATTTGGCACTGACAACCTTCATGATCAGAGTGTTTAAACTATTCAGTCCTGCTCCAAATACATGTTTAAAATTCTCCAAAACATCATCATCAGGAAAAAGGGGTTGAAAGTCCTTCATGTTTAAGGGGCAATCATTTTCTTTGCATGATCAATTATTTAATAGAGCATTTCTACAGGATCACTGATACTGACAAGTGGAGGGGGTTACACAGTGCCGTAGCCTTTGTCCACACATAGGCTTGTTAATGAAAAACAGATGAAAATGCACCTACACTCTTGCCTCTTTATACTAATTAAGATATTACTGTTGTAATGATGTCTTAAAATACATTTAATTTAAATGGTTAGTCATGTGTGAGAGCTTACAGTATTAGGGGCATCAGGCAGCTGCATTCAGTCTGAGCACAATAAGCCATTATTGGTTCTGTCAACCTGAAACTGCCTGCAGTTTATCAGTGTGTCCACATTGCAGTGGAACTGTGTTTTTCTTCATTAGTTCCTGGTTTATTGACTGCCTCATCAGTCAGTTTATTACCAGGGCAGAACACAAGTAGGTGCTTATTCACTGGCCTTTGTTTGCATATGGAGGACACAAGTATCTAATAAAGACAGAACAGTGCAGAATAGAAAAGGTCAGGCTGCTCGATATGTTTATCTCAGGGTGGAGACTAAAAAGTACAGTGAAGTTAGACAGTTTTAATCACAGGGGCAAGAGGTCTCATAGCAATTTCTTACATAATA
>JAQNCA010000013.1:948848-961318 GCA_029783725.1 Acanthurus tractus
TAACGAATTACTTTGAAAAGACAGTAACAAGTAATAAATAATGCATTACGTTTTTGAAGTAACTTGCCCAACACTGGCACTCACTGAGATGTTCATTCAGACACCCAATACTGTCATCTACAAGTATATTAAGGGCTACAGAGTTCCATCATCCCTGTTGTTGTCATGTAGAGTACATGCTGCCTCTGGTTGCATCCCCCTGTAACTGAACCCTCTCTCCTCCCCTTACGCTCCTCTTCTTGACTGCTATGGTTCAAGTCCTGCATTTCATTTATAAAGGGATTGCTTTCACTTGGCCAGGCAAATGCTGAACATACTGCACCATTTAGTTTATGGTACTCTTAATAGTATGTTTGCTGTTTTCTATCTATGCTATCCTTGTATTAAAAACACTCTCTGCACTGTCTCATATTCTGTCTTCTTCTGAGAGTAGCGAGAAAAAAAGGTGGCTGGACTCAGTTTTATCCTCTGTGAAGGACTTTCTGAAACCCCCCCAGGCCTTTTCCCCTCTTCATTTGCCACTATACTTCTTTGCACTTAAGCAAAGTTGGTGGCTGTATCATACAGTCCCTTTGTTTTAATCCATGTTGTGTCTTACAGTTTTTTGTGCAGACTCTTCCCATCTGCCCTTGCCATCGCAGCCAAGGCGGAGGGTCTGAATGTTTATGTTCTGATACCCAGTAAGGTCCTGAAAGTGCACAGCTTGATCTTACTTGGATACGTAGTTAGGACTGATGACATGTGAGGACACAAAGACTTGAAAATATCTTACACACAGGACAGCCTTAGATTGGTGGGGGCAACACTCATGATTGCTTGTGGATGTTGCTAGAACTGATCTCCTCAGAGTTCTGCAATAAATGCCTCTGTGTAAGACATCTACTGTCTCCTGACACCTGTGCACAACCTGAGTGAAAAAACCATGACTGAATCAAGTAAAGAACAGGTTTTATGCATCAAATTGTCTATAGCAGCACTTATCATCTATTCATAAAATCTTAGTATTATTTTGATTTTTACTTCTTATTCATTTTGGCATTTTCTTATTTTTTGGCAGACAAAATGAGTGTTATGAGTGTTAAACCATTTCAATGTTTTAATTTTTGACCTTCCAGCCTTGCAGCCACTCAGAAATGCCAAACAATAAGCATGCTAATGAGTTATTTCAACAGACAAAAAGAGCAAACTACCAAGAAAAAAAGGGGGATTTTTTTTAGCTTACCTTTCTTTTTTATCTCTCCTGTTTTTAAAATTTCATTATATTAGTTATTTTGGACTTGTTATTTCATTACTAACAATACACTGATAGTTATTCTTCATATCCATAATGCATACAGTGCAATGTGATTATAAATCAAAATAAAATAAACATTAGAATGTATGTATTAATATAAATAAGATATTGGCTGACTATTCCTACATTACTTAGCAGGGTTTCTGAAAAAAGAGTACGTTGGTCAGCTGCAGAATGTAGGCAAACTGCTGCCTACCTCTGCTCCATCTGAACATAATGAGCCTGGAGGTGCGACTGTCAGTGATTTGGACTGGATCAGTATATCTTCATTTCTTCTGAGGTTTAACATGACTGAGTTCATCTTTTAGAGGTTGGTAAATGATATGTTAATTTAATGAAATGATTGGTCCGTGATGCTTTTGGTTTTTAGCATCCTGAGCAAAAGTAAAGGCCACTTCAAATCAAAGATTTACGACTGCACAAGAATGTTTTCTAAAATGCTGCAGAAAAAGAATTGCAGTGCTGTAAACCTTTGTCTCAGCTGGACTCAAGCTGACTGACGGCATTGCTGTGACTCAGCTTGTCAGAGAGCAGGTTTGTTAAAGTGAAACTGGACACCAGATCCTTAACTTCTTTCAAAACACTAAAGTAAAGAGTAGCTGCTGTTGATTTATGCTCCCTGTCATCCTATTGCAAGTGTTTGAAATGGCAGGTTTACAATATTGCAGACCAAATTCTTTTGCAAGTAATTTCCACCCTTCCATCATGAATCTTTTGTGTAAACTCGCCAAAATGACCCCTGAGAACATCTCAATGCCCCCTTTTCAAAAATATGTCTTCCAGCTCTCTTTGTGAACGTCCCCTGTGAGGCGGTTCAGCCAATGTCTCAGTTGTGAAACACTGCCGTAGGTGACCTTTCAAATTTCTGGGCAGACCTTTTTCTGAAAAATATGGTCTTAATATACAGATTGCACTTACATCAGGCTGGGATCCACAATATAAACTTAACCACATCTGATCACGATAAGCTTTGTTTGAATTTAAACCTGCATTAGCATGCAATGTCCTGTACCTTGAAAAGACATCTAGAGATATTTACATATGTGGGTTCAAAATGATACAATGCCTTCTAAATAAGATTTATGTGAAATGTAATCATTTAAATGTTTCTAAAGCAATTTTTTTATTTACTATTATGCAGTAAAATATACTGTGTGCAGAGGACTGCAAGCAACTTCACTCACAAAGGTATGTTAAATGTCAATGACAATGTCTGTCTCTGACTCCTACAGAAAAACAAACATTCAGGATGACAATTCAAAGATAATTCAAAGAGCTCCCAAAAAATCTGCCCTTACCTTGCAGTCATAGGGCTATAAACCAATGATAGTTAGTTAACCTTTACAAGTAAATGTTACTATTGAAACAAAACTTTTTCTTTTGGTGGTCTCAAGTCTATTCCCTGAGGGGGAAACGTGTGCACATTGAATGTTAAAATGCTTCACCAAATCCTGGTGAAAAGCTCTAAAAACATGGGCAATAAAAGGGCAGTTGTCCTGTTGGCAGGCCCAGCTGGCCACCAAGAGGGCACTCTTTATTGACTTGGCTGATAGAAATCTACACTGACATTTCCCTCTCCTTTCTATCTAAAAGAGCCCAGGACTGACATTACAGCTAAGCATTTCAAAGGCCCAGTCAAATTGCTCTTTTTGATATTCAGTCAGGCCAGCCTTCTGGGGACCTGTGGCTTGGGGAATCATATAAAAAAAAGACATGACAAGGAGTATCTAAGAGCTAGGCACTTTTCAACTAAGCAGGGAAGATGTTGCAAAATAGAAGCACTGTGACCGAAATACAAGACCTTTGTGAACTTTATGAACTCTATAATCACGTGTCCATTTGAAAAGTGTAAAATGTTGAGGCATAAACTTTTCAGAGAATGTGTTTTTAGGGCTGTGGGTGTTCATACTATAGAAGAAAAATGTCACAATTCAAAATGAGATGATTTTGTGTCTTGATAACTATGCATGTAATCAATCAACAATTAATATAAACCTGTCCTCTACCAGGGCCATTGATCAGCTAGTTAGTGGCCTCTTTTAGCAACTCTTGCTAATGTTTAAAAACCTGTCAGACATTTATTCTTGTCTCATGCTCAGTCACTCTCTTTTTGCTTTTCATAGCCTCCTCAGTCAGTGTCCTGTTTTGTATTTCTGCCTACCGAGATGTTGCCAACAACAAAATGCCAGTGTGACTTTGACATTACTTCATTGCCAGCTGCTTGATTGTTTACTCACTCTTTTTCTCTGTCCTGTAAATGCCTCTTCTGTATCTTTGCTTCTGATGTCCTTTGAGGTTGTTGAGCCCATTTGCAGCTCTGTTCATTCCACTATTTTCCCAATCAGCATTCTCTACTGGGTCTCCCTCGGCCTGGTCATTAAAAATGTCCTAGTAGCAGACTAAAGTTGATCTAACAACGTATGTGGTGAAAACAAACAATCACTTAAACTCTGTGCAGACAGCTAGCTGCATGGCTAACAGCTAACCAGCAGCCAGAGTAGCAGCAATTACAGGATACTTAAGGCAACTCAGAAAACCAGAGTTGAGCCCAAGCAGCTAGAGAACATTATAGGCAAAACAAGAGGGTATTTTCACCAGTTTCACCGAAAATAGATTCTGCTGATAGGTGAGAGTGTTGCAAAGTGTTTTATACAGTTTTGTAGCAAAATTCAAAATTTAACCAATGTAGTTGCAGTAACTCACAATCAGGGCACAGAGGGACAGACACAGAGATACCATTCAACCTAATACAAATCTGTGTGCTATCAAAGCTCTTTTTTTTTTGCAGTTCATTTATGCTTTAAAGCAAATTACTCAACATTTACTGCAATAGCATGAACGAAAAAGTAACATGTTGCAGGATTCATCTCCAATGTTAGTAACCAAGGCCAGTGAGTGGCAACTTTGTGAGTCAAACACAAACTTATCAGTATAGGGAAAATGACATTAAGGGCTGGTCACTGTTATCTCATACTACTGTGTAAAGGGTTCTATCAACTTTCATATGTAATACAATGCAATGACATACCATGTTCTCAGCAGTCAGTTGACTGCGTCACAGGAAACCCCACTCAGAGGCTTGAAGCATTGATGAATCTTGAGACCCTGGACCTGGTAAGTCTGTTTGGCTATCCACCTCGATGTTTAAATAACATAGGACCAAGACTCGAATCTGTGCTATGACTGTCATCTTGATAAAACAAGTTACATTTCCAATGACACATACTTTCTGTTCAGGGTGCTCCATGCTGCTCTCTGCTGGTCAAACATCAAGAAGCTATTCCAGTCCGGTGACCCTGAGATTACCCTTCAACTCATTACTGTCCATGGTATTGTTGGTTTGAATTAATAAATACAATACATACTTGACATTCGTAGAAGCTTTTGAATCCCAATGGGAACACAGTAGAGCCATGGCACTGTACAACTGTCCTCACAAGGGCAGTTATTCACTCATCTCTGTTGCGTCTTTGTTAGTTTTTCTCTTGAGTACACAAATTGGAACACAATCTTTCTTTAGGGCTATTTTTTGGGCCTCCTTACCTCTAAGGTCTCACTATCATTTACAACCCTCCTACCCCAAAATATAAACAAAGCAGAGCAGTGTTTGTGTAGTGCGGATAGGCATAATACCTTAATCCTCTAATTTCCTTAAAATATTAATATTACCACACTATTTTCCCTGCATTCTTACTGATCCCCAGTTTGTACCCTGTAATTTTTTTAAGCTTCACAATTCAATTACTGTCGAGTGTGTATCAGTGTTCTTCAGCACATCTGCTCAGAAATGTGGAAACACATGCCTGAGAATAGATGGGAGAGAGTGAGCATTTCAGATTCCTCTGGGTCCACATCAACAAGAATCTGACATTATCCATCCACACTGACATCTTTCCCAATGTTCAGACTGCAGGCAGCAGTGGCCCTTTTTTTCACCATTTCACCTTGAATCTGTTCTCTTCAGTTCTGATTCTGCACATATATGGTTCTACATTGGACGCAGGTCAGATTTTTTTCAAAGCCACTTAATCTGAACAATAATGTTGGAATTTGTTTGACTTTTGTCTGAGAGTCTTGCCTTTAGACTTTGTAAAGAGGTGGTGAGAGACGTTGTAAAAAGTAATCTGTGATATACTGAAACTAAAGAGTTCATCAGTTTTTGTGAGGCCTTTTTGACCTATGTCATAATCAGCCCCTTCCTTGACTCTGCATTCTCACATACAACCCCATACAGAAATAACAGTCCCTGCCTCATATAACTGGCTTTGGTCGCACAGATAGTGAATATAATTCAAGATTCTACTCTGATGTTTTCTATTCAGTTAAAAGAGATTTTGCTGTTGACACCTTTGGATGTGCTTGGTCCATTTGTTGACATCTTTTAGGGCAACGGCAGAATATCTCTGGAAGAGAGACACAAATGATGTGCTGAGAATTGGAAATTAACAGTTAACCTAATGAATATACCACATTTTCTAAAGTAAAGAGAAATATAAATAAAATACTACTACATCCGGCTAGATAGTAAATATTACTACGTACCTTCCAAGTCACACGGGTCTTGGACAGAAGTTGATGTGCTGTCCTCTTTGTTCAGGGACATTCTTTTTTTAATTTAATGTTTCAAGTGTTATGTTTTGCATCACTACACATCTAGTTAAATCACCTGCTCCAAATTATATTTTTTCTTGTTAGCCACTTTCTTCCCATCTGTCCTCCCTAACCCTAGTCATGAGACCCCAGCAGATTAGATTAGAAGGTTAAAACACTGACTTGAGTTAAAAAAAAAACCAGACAAACCATAATGACAAGAGATACTTCAAACAATTATATTTGCAAAAATTTGTACCTCTTTGCCCCTGTTTGTGTGTGTGTGTGTGTGTGTGTGTGTGTGTGTGTGTAAGACTGGGTCATATATCTATCTGTGAATCAGTTTCAAAAGGAAATAACTGAGGAATAAAAGAAAATAGACAATCTTCTTAAAAAAATGCAGAAACCCATTAAATTAAGAATAGCTCCTTAAACATCTTTTCACCTGCTTTATGATAATAACTCTATGCAATTTTTAGTAATATGGATTGTAAAGAGAGAGCCTCTCTTATGAGCCTCTCTTATGTGGGTACTAAAGATAATAAAAAAGTATTACTACGTTTAAGTAATAAAAAATTCTAAATTTTATTACATATTCCAAGTAATTTTGTATCTTTTAGGAAAAAAAATAGTAAAAAAATAGTAGTCACACACGCTTAAAGACTAAAAACAATGTAACAAGAAAACAGCTGTATCTCAGAAACTATACCTACAAAAGACAAAAGCAAGTATTTTGTGTCTATGAACTCAAAACAAGTTGATGGCACAAATATACATACTTTGCAGTGAAAATAAAGACATTTTATGTAAAAGATATTAAGTATATTTTAATGTCTTTTAAAAATTTCTTTAAAAATCTCAATTGTGACCACCAATAATGTGCCCTTTCATGTGATCTAAAAGTTATACTTTTAGATTATTGCCCAAAGTAGCCTTTGTCTGTATCAGATGTTAAGACCTTGGGCCAATTAAAACAAATGTTATGGGATTTTTCCTTATCATATTAAAACATTGATAAAAATGCTGAAATATAATATCCAGAAAATGTGATAAGTTAAAGATACATTCAGGGGTTGAGTTAGCACAAAATGTGTCCAATACAAATGTGTTATATGTTTTAGTCTATAGGATATGATTTAGCAGATCGCAATTTTTTAGGGATAGTCAATTGATACCAAGGTAGTCAAGATTTTACAATAAAACATGAGCTTAGAAAATACAATTTTGTAAAAATATCAAACCAGTGATGTCCATACATTTTTGCTTATGATCATTTAAAAAATAGCAGTCTCTTGGGGCCTCAAGTTTCAGATGTCAGTGAGGTTGTGAACAGTTCAAGTCAAGAGAGTTTTTTACCTCTAAACTTCATCTCAAGCTTTGTTTCAAGCCCCATTTAAATAACTGGCTCAAAGAGGAAAATTTAAATTAAAAAAGTAATCAATATTAATTATTAATTATTAATGTTAATAAAATATGAGTCATACAAGTATTTTTCTGCAGGAGATTACTTTAGCTTTTGATACCTTAAAAATATTTTTCATATACCTTTACTCTTTTAATTAAAAATCATTTTGAATGCAGGACTATTACTTACTATATAGTATTTTACATAACAATAGTGGTTCTTTTACTTTAGCAGAGGATCTGATTTCTCCTTCCACCAATGACATGAACAGGTGTGGAAACAAAAAGGTAAAGACAACCTCCTAGCCGGCCAATCACTCATTCACTTAAGAGATCCTTAAAGACCTCCACAAATGTATTTGATAATGTATACAATCTAAAAAAAATAAGAACAGTTTGTTCTCTAATATAGCAATGTAATGAAGTGTGTCTCCACTCTCCATATTCATAAACATTGTAATGAGGCCGGTATGTGGGTGGGCTAAAGACAGAATAAAGGGCTTGTGTGGTTATGTCGTATGAAAACCGGAGTGCAGGGCTGTCCAGTTTCGCCACAGTCACTCATGACCCTCTTCTGGTCTCAAGCATGAAAAGAGGGAATAAAATGGATCATTAAAGTTGTAGTGAAGAGAGACAGTTTCTCCTTTATAACACCATTTTCTTTGAGCAATGTAACACACACGCAAACACACAGAGCACCCCAGGATTTTGACAGCTCCTGTGTGTGTGCCCTTTTGATTGATGAGCCCTATTCCAAATGTTTTTTCATCCAAATCAGTGGGAGTTTAAGTGCCTTGTGCATGTTAATACCAAACAAAACATTAGCCTGAGTGGTCCCATTGCTAACTCCCTCTCTGCTGATTTCATCACTCATCTCTGTGTGGCTCCGCATGACTCCAGGACACAGAGGAGTAGAAGTAAAAAAAAAAAAAAAAAAATGAAGGCAGACACCATTAGAGGTTGGTAATTTTACACACATGCTGCTATGAGATTTTCACAAGTTTTATAGAAACTGTCATTTTATCTGTTTCTGGTGGGTGGCTCTGAATTTATTTTGCATTTCTGAAACCATTCAGAGACCATATGTGCCTTGAACAGTAAGAGCCGGTCAGCTGTTAAAAGGTTCAGACCTGAAGAGAGATACTTGATGACTGTGACCTTGACAGAGTAGATATATAAACATTGCACTTTTCAGGTTTCTCTTACACAATTTATTTTTTTTCTGTGTGGTCAATCAGTTATTTAAATGACATTAACCTTTGGTATCATTTATTAAAGGTTCATCCATGATGCCACCTCTCCAAAGTCAGGCAGCTTTAGCTTAAACTTTAACTTAATTTCTAGGGGAAAAAAAAGAGTGGCATTAATTCTCCAATCGGGTGCCACTACATCATTGCAGTAAACGAATGCTTGGTTATGAGATTTAAACGGTGGATAATTATGTCGGACATAAAAAAATCACATAAAAAAGTGCATGCTGTCCTGAACGCCACATGCAGATCTGATGTTTTTATTTCTGTGGTTGAAGTTTAATCGAATGTTGAAGTCACATGCCTAATTTAAATCACAATTTATTCACTAAGTCTGCTTGCATTATACTCTGATTTTATGGATTTATGAATTTTTCTACCTCTGCTAGTTGCAAAAAGTAGCCAGCTGTGGTTTTTTTTTTCATCGAACTGGTGAAATGTGACACTATTTGGAGAAGTCAAAACTTTAGCATCCAATGAACTTCTTGATCTCAAATGTTTATGATTTTTCTTCTCAAAGAGATAAAGACGGTGATCAAGGTTTAGTATAAAAGCTCTTCATGAGTCAGCTGTGTGCTCAGTGTCTCGTCCTCCACAGAGAGACATCCAGAGACACAGGATAAGCAAGTGGGAGCTGCCATTTACTCCCCACGGTTCTGTGAGCTGCTGCAGAAAAGCTGCATATGAAATCCGCCTCAGGAGTGAAGCGGAGGGCTGGAGTGCTACTAATGGCTTGATGTGGCCCCCTGACTGTGTTCATTTCAGAGCAACCCAAGCTCATCCTCTCCCTACTGGGCAGCTAATGCAATTACACCCTTGCATCTACAGGGGGCTCCCTCAGTCTCCATCTCCACTTCAGTCTACTGCTCTTTGTGACTTGGTATGTGTGGATGGGAAGGTGTGTGTGTGGTGTGTGGAGGGAGAGGTAGAAGCTGGGACTGGTAGGTCTCATGCTCACGATTTACGGTTAATCAATCATCGTGCCGCCTTAATGACACCCTGCTGCTTCCCTAATGTCTTCTGGCAGAGGCAGCCCGCCGCTGGCACAGAGCTCATGCAGGCACACATATGGTCGCATCAAGTGAGTGACAGGACCCCTTTCATGTGTGCTGCCCTGCACACCGGATGCCATCAGCCACATACAGCCGCTGCTGGCGAGGACTAAAACGGTGAAATGAGAAAAGAAAAAGAAGAAAGAAAGTGAGGGAGAGTGAAGAAGAGAATGACTGTGCCCAACCTGATTGGCTTGGCTTTTCTGCCTGCTAACAGTAAACAGTCAAGAACAATGCAAAAGATAAGTGAGGAAAGTGTTTTACTCTCAATCTCTGTGCTGGCAACACCTCCGATAACTGTGTGTAATTAACATTTTAGAAAATCTTAAATCAACTGTAATAAATCAAAAGATATTTAGTTTGCACTAAAGTACATCTGGTAACTAGTTTAAATACTTAGAAATGTAAGTGAGAAGATTTTGATGACATTCCCAGACACCACATAATGCAACTCAAACAAACGATGGAGAAAATGTGAATCACGCTTGCTCAGATAAAAAAAAAAAGCTCAGATATTTTCATGTACTCAATTACATTTCAATAATGCTAACAGTGTAGCTCTATTTATAGCAATAACAGTGTTTCTGTTGGTGTGTTAATTGGCCAGTACAGTACATCACTTTGGTCCAGACAGATAAAAAGAAAGACGGCTGCAATCAAAGACTCTTGTGTCTGTTCCTGTTGTAAACTAACAGAGCACTGCACAGTAAAAAGCAAGCACTAATCTTTATAAATAAGTTTACCAGGGAACATCTTGATCATAGCACTTGAGTTTCACACATTTTTTCGACAACTGCTGCATTTTTTCACTATGACTCTGAAACTTAGGCCTATGAAATTAACTCAAACAACCAAACTTCAAACAATTTATGAAAGAAGGAGCCAAATACAGTCAGTGTGTGGACGATGACCGGCAGTGAAACTTGTGCAGTTCTGAGTTTGTCTTTGCAGGTGTGTTGTCCTGCACAGTCCAGTAACCATGGCACCAAAGCTGAGGTTGTCTGTTCTCTGAATGTTTTCTGTGGAACACCTCAGAACGTCACAACAGTCCGGCCATGGGGTATGAAATTGCAAATGCATATACCTACCCGAGTGATGAGGTATACAGGACCATGACTGTGTAGTTAGCATGCAACAAGGACATCTCTTGTGTTTTTGCCATGGATGAATTGCTATAACATTGTGTACAAACATTCAAAACAGGCTGTCAAAGTAGTAACTGGTACATGTTGTTCACATCTTCATTGTTTATCATTGTGAACCTCACTGTCAGGGCAGCAACAAGATAGTCACAATCATGAACTAATGAATGGTAAACCCAGAGTCCGTTAGAATTCACAACAAATGGAGTGCCATCAAATGACACGATCTTCAGGTGTCAGTGGGAGGCCTTCCCACTGTTACACTGATATCTATGAGAAGAAATGACCTCAGATTTGTCTCTGAATAGAATCAGCAAGCAAACCCCGGTACAGGCCATCATTGGTAAGTAAAAACTAATCTGTAGCTCTAAAAAAAACAAAAAAAAACAAGAGTAGGGAGTAGAATAAGAACATCACTGCAGTTGTTAAATTTGCTGTGTACAATTTTAAATGTTTCTCAACCTTATGAAATATGCACATACAATCTTGTATGCCTTTGCTCTCAAAACACAGAAAAATGCTTTTGAGTTGACACGATGCCGAGAATGCTTCTTTCTGAAATGTCTGTCTAATTTGTTTATTTTTCAGCTCTCGTTACCAAGCAGCTCCCCACATGAAACACAGTGAGGCCTCTCATCTGCATTTTGAATGGCTTTGGTTAAGACAATCTCTATAAACTCTTCCTTGCATTTTTTGTTTCAGCATCATGCGCTCCATCCAGAGCGAGAGAATCACAGAAGTCACACAACGTTATCGTGACCAGAGAAGGTGAACACTTTTAGGGACCAAGCTCTATTTTAATTATAAAAATAACATCAACAATTCTGGCATTCTACCAGTTTGCAAGCCATTAAAAAAGTGTCCCTAAACCATTTTAGGTCATTTTGATCAATCCCATCTACATCTTAGAGAAGGGAGTCATATTTTTTAGCGTGTAATAGTAGAGATCTAAAGGTACTGAATGCACGTGGTAAGTTAACACCTGAGATCACATGACCAAAGTTCCATGTTTAAGTCATATTATAAACATATATGACAAAAGAGTAAACTCAGGCCACAGATATCGGCTGTGAGATACATTTGAAAACAGAATGGTGAATGATTAAACGCAACATTATGCGTAATTTCTACGTGATTGAGCAACAGTTCAAAAACATATGTAACACTTTACTAGCCTTAATGACTTCATAGCATCCCAAAAATATGTATAATTATATGTGTAATTATAATTATAAAATATAATTTAATAGAACTCATCAATATGTCATGATCATCCGGTTTAAGTTGGCCAGATCATGAATGTCTGGTTTTGATCATATGAGCTTTGGCTGAACCTACAAACACAATTACACATCTCTCACAACTACATGCTTCGAATATCTACATAGGCTGATTTTTGCAGTGTGTTGCACAACAGGAAAGTCAGTGGAAAAAAGGTTTTCAACACTACGAAGCGTCCACGGTCGTGTGGTGCTTTGAGCATAATGCAGACATCAGTACTCTAACAAGCTCAGAATAGCCTTCCTACCATGCTCATTTCTATCAGGTTAATGCATGCCAAGACCACCATTTTAGTTTGGCGTGCTAGTTTGCTAACATTTTACTGGCACTTCACACAATACAGTTAATTCTTGCCATCATTAGTCAGTTTAAAAACTGAACAAATGGTGGTGTATGATGAAATATGGGGATCATTAGGTTTCATCCTCTGTGCGGGGGGGTGGGGGGGTGGGGATTA
>JAQNCA010000013.1:962219-972929 GCA_029783725.1 Acanthurus tractus
CCCCCCCCCCCCCCCCCCCCCCCCCCCCCCCCCCCCCCCCCCCCCCCCCCCTTACAAAGGGAACAAGTTACAACAATCAGTCCAGTAATTCTAGAAAAATTTCCGTCCGGACCAAAGTGGAGGACAGACCGGCCAACACTGCCAGCCTCAGAGTCACGCTGCCAAACAGGTCTCAAAAGTATATCTCCTGAATCAGCATTACAGTAAAAGAAACACAGAAGAACAGATCACAGTTAACACTTTAACAAGTCATTCTAAAGAACAGAAATAAAAAATGGCCAGCAACAGTTGGGAGAGAGGGAATAGATGAAGGGTTTTATCTGAGAAGATGACAGGTACTTTTCTTGGGGTGGAGCTTTGCTTCTCATTCCTTGAAAGATATCATGGCATGTAGACTGCAGGAATGCATAGTATGTATCAGGTTGTTCAGATTTTTTTTTTTTTTCACATAGAAGCACCTCACCAAATATAGCAGTAATGTTTTACCGGCACTCAGGAATAAAAACCCCAGGGAATCTTATCCTAATCTGACATGACATTTTGCCCCAAACACACTCTGAGGCATGAGTGGCATCACATCAGTTTGAGAGAACACCATAATTGGCCCTTTGGAGCTCACAGTGTTTCCTACTGTGGTCCAAAGTACAGTACAAGTACTAGTACTATAATAGTGTAAATTCTCTTCTTTTATACATACTCAGAATCAGTTGTGCTGTTTCTATGGAAAAGCTTTGGGAGTCCATTTGCATGCAGGCGGCTGCAGTCAGAGGCCCATCTGTCCTTTGGAGCGCTTTCTAATTTATGTTAGTTGTTGTTGTTGTTGTCATTGTTGTCAACACACATCAGCCCCCCTTCATCACTCTCCATACACACACCCTTCTCTTCAGCAGTGACAGCCGAGGAGCTCTGGAACTAAAAGAGCAATCGATCATCTGAGTGAAGCTCAAGTTTGACAACACACAGACTGTTGTTAGATGGGGAGCGAAACTGTGAGCCTGAGGTGATTCTAGCAACCACCACATACACCTGGAAAACATATACATACTTATAAATACCCTCTATAGTGATGTTTTTCAATATTTCTGGCAACAAGTAAGGGACACTGGCCAAATTGCAACGTTAGTAACTGTGTAATAATCGGATTATTTGAGTGTGAGGTTGTGTTTCTCACCACAGTGAACTTGCACCACAAACTTGCACTGCAAAGTGAGGAAATTGAAGCAGTGAGGCAAGAAACTCACTGTCACTCACCGCATTAATTTTTATACATACAATTTTGTAAATGCTGTGTTGTCAAAACACCGCCACTCAAAAGTCTCTTCATTGCACAGAAACATTTTTTATTGATTTTGGGTCATTTGTGAAATGCTGAGCAAACCCGTTGGTTCTAAAAATGCATAACTGCAAAGATTTACAACTGTGTGTACACACACAGACAGAAATATGCCTTTATGTATTATTTATTTTGTCATCTTCCTTAAGCCATGTGAACACTTGTTGGTTTTTCATAGATCTTACTCATTGTTGAAATGTGAACAAACTTCATTTGCAGTTCCATAACTGGCTGTAAATGGAGCTGAATATGCTTTTATGTGCATGTACCAATGCACTCAGCTGTGGCTATGTGTGGCACTTGTATCTCTAATTCATTTCATATAAACGGGGATGCACATGTATCCCTGTTCAGGACTCCCTTATAAAGGCACTGCTCTTAAATGGAGGTGGAATAATATAATTTATTATTGTCAAACCAGTCAGTTAGTCTTCATTCCTGAATCTGTTCTCCTGTAAAACCCAAATTTTGTTCTAACTGACACCAGATACAACACTTCAGTTTCAGACTGGTTCTCATCAAAGTATTCTGGTGTGGTATCTGGCCCCATTGTGGTGTGCCAAGGTGAGGCTCATTCACACCTTCAAGGCCAGAGGGCAAATTACACCTACTGGTTCAGCTATTTGATGGTTTCAGCAAGTGCTATCTCCCAGTGACTGTTAGGGACAACACTAGGCACATTCAGTACTTAAAAATACATTTTTATAAGCAATACCAAGGAATGATAAATATGGGTTGATAAAAGTGCAGGATACCTTCAGAGACATTTTTTACCTGTTCTTGTGGTCAGCTACTACGAAATGGAGCTTTAAATTCAACAGGAGGTTCCTACCTGGACTCTCAATTAATGGAAGTTCTCCACGTAACATATCAAGTAGGTTTGGAGGACACTCAGAAGTCAGTTGTAACTTCTGGAAAGCGCTAGTTAATGAGTGTGACATGCAGAGGAACCAAAAATGATTGACATATGTTGTTCTAGCTGGTAGAAAAGGTAAAATAATGTGTTGAAGGTTCTTTTGGGATGATCATTGCTCCAATAATTAAGTATTTAGAGGATTCAGAAGAAACCATACTAAATGTTTTTACAGTAATATGATGCTGCCACCTACTGGAGGCTGTACATCTTAATTTGTACGTGGCTAAGGTGTTGAAAAAATCTAAATATGAAGTTTATATTGCAAACTAATTAATGAGGTTTGAGGTCTGAGAGTGTTGCTTTTTTATTTATGGACAGCATCCCTTCATCTTGGTTGTGTAATAGTGGGATGGTGTAGTTGTGACTCAGAGCTAGTTGTCCAGTAAAGACAGTGTTGGTGGTTTAATGCTGGCTCCCACTGAACAAATGTCTATAAAATATCCTGCTTAAGAAGAACTTCATAATATAAGCATAGATAATTCAGCATTAAATGGTCCAGTGTTTAAGAATTAGTGCAGTGCTTCTCAAATGTTTTCTGTTAAGCCCCCCTAGGAAGAAGAAAACATTTTGCGCCCCCCCTCCTCCGCCACGACTATAAATAGTATCATTTGTCTATAAAATTGTCATAAGTAGGCAGAAAATTCTTGCTTTCGCCTTTCTCCTTTGCTTCATGCTCCGCAACTAATTCTAAACATGACCGAAAAGAAGTGTCTTTGGAGCTAATCTATTTTCCATTATTTATAATGTTTCATCTTTAAAAGCAAGAATGAATAAATTTCAACCCCTCATGACTTTTGAAAACAGCGATCACCCAAGACACAGCAGCGTGAAAACACCACTGCCACCTACTGTAGCGGATGTGCAGTTACACTTTATTCTGATCCGGCAATGAAAAAGCAAATGGTAGTTTCGCCCTGCATGTTCCCCGGGGTCATATGCGTCATGAGAGTTTCAAGGAATTGCACTGTAAATGCTGCTAAACGTTTAATATAGCACCTTTATAAAAAAGTGTGTGACTATTTGTAGTAATTGTTGACTTAAAATTTGAGGACAGGAGACAAACCAGTCCAAAAAAGTTTTGTCATCTGCCTTTTTATGTTCAACTAGAAATGAAGCAGTAAAATAAGAGCTAACAAGGTTTCTTAAACACAGCCAACTTTATTTGATCCTGTTGTTTCCAGATAAACAATACAGGGCAAATGTAGAAGATTGAGAATTCATCAAGGGGGCAGATTAAGGCTGGGTAATACGGAACAGAAACAAAGCCTCTGTATTTTCAGGCTGAGTGGTAATGGCTGATAAGTATCTCTGTGTTCCCTCTGTATTTGAAAATATTCAGTTGTAAAACATGTGCATGAAAACTATATAAATTACCATAAATAGTAAGGTTGCATGTAGGACTGGTTTATATAGACAAAACAAAATATTATGAATATTGATACTGCAAACACCATAATGTATATTGGTGCTTTTAGAAAAAAATAACAGATTTTTGATAATCAATATACTCACAATACTGATTACAATTTAAGCACTTGAACTGCTACAGCCATCTGGTGAAGTTCTGATAAAATTACACAACTTTACTGCTTTTAATATAACAAAAAGCCAACACTTGCCATACCAAAATCTCCAAGATCCCCACCTGTGATTCACAGTATAGCTCCACCCAGCATAATTTCGATCAGTCAGAGTAACAGAAGAAACAATTTGTGGTTTACAAAGTAACTAACTAACTGTAATGGAGTAGAAGGTCCAAAATTTTACTCTGGAATAAAGTGTAGTAAATGTATTAAGTATGCTAAGAAAATATATTGTACTTGGGTTAATGTACTTTTTTCATTCAACCTCTGACCCCTACTAACCTACACAGTTTCAGAACGAGGCCACAGACTTCAGATGGAAACTACATGTCCTCTATAAGGATAGTACTTCCAGGTGTATATGTAACAGAGATTTTGCATGTTGTGTATTGGCCTGGCACTCAGACATCTGTGAAGTTTCATTTGGTGTATATTTTACAGATCTTTTAGTGCACCGAACTAGATTATTTTAAAATCTGTGTCTTCCATCTTTTGTAAAATGGTTTAAATAAAGTTTCTCAATTTCTTAGAAATAAAAAACTTAATATTGTACAGCCTCTAAAGAGAATGCTTTTTGTTTGCACAAAATAATAATAAAATATGTATGAAAATACAAAAAACAAAACAAAATAAACAAACAAATAACTAAAATTAACAAGGACCTTTACAAATCAAGGAACCACGTTGTCACACCCAAGCCATGTTCACAGAGTTGAACAACCATCGCCTTCTCATTAACCTCCAGGAAAACGCACAAAGACGAAAGATATTACCTCAGTTTGCAATTGCTCTGCAGAACTTTGAACTTTTAGTCCTGTCCCTCATAAACCTACAGAACCTGCACAAGCTCAAACATAACAATGATCCAACAAAAAACTGAAATCTCTGGGTAATATCTGCAAACCTAAAAACCAAAAAAGGAATGTGTAGGTTCACTCATTACGCTAGCTGGGAAACTGAGTTTTTGTGTTTTATAAAAAGTCCAACCGAGCAAAACTCTTGTTCTGAAAAACCTCTTTTATCACTAAAACACACGATCAAACTCAGTCTGACTGGTGGTAGCTGGGTTTCTGTTTTGATTGGGCTGCTGCTGTGGCATGTGGCCTCTCCGTCTGGGTGGGGCCAGATATTCAAACATGGAGGTGTTGTGGGTGGAGAGCATGTTCTTTAGGTCTGATGGCATGGGATCGGACCAGAAGAAGTCATGATTAAGTGCATCATCACTGTCTATGCGTTGTGCCGGATCCAAGACCAAGAGCTTATCGATCAGATCCAGGGCATATGGGTCTTTGACGTAGGCTTTGAGGCGATCTTTCACTTTCCTCTTCTGGCCTTTAGGGAGCTCCATTTTCTGGTAAAGCTCATATTTATCCACACCAGGCCACACCTAACAAACAGAGGAAATGTTCAGTATTAAGTCAACAAAGATAACAAGTTTGCAGCAAAGTGGTTCAGCTTCAGTCTAAACTGGGATTCCTGTCATAATGTCATCTTACCTCTGCAGTGATGGAGCCACAAAGCTGGCTGATGAGGGTGAGCTGGTGCTGCTCAGTGTTGCCCTGCATTATTGGACTTCTGGTCCACATTTCTGCCATTATGCAGCCCCCTCCCCACAGGTCAATGGGGGGGCCGTAGTCTCGTTCACCTATCAAAATAAAAAATAATACCTAGCTTTAATTTAAGTTGGCTGCTAGTCTTTATAAGTAAATCTGAATTTTTGCAGTAAGCAATTAAAATTGTGTGGATTAAAGGAGGATTGACTTTGTTTCTTGTAAAGAACTTCGTAAACTCAGCATCAGAGGGTGTTATTGGTCGTGACTGAATACCTGTCTCACACCTGATGACAATAACTGAGATTAAGTATCACTGTCAGCGATGGTTTGCAGATGTTTGTGTGAGAACTTAAGTGCACAATAGGGACTATAAACATCTAGAGCAGAGGTGGGCAAACTACGGCCCGTTGGTCTTTTTAATCCGGCCCGCTTGAGATTGAGAGAATTGCCCAAATCAAATCATATCATAATTATGACTGCATTCATTTGACCTTGTCCTGTAATGCCTGGCATCCCACTGGGTTGCGCATTCGCCTTATTTCTAAGCGCCACGGAACGGCTGCGTTGCAGTCACCGTTTTATTGCGGGATCTCGTGGTCTCGCGTATGTTCAGGATTATCGCGTGATCGCGCATGAATACGGCTTGCTCACAAATCAGCGCTGCGCTGCCGTAACGCGCAGGGTGGAGATTTACGGAGCAAAAAATAGAGAACTCTACTGACTAAAGGACTTTGGCTCTACTTATGTGTGCAAACAGACTTTTAGTGTGATGAACACCAAAAAAGCACTCTACAGATCCCAGTTGAGTGATGAACACCTCAGATCTGTACTGAGACTTGCCACGACAAAACTAACACCAGACTTGGACGCACTAGCAAAAAAGGGTGATCAACAACACTGTCCCCACTAAAAGTAAATGTAATGCTTTTTTCTGTTTATGTTTGTTATGTATGTAAGTTTATGTGGCCCCTGAGCCAAAAAGTTTGCCCACCCCTGATCAAGAGTCATGTGTATTGGCTGTACAAAAGACTGTTCAGGTGCGGACAACACAAATTAGTAAACTGTACTGCAACCATTTCTTGCAGCAACAACATATGCACATTTCATGTTTCTTACCCAGCAGCAGTTCTGGAGGCCTGTACCACAGTGTGACCACACGGTTGGTGTAGCGGTTGCCCTGACTGTTTTTAGCCAGACTGAAGGCTCGAGCCAAACCAAAGTCAGCCAGCTTCAGTACACCGTCTCTGGTGATGAGGACATTAGCGGCTTTCATATCTCTGTGAAGAATCTGATCCAAAAAACACAAGAATAGCAATAAGATTATAAGCCTAATTAACAGTGAGAGTATCATAAGAAAAGTGGTGGTATTTGTTTTGTTTGAAATGTGAGAAGGTTATCATTGTCTTATTTATCTACATTTTTGTCGGTATTCAGAGATGGCTCATTTCGGGGTCAAGAGGTCAATATAAACAGTTTTTAACAGCACCTCACCTTGTTTCTGTGGATGTAGTACAGTCCATTAAGCAGCATCTGCATGACCTTTTTGATCTCTGCCAGAGTGAACTTGACATTGGCATTGCTCAGAAGCCCCGCCAGGTCATGCTCACAGAAGTCAAACACCAGGTAGATGCTGCCCTTGTATCTGTTAAACTGAGTAGCTACAAAAAAACGACAGGAAAAAAAGGAAAAAATGAAGACATTTAACAACAAACCTTAGCTATTTTTATACATTATGGTAGAGGTTAAGAGTGACCTAAATATAAAACCACACATCTTAGACAATGATTATTAAAACTAATTTATATATTAGAAACTTGTGATACGTGCCTTTTGTTCTGCAGATCTCAATCAAATTGACCACATTCTCATGTTTGAGCAGCTGTAGGATCTTGATCTCTCTCAGAGCTGTGATTGGGAACTGATACAAAAGAGCCAAAGTTATGCCCAGTGATTAATGCAAAGTAAATACACAGAGAGAAACTGAAAATAAAAACAGAATAAATTGTAATAAACAATGTTTTGTTCTACCTTTTTTATTATGTCAGTGTATTATGATTGACTTGTACATTTAATTAATCCACCACAAGATTACATCATCTTTTAGATGACAAAAACTGCTTTAGAAGTTAGAACAGAGCAAAGAACAGAATTCAGTAAAATAACACAGAAAACAAATGATGGAAAAAAATATGCTCTCACATAAATGCAGAGTTTTGTCAAGAAAGCAAAGTCAAGAGCCCTGATCACAGACACAGGATCCACACCTTGATAATGTGTTACTATTTTAGAGGCAGATCCAATCTCTTTGGCAACCAAAGAATAATAGAGATAAGCAGCATGATGAGAACAGGTTGTTTACATTGGAATTTATTCTTCTGTCATATATTTGAAAAAGAAAACCAAGGAGGTGAAACATTTTAAATACCAAGCCAGCCATTGGGACTTTTGTTGGTGAAGTTTTACATTTTCAAGTAAGAAAAAGTGAACATTACTGTTAATATAAAACAACATTAAAGAGCTTTTAGGATTAGGCCTGGCCAATAGTGAGCCATTGTAATTTGGAAAAACCTCAGATTTTGAACACACCATTAAGACAAGCAACATCTTTAAAAGGATTATTTAGGTTTATTGCAACTTATAACCTATATTCAATGTTTTTATGCACTGCTATAATTGTTTTTACCTATAGAAGAATCTTGTACTGGCAGATGATAATATAGATTGGAAACAAACCAACAATTAAATATCAAATCACTTTACAATTTTCTCAAGAATACTTCAACATGTGGTCAGGAGAAGCTGGAGATTGCACCCAACCTCGTGATGAATAACTCATGCACTCTACCATACACCCTGCTAAGGGCATGATCCGAAATACTCCTCTGGGAGATCATACTAGAAGTTTGAACACCTGATATGTTGGTTGTTGTTTCTCTCATTTGAAAAGAAAAACTGTGTACGTGCAAAACTGTAATAAGTAGTAAAGATGACGTTTAAAAAAGCGGCTACAGACTGTGATGGATGTTTGCAACATATAAGTAGATTTGAGTCCCTGCCTTGACACACTTTTGGAGTATGTAAAAGTCTTTTGCTCTGATTAATACTTTGCTTAAAATGTGAACGTCCTCTTACCCCCTCTTTTTCATTTTCCATTAAAACTTTCTTCAGTGCGACCTTCTTCCCAGTCTGCCTGTGTTTTGCTTTGAACACCTCCCTGTGAAAAAATATCACAGAACAAGAGAAAAGTAACACATTAAACTTCAATGATGCACAAAGCAGTCAAAATACTATATGTTAGCGGTAAGCTAGAAAGAAATAGCTGGCATCTGTGTGTGACTGTCTTTTCTTGTTTTTTAATTCTGCCATGGAAAATCAAAGTATCACCAATCTTTAATTTTATCAGTTAGTTCCTTTCAGTCTTGACTATTCTTTTCTTTCACCCTTTTTAAAAATTAAGGAAGTGCTTTTACCTTTCAGTTAGTAATTAATATAAAAAAAAAAAGAATTATAGTGCACATTGGAACTTATCACCTCACGATTGCAGACAGGTTAAAATGCAGATTACTTTATTTTTCCTCGAAAAGTAACATAATTATAAATTCTAAGCTCTCCTCTTCCTAAGAAATGGCTCTAGATCAGAGTAAATTTCAGTGTGACTCTGAGTGTTTATTCCTCTGGCAGAAACGATCTGCCCCCAGTTCTCTCTTCCACAGATTCCGAGCATCAGCTGCTGTTGGCCTACAAAAATAAGTAATCACTGCAGGACTAGGCTCAATCAAGAAGAGGCAGACCTGCAGAGTTAAACTTGCAGATACTTTTACTGGAGATTACTTCTAATTGCAAGCTAGTTACATTGCTGTCTGTCTGACTTAAATCTTTTACTGGCTTTGACATCATGCAATATAGACAACTATTACACCAAAAAATGAGGCACACACAGTTTTAGGGAGCTGCAGCCATTCATCTGATCATTAGATGACATGGTCAGATGTTGATTTTCAATACAGACTTATTTTTGTTGAATTAGGGAAATTTTAATATTAATGTCGTCTGTTTTGAAAATTCGCTCTGTCAACAGAAAAACGTTTTGTGGCTAGTGATAACAACCAGTAGACAGCCACTAAATACGTATTATAAATCATAAATTACATTCATTTTCATTATACAATTATATACAAAAATTGGACTTAAACATTCAGAAATACAAAATGTTGTGGTAAGTGGAATATGACGATTCTTAAAACAGCATCTATGGTCCTACAGATGGAAATCTCTGAAAGTTTCTTTCTGATCTGTTAAAAAGGTAGTGTGTTTTTGTTCCTTAATAAATGTTATTAATATTATTGTTATCGTTGTTATTATCGATATTATTATTATTATTATAGTTTTACATAATTACGTGGTTTAAGAGGGAAAGGACAATTTAGCTAGTTAGAATACAGCAATCGCTCGATATGATGATGGCAAATGAGTGAATGTGATATATGCTTTGACATAAACAGAATGCCCCTGTAGCATTACAACAGAGAACTCTTCGTTAAGACGATTAAGTTATTCGCTGCGAAATAACTCGTACACGGATTTGATAACGTATCACATAAGAGATTGACCACATTTAACAACCAACAAAGTTGGCTATTAGCACAGCTAACGCTAGCCAACAATGTTACTTGACAAACATACCTAACAGACAAACACACATACATAATTTATAATTGGTGCACTAAAAGTTACTCAAGTTACTCACCCAAAGGTTCCTTGTCCTATTTTTGCCATTTTTTCGTATTTTGAGAACTCGTCACAGAAAGGAAATTCCACTCCATCGTAGTATTTCGACATTATGGCGGCCTCCCGGTCGGGCCTGGGAAAGCATTTCATTCGACATTAGGGCACTTACATTCAAACACTAGCCATATAGAACATATTCAAGAGTATATAACTTGATAAATGTAGAAATGTCTTGTAAGTCATGGTATAAATAATAATTCTTACTTTTCAGCCCCACCGGCGTTACTAGTTTTATCTCTCTGCATCTTTAGCTTGCTCCGAGTTCCCGACACTGTTACGTATGTTGCATTTCCGTTGCATTCAGGCTCGTCGGTTTTATTGGTACACTGGTGTTAATGGCATTAAGGCATGGAAATACAGTAACCCTATCCATGTTGTTTACACTGAATACGATTTAATAACATTACATAAAAAGAAAAGAATATCTTTTATATAATGTCATCTCTTTGGACAGTTTTCCTAATTCAAACAATCAATGTATTTATAGAGTGTGATCTTGACATGCTCTACATGTAAAGTGTCTTGAGACAACCTTGT
>JAQNCA010000013.1:983540-995581 GCA_029783725.1 Acanthurus tractus
AGGACATATCCTGATCAAAAATAACCCCCAGATTTCTAACGGTGGTAGTAGAGGCTGAAGTAAAACCCTCTAGAGTACATGCCTCATTTATGCAACATGCACACAGCTGGGATGATTTGCCTTCATTAATTCAAATTCTTTTTCTAATAGTGTTACATATACACACAAACACATACACAGATGTGCACAACATCAAATTTACAGCATATGTAGTTTGGCTATTTAGTCACATGCTGCACTCCTAAATTATTTTTCCAGATAGCCCGTGTCTGTAGGGGAAGATGCAAAGAAATACTGTAAAGCCCTGCTATAATCAAATTTACATATTTATTGTGGCCAGAGACAAATGGCCATAAACTATATAGCTCTCCTGAACATGCTGCTCCTATTACCACACCTGTCAACAACACTGATGAGCAGCAGCTTAACTCAATTCACTTGTATTAGTGACATGTAAAAGAAGGAGACGAAAACCCAGAACCCGCGGCTCACCAACAGGTGCCATATTATCCAGTTAACATTAGAACAGTGAGAAATAAGTCTAACAGACTGACTGCCCCACAGTGTCAGTTCACTGTATCTCTACAAGAAAGAGTTGATCTATTCAGCCTGGACTAAAGCCCTGTTCAGACACATGCCTCATAGTGCAAATTTGCTCATGTAAAAGTTACACAGCAATCTGTCAGTGTCACACGTGAAGCCCAGAGGAGCACAAGGTTAAACACAGAAATGAAATGCATGTCTTGTTCTCTTTCTTGGATGTAAAGGATATTAACAGTTTCCATAAACCCACAGAAAATCATTCAATAGCCAATGATATGTTTTCAAGATGTATTGTTGCTCCTACTCTAAGTGTCCCGTCATGAATGTGTCTGGATAAAGCCATAACTGACACCTCAGTGTGAATGGGCAAATGCTGTCACTTTATCAGACAGCAATGTTGTTGGAAGGCTGTTTTCATGACAAAATGTCCTCTTTCAGCAGGTAAAAGCCTTCCTTCCACCAGTGTTGAGAACACAAGTCTACTTCAGATGAGTCCCTTCAAGCCCAGTCCTGTCATGGTGAAAGGTGAGTCACAAAGAAAAATGAGACACTGTTGTGGAACAAAATTAGGACAAAGGTCACGGATTTGCTGCCAAGTCAAGTCACTGACAGTCAATAAAGCACATATTTATTATGCCTCTTGAAAAACATTGAAGTAAAGAAAACACATAGCTGGAAAAAACTTGCTCTGTTGTGTTTTTTTACCAAAGAATTGAATGCAGAGTCAAAATGTTGTTGTTAGTTGTAATACTTGTGAATCTGAAATTCAACATTCTGACCGTCCCCAAGCTAAGTGTGACATTGTCCGGTATGGTTGTGTGTGTTTGGTCTCAGGACTGGCAGAAGCAGAGTGGCCTGGAAGGACTCAGACTCTGAAACATGGAGCAGTCACCTACTTCCTGGATGGAGCTCACACCATGCGCAGTATGCAGGCCTGTGTAGACTGGTTCATAGACACTGCAGCCCAGCATGAGAAGAGTGCAAGGTGAGCAGCTCTTCCTACTTTAATGAGACTCGGTGTGGGCCGTCGTTCCTGCATCTGACAACATCTGTGAATGTTCTCATTCATCCAGGTCATAGTTATTCTAGGCAAGTAAATCGAAGTTAGTTATATGTCTGTGAAGACGTTTCGCCTCTAATCCAAGGGGCTTCATCAGTTCATGCTTGTGAGTGGGCTAGGCCAGCATCTGACAAGCACACTGATGTAGCATTGTTCATAAATTCAGTAGAGTTACAGAGTACAGCTCATCATTTATAGGATGAGAGGAAGTTCACACGGTTTCTGCATAAGAGGATCAAAGCACTGAACCCATTAAGATGCAGTTACATTCATTTTTTTTTCTTTTAATGAAACATTGAATGGATTTTTTTATGTATAGGTTTACATGACAAGTGAATGCACTTTTAAGGCTTCTACATGACATTTGTTCACTTTTCTATTTAAAACTTAATCGTGCTTAGCATAAGCTCATCTGAAGCAGTACAAAATATTGTTCAAACAAACCTGCAACACTGATTTCTGGGCACTCTGTCCAGTGTAAATCATACTTGTATTCCCATATTGTGGCGCCTTTTTTTGTTTGGTAGCTTTGTACTCATGTAAACATTACCTGTTTGTGTTGCAGTGGACCTGTGGCCAGAGTTTTACTCTTCAATGCGACAGGAGAGAGAGACTCAGCAGCCATGCTTAAACTCTTGGTGGTAAGTACAATTCCCCCCCCCCACACACACACACACACACACACACACACACACACACACAATACAAAGTACGTTATCTTTGATGGACAGATCACCCAAAAAGTAAGCATTCATCAATCTCTGCTCAACCCAAGAGATGGAATGTTTGGTAAGGTTTCTGTGTCCAAAATACATTTCTGGAGCTTCTCAGCAAAAGAGCTTTGTCGTATTCTCCTATACAACTGGTGAACATGGGGATTTGTTTAAAAAATAGCATACCTTTTGACAACTGAATAGATAACATCCTGAAAAATATTAGAGAACTGCATTAAATTCAGAAACAACAAAGTGTTTTTTGTTTCGCTTAAGCAACATTTTCATCCTCTTTCTAAACATTGTACAAACATTGTACAAACAAACATTGTAAACATTGTAGACATGTATCATTTATCTTTTTTTCTACTTGTGTTTTCTTTTTAGCCTTGCCATTTTGATTTTGCTGTGTTCTGTCCAAACATCACTGAAGTCGTCACTTCTTGTAACGCAGGTGAGATCACTGAGGCTTGAAAGTTCCCCTCAGAAAGGGTCAGATTGCTCAGAAACTGCCTTGATGTGCATACATGAAATGTGCATGTGGCATTCATCTTTTACAGTTTGTTTAAGTTTTGGTTGAACAATAAATTACCATAATTTATGAGAAAAATGTGTTCATGTTGAAAGCTACATAAGCTTAAGATACAGAAGTAAATTGCAGTGGGTATAAAACCTGAGAGGCATATTTTTGGAGCACCAGTGTTTGAGAGATCAGTTTAGAAAGCAGGATTTCACAAAGAGAAGTTAGATTCAAGCTGGATATTTGATAAAAAGTCCAGCAGCATCATCTTTCTCACTTTCACTCACCATTAAAGTGAGAATGCAGATGGTTTGTTCAACTTGGACTACAGTATCACTGCAAACCTTAATGCTCAATGCAGACTTTTTCTCAAGTGGCTTTTAAAGGAACTGCAGTTTTTGGTCTTTTTGCATTCGCTTTATTTTTTCAGCATTTACATTTCGTTTATGTAAGAATATAGACAGCAAATAACCATGTTTTTGAAAATGAACTCACTGCTTTTACAAGAGCCGTTTTTTAAATTGTTCTGTCTGCTAGTGCTAACGGTGATACTACATACTGACTGTTAAAAGGATTGAAGTACTTTTGCTTTATGTGGAGATTATAAAAACAAGAACTACTGTGAACTTTAAGCACATTTCTGTCATTCTCCAGCAGACCAGCAGAACTTTAATGTCTCCGTGGAAAACATGTTGACTCGCTGCCTGGACAATGAAAGGAGCTGGCGTCTCCACAACAGTCGAGGGGTTGACAAAGGCGCACAGCTGCTCATCGAGGACAGCCTGCCCCTGGTCTCTGAGAAGAAAACCGAGACTGTGGTCTTCCCCTGCATCCTCAGCGCCCTGCAGTTCATCACCCAGGGCAGGGATTCGGTGGTGGCAGAGCCCTCCAAGACAGTCTTACCAGTTAAACCCAGCATCATGGCCAAAGCTGCTCGGCTCTGCAGTGCAGCCGAGATCCACATCCTCATCACTGGAAGCCTCCACCTGGTTGGAGGAGTCCTCAAACACCTTGACCCACTTTCCTCCAAGTAAACTGACAGTATGAAATTTAACTTAGTAGGTTTAATTACAGGTAAATGGATTGGTGCTCTGTTCTAAACACACTGACCTTTGTGGAAGAAAAAATATGTCTTTGTGTATATTTGCAGCTTTTGTGGTAACAAGCTTTTTGATCAGTGACTTTAGGTGTCTACCTGAGTGGAACAAACTGCTACCTGGTATTGTAGTCTTGGTAGTTCCCCTGGTACTATGGGCCAACTAGTGTGGTCCAAGGCAGCTCCAGGCCTCACAACAGTCCCAACTTCACCCAGAGCCTTACAGACAACCACATTCATGTTTAAAGCTTGTGTCTTTAGTGATAAATTGAAGCCAAAAATGTTTACATGAACTGCAGAGGCTATATTCATGTACACCACAATGCGCACAAAGCTGGCTAATCTGGAATGGTGTGTGTGTTGCCAGAGTAATAGGATGATTATAAAATTATAATCATCTAATTTTACAAAAACTGCACATTAATGAGCACCAGAAGTTCTGCATTCATCTATTTAGCTACTTTTTTCTGTTCACCTAACTATTCCTTTTTATATTAAATTAAGCCTTTTTTCATGTTTTTCACTGTTATTTTGTCAAGATCTGACAAAAATGTAGTGCTACATACATCAGGCCTCATCGTCATTGTTTAAGATGTTCAGCTGTTCTAACACTAGTTTTTGCGTCAGATTAATTTATGTAGCCGGCAATTCAGTTCTGTGTAATCATCTTTAAACTGGAACCGTGATCATTTTGAAATGGTCCTTAATTTATATTTGAATTATCTGATGATACCACATACAGTTATTGTATGTATGTGTCTGTAATTTGTACTGGTAAAAGATATTTAAACTATTAAATAATGGTGTCTTAATGTGTCTAAGGTCATAATCCATGGATTGACTCTTAACAGAGGTCATTGGTTTTACAGGTCTTAACAAAAATTGTTACCCTGCGACCCCAAACAAAACTTTCTTTACTGAAATTCAAATTCAGTGTAAAACAAACCTCCTAATTCTGCCTGGTTGTTCATATGGACCTTTACAGACACAAAATGCACAAAATGGAACTAGTCACCTGTTGTAAGTAATTAAGATGAAATCTGTTCACATCTAAATTATGAGTCGACTAACAAATAAAGTTGATGAAATTGTTTTTAAAACTTTGTGATTCCTTCTTTGCAAACCTTGCAAACTCAACTTATTCCACTTTTATTGTCAGTTCATCTTTTTTTTATTTTGATTGACAGTGAGAATGCAGCCTGTATACTGGTCATCAGAGTGACTCAAAAAGCCCCACCAGCATAGGTGTGACCAATGTTCTCAGTTGTCATTATGTTAAAGCTATTAGATTAGAATGTGAAAAAGTGTATTTTGCAATTGTAGTTTTTTGATAAAAGAGGTTTGTACAAGTTTTGTGCTGTCAACTTGGTCATTGCTCAGAACAAAGGTGATGACAGATGGGAATAAAAAACAATGACAAAATCTTCAAGGCCATTTTCTCCAAAAGGGTCATCTGATTTTTGAAATTCTGGCTGAAGGAGAAGTTCACGTAGTAGTAGGCAGATTTCCTGCTATTGGAGATGCTAAAACAAAACACTTGTAAGAATATCAGTGGTGGATGTAGAGAACTGCACTGCAGGATTTCACAAGAGATGATCACACAATGGACGTGACTTGGAATGCATGACACATTATTTTTTGGCAGGAGGCCCACTTACAGGACAATCCAAATGGGTTTTGTTTGACTGAAAATGTCTTTTAAAAAAGTCATCATGGCTTCTGAAATGTTGTCTGACATTAGTAATATCTGCTCCAGGATTAGTCTCGGAATGACTCTGAACGAGTGTTATAGCTGAAAGGACGAGTCTGGTGTTATTCAACATTTTTTTTATTGTAAAGCAACCGATGTTTTAATGCGTCTCAATATTTTGTGAATTCTCTACTCTTTGCTGTGACACTCAGTGCCCATTGGTAGCTACTTTTTTTATATAAAAGCACTATAATTGTCCAGTCCTGTGGTTTTTAACATTTTGGGTTTATTTTTTTTTGACTGTGCTGTGTTGCTAAAATGTTAGCACAACAGTCAGATGTCAAAGATTACAAAGAATGTTGTCTTCAAACATGATATCTGACTTGTGTTTGTCAAAGATAACAGCTGTGAACTATCTCAGTGTCATTCATGCAACGAGAACAAAGGGCAAGGTGAGGTGACCCGACACACAGGCTGCTCACCTGTTCTCTGTTGCATTTTAAAGGCCCTTATACAACTCATTTCTTTTTTATATACAGAACTGAACAGTTTGAAGAGTTTGAACTGTAGATATTTGTATGATCCGTCCTTCGAACTTGTTTTCAGTTATGCATTCATTCTGAAGACAAAACTATTGTGCCTGCTGAAAGAGAGGGGCCTCCCCTGTAAACATGCCTATGCGGAGCCACTGAGGGAAAGTGTGGGTTTGTTGCGGTCATGTGGGCAAGAACAAACCTCCAAAGTACCACAAGGGCCCCCCTTTGGTTGGCCTATATGCAGCTCTCCACAGTAGTGCCCCGCAGGGACCCCAGTAGGGGTTTGGCGAACCCAACTGTGGGAGGTTTTTGACTGATGTCGCTTCAGTGATTTTGTTTTAGCTGTTTGTTTTTTCTTTATAATCCAAAAACATTTAGATTTACAAATGTATTTCCAATGAAAACTGTCACAGGGAGATGCAAGAGGGATTATTATAACAATTTATTAGAATAATGAAAACAACACTATGGGCACATGGATTATTAAAATGGATCAATAAAAAAGTAACCCTGATTATTTTACTGATAATGAAAAGACTGTCAAGGATATCGATGATGAGATTAAAGAGTTCCACAAGTTTTTGTGTTGGCGGAAGAGATCAAATCAAAAGAGGAAGGGAGTATGTGAGAGATTATGGAGATTTAACCTGCATCTGTAACTTGGCAGTTAAAACGGGTTTATTTCACAGAAATTATAGGGAAAATGAAAATTGCCAAAGTTTTACATAAGCATGTTTTAAGACAGTAATCTATTTTTGCTTTACTACCTCTGCCGTTTGTACCATAGCTGCTGCGACAGTTATTAACCAGGTATTTTTTACTTTTATTTGAGTAAAGATCTTCAGAGGGCTACCCAAGGCTGGTGACTGCAGCATGAGCTGGACATTACGTGAGCTCACTGGACTCAGTTACACACAGTCCTGCCCAGCTTTGCAGGTTGTGACTGCAGTAAATAAATCTTTTATTGGTGGATTAAAGTCCTTCCTGTTCACTTCTGGATGATGTTACATATCTCTAACTCATTAAAAGGCTCAGTAAAGGCTGTCATACCACAGCTGATGCTCTACAAAACACACCAATGTGTTGCTTACAGAGACTTGTTCCACTATTACTGAGATTAAATATGGCTTAAGACTGGTTAAGATTTATATCTGACAGCTTTGTCTTGATTAACTAGAGTGACAATATAGTGAGTTACAAGAACCCCAGAAAAAAGAAGGAATGATGACTGGTGAAGATGTGTTGGGACTGGAATCCAGGACGCCCCAGGATCCGTCTGTTTGAGCTCTCAGAGGGTTTATTAAGGATCAGTTGTTCAAACATTTTGGCTGAAGACATCATCCTCTTTTTTTAAACATACACAATTTTTTAAAACTAGCTCTTAACAGTATTATCAGCTTAATGCAAAGTTGCTTTTAGCAAAGATTCACATTTCCACACATGTAATTATCCAAATGAGTGTGCACACTTAGCTTTTATGGTTGTTAAAAGTGTTTCCTACCATTGGGTCTCTGATGATCTCAGAACATATAAGATAATACTCCAAGCGAGGGCTGAGCAGATGTACAAATATTTGTCTTCAATCATCCATCATTGTGGTAATTTTCTAAGACTTTGCCATTAAAATCAAACAAACCCTCAGCCACTTTTCTCTTTTTAGAATTAGTTTTAAATAATTCACAATATCAATGGAAAAAGTGACTTTGGAGTTTGACGTCTCACTTTATTTCAGGCCATGCTAATAAACTTCAAGTAGGCTTAACTCAAAGGTAGAGTTAACGAATCAGGAGAAAGCTAGTTTATTGATAAGTGTCCTTCATGGTCAACAAATACTTCTGCATCAATTTGAAAACTAACCTCAGAGTTTTTGCCTCCAGTTAATTTATTCAGTTTTAACTGTGTAAAGTAAACATTAACTAAATGTGTTTGGGTTCACTGGATACCCAAATGTCATGTCCTGTTCTCTGTTAAACCAAGTTATTAGAGAGGCCAGAAGGTCACTGCCAGTTGTACTACTTGTAAATCAGAATTGACTGAGGTAAGTCTTTTATCAGCTTACAGGTCAGATATGACAGACCCAGTATTGTTGTGTGTGTGTGTGTGTTGTTCTCAGGACTGGTTAAAGATTATTGAAATGGGTGTCTGGGATCAGGAGCCAGCAGAGGAGGGGGCAGCGGCGTCACTGTTCTCATCCGATTCTCAAACAGATTGTGAATAATAAATATTACCCAAGATGTTAAACTCTTCCTGTGTGTGTGTGTTTTTTTTTTGTATTGTTTTGTTTTGTTTGGGGTTTTTTTGTTGTTGTTCAAATAAAATGGACTGATATTAGGTTTCATACCTCAGGATAATCTCTTCACAAAACTTTGGAGTACAACAAGCAAATTAACAAGCACCCACAGCACCCAGCATCTTGTCCTAAAGCATCTTAAGAGCCCTGTGGTAAAATCCCAGATTGCTTTTTATCGATATTAGCTCAGCTTTTAGTATGATCTGGCAACACATTCTTCTCAACAAACCAGCTAAGTTCCACGTGAACCCTTTTTTAATGAGGTGGTACCATTCTTTCCTCTCTAACAGGCTGCGGCACAGTGAAGTTTACTCCTGCCTTCTCTAATACAGCAGTGAGCAGCACCGGACCCCCCAGGGGTGCATCAGTTCACCTCTGCTGTTCACTCTATTTACTAATGATTGTGTCAGCTCTCAGCCAAACTGTGTGTGGAGTAATTTTTGGACAATAGTGCCATCCTCAGTTTGCTCTCAAAGAATTCTAACCCAAGTTTCCACAGAGATGCTGTGGGAAGGTTTGTGGACTGCTGCAATGCTCACCGAATACAGATCAAAACACATCAGATTGTTGAGATGCTGCTGAGCTCCAGATCAGCTGCTAATGAAAACCCTGTGACCATACCTGGTCATTTTATTAAACAGGTCACCTCCTGTAAATAGTAATTTCAATATTAATTTAATAATAAATATTGATAATAACCTTGGCTGGCAGACACAGGTGGTAAATGTTTGGCAGGCAAGATCATGGGAAACCCTGCCCCGCTCACCCCACAGGATCTATATGTGCAGGCTGTCATCAGGCAGGAAAGAGCATTTTAGCTGGCACCTCTCATGTACTCTGCTCTCAATACAGATTATTGATTTCAGAGAGGAGGTACAGGGTTCCTCTGTGCAGACATAATGACCTCAAACACTCGTTCATCCTTCTCTCAATTAATCTCATCAGCAAGGGGAAAGTAGAGGATGAACAGGAACAAGGAGGGCCCTAAAGGCTCTGGTAACTGAGTTTTGCATCTGGGGACCAGAAGCCTGCAGTATGTGTGTGAATGTATGCATAAGAATGTAAGGATGGATCTGAAGATATCCAGGTAAATGTAGTCTGTGCACTTATTATGTAGGCTTATGTATAAATGTTTATTTTTGTTATTTACTGTTTTTAATTAATTAATTTATTTATCAAATGATTATTGTTTTGTCCATGCATCATATTTCCTTTTCAAAGACAAAAATTTTCCCAAGGGAGACAAATAAAGTACCATTGACCTTGACCTCGATATATTTAACTTGGTTATTGTTCAGAAGTGATGGCCCATGAGAATTCATATGAATTACAGATTAGCACTGATGATCTCCAAAAGTCTCCAGTCATCCAAGTTTTTAAATTCTGTCATTTGTCTGTAAGTGTAATTTTTTTGAACATTTGGCAAAAATAAAAAAGAGGAACTTCACTAACTCAGAAACAGGTTTCCTGCTGGCAGAGACATTTCGATCAAAACACAAGTTTTCCAGCGTTGCTCTTGCTGTGTCACCAGAAGTCTAACTTGAAAATGAAACAGTAGGAATGACAAACAAAATCATCAGAATCATCATCAGCACAGCAAATACTGCAGTAAGGTGGAGTCTGAGGGGTGTGTCCCTCCTGGATGTGGATGAGAGCGTACCTGCCATAAAAGGGGTTGCAGCATTGTTGGACTTCACTGTGGAAGATCTTGCCATGGATAGTGACTCAGGAAGCATGACGGAAAAGCAAGAGATCCTCTTTCAGGTGAGAATTTATCTCTGAATGACTCTGCTGAGGGTTATTACTTAAAGGACAAGTCTGGCATTATTCTATATTTTTGTTATTGTTTTAATCTAGCTCAATACTCTGTGAATGCTCTACCCTTTTGTGTCCATTCAGTACCCATTGGTAGCTACTGAAGACATAAACCTTTAAAAAGTGCATTTTTAAAAAAGGGCTGAGTAATTTTCTCAAATGCTTAATGTGTTTTTTAGAATAAATGGTTTATCTTTTATGAGCGCTGCAATTCTAAGGATTTTCTACCTGTTTTGCTGCAGGATGCTCTTAATATTCTGGAAGAATTAAAATACAGCGAAACTAGATATGAGAGGCAAAAGGAAATGATAGAAACCCCCATGCTGCGGCTCAAGCTCATGAGAAACTGCATGGAGCGAGTTGGCCTCAAGGTGAGTCTGTCGAATCGGCTCACAAAGGACACTGGCCATGTTTGTTACACAACAGTGACCGTTTCTGGGATTACAAAGAGCTTTGTTGTTGTGACAGAGATGTTATTTTATTAACTTATTTATCTGAATGTGTTTGCATTTGTGTGTGACAAAGGTAGAGGACCTAGACCAGCTCAACATCATTCATGTGACTGGAACGAAGGGCAAGGTGAGCTGACCAGACACACAAATAAAGTAATCACATCTGTCTGTGTGTGAGGAGTTGCTGAACAGATAGATATAGTTATAAGTATATTACAATACATAGAATATAGTATTTTGTGTTGTGTCAAATTTGTTTTGATAAATAACTTAGTGTTCTTTGTGTGCCTTTGTTTTTGCCAATGTAGGTATTTTTCCAGCACATATTCATATTCATTTAATTTCTCTGTACATGCACAAACAGTATCAGTTCAAACAGGTTAATGCAACAGCTCAGAAGAATAAACTAAAACAGGCCTAGATTCAATTATTGTAGCCAGAGCAAAGAAAAATAAAAGTCAAGAAACTAAAAGAGAACACCCAAGTAGGACGGGGATCAGAAAGTCCTGCATCCTCTGCTGCCCCATTGGCTCACTGCTCTGCAGGCGCTGCAGGGAATGATCACTGGGCCAAAAGGGAAAAGAGGCAGAACAAGATGTAAAATCTGCACAAAAATATTGGAATACAAATCCTGTCATGCAAACATGTTTTAACCCATGTGTTCCTTTGCTAAGGGAGATAAGTTCATGTCACAGCTGCACGAGGGTAACCTCTTCATGCCTGCTTCTCCCTCAGGGCTCCACATGTGCATTCACCGAGCGGATTCTGAGAGGTTACGGCTTTCGCACAGGATTTTACAGGTGAAAAAACTGTATGAACATAATGTGCACAGTTCTATACAGAAGGATGATGATACCCTCTACAAGGGCCTCCTGCTTTTTGTTTTGTACAAACAAGGGATGAGAAAGTATATTATTATCTCTAACTGTTCAACCAATTTAACTGGTTGCATCTGTATCCTTCTTAAAATTTGGGGGGTTTAATCCAGAGGTGAGTGGTGCTTGAACTGAAAGTGGAGGAGGCTAACTTGAATGGAGCTTCAGAATATTAGTAATTAAGCATGAGGAAACTTGTTACAGCACAGGTCACTTGAATAATAAACTTCCGTAAATCCAAAGACAATACACCGGCAATTTTCAAAACGATGGGGTGAAATGCAATCAGTGTAATGTTTCTGTGTGATTACAGACCTTGTTTTTATTACATAATATTTTGTTTTGTTTTTGGTTGGTGGAAAATATTTTGTGTGATCTATCTATCTATCTATCTATCTATCTATCTATCTATCTATCTATCTATCTATCTAGATAGATATCTATCTATCTA
>JAQNCA010000013.1:1015865-1042837 GCA_029783725.1 Acanthurus tractus
CTTAGACAGTCATGAGAGCAGACAGACAGACAGACAGACAGGAAGTCACAGACAGACAGACAGACAGACAGACAGACAGACAGACAGACAGACAGACAGACAGACAGACTCATATGACAGATGGTGGAGTCGTACTCCGTTGGATGTCCATGTTGGTGATGCGGTGAGCTTGACTGTGCTGCTCCAGGCTCATCTGCTGTTCATGCAGGTCCACAGGTGTGGGATTGATTCCTGTGCCCTCCAAGTGCAGGCGGATCCTTTGACGCCACAACCACCTGCACAAAACACAGGTGAGGTGAGGGGCCAGGATCTGCTGTTTAGGGTGCCATTATAGACTCTATTAAATAATATAATGTCATATTCTGAAACCTTGAGTGAAAGTAGTGGAAACACCATGACAAGTTCTTAACTGAATCTTACTAATTTCATAAATTGAACAATCAAGTATAAAACATGTTTAACAGCATCCAAGAGCACGAAGAGGACGTAAAATTTGGGATTTATAAAAGAAATGCACCAGTGATTTAATATGCTGTTTCCAGAAAGACTTACAAGAGAAAGATAAAAAGGGATGTTCAAAAGCAACAAAGACTGAGATTTCTTGATTTTGAGTCCATAACATGGGCCAGGCTTCAGTAACACTGTACCCTACATCTCCTACAATGTCACAATAGTATATTTTAATTTGACCTTTACTGTCTGGTAAACAGCCATGTCTTTCATAGTAGTTTTCATAGTATAATGTGTCTGTTGGTGATCAGTCAAACAGAAGCAACAGACATATTAATATTAAACTACTTATTGTGTTCTGCTATCAACAACATGCAGAATTTATCCACAGAGGGGAATATATCAGTACGTTGTGAAACTGAAAAACAAAAGTACAGAATACATTTACCTAAAACCATTTAAAATAGTTCTGAGAAGCCCACTGAGGAATTTTGTGTCATAGTGGGCTGTGCAAATGGCATGACTTGATTCCACTGAAAAAGATGGACTACCTGAGCTCACAGCACTTCAGCTGTAATAGACTGGGAGAAAGTGGACCAGAGAACTAACTGGAAAGAGAGGAAGTATGTGAAGTTGTCTTTTCAGTTAAACAAGACATGTTTTAGTGATTTAGCACTCTGCAACATGTGAAGCTGATTGCCCTCTTAAAAAAGGTCAACACTTTGTAAGCACTGGTTCAAAATAAAATAGCAGTTAATCAGATGTTCTTTTGAATTAACCCTTAAACTACATAAATATTTTTTTTGCCACCAGGGGGAGGAAGAACTCCATATTCACTGGCAGACACTCAGCCAGGACATGTAACCTAATGACTTGGCATGTCTAATATAGCGGCATATATATAACATTAAGAGCTGTCCTCTAACAGCAGCCTGCTGCCGCTGAATATGAGGTCGATACGAGTGTTGAAACTGCAGTGAACAACAAGTTTGCCTTTAAAAAAAATCACTGGCTAAAAGCTGTGTGAAGAGGAGTGTTGTTTTTGACACAGTGTAACTGGATCAATGCCACAGTATTGAGTTTGAGCATCAGCTCTGCGAGAGTTGTCTTAAGTTAGGTTTTAAAACTCAGAAGAGGTTATAGACAACATAGACTGCTTAACGTTGACTTTTATTTATAAGGGGACTGTTGAAACAACCATTTTATATGATCTAGACAATGCATAAGTAATTAAGAATGAACCTAATCACTGACACAACTTTAGACTTTATTACCAAATCAGTGTTAAGCGGAGATTAGATTCTCTAACATGTGCTAGCTAAAATTCTCCTTAGAAGCAGATCATACACAAACATCTCAGGTAATATATGTGGGTGATTTTTACAAAGCAGAGTATTTAAGCTGTTTTAGAGACACGGCCATTGGAGTTTAGACACCATGCCACTTTTTCAAGTAAAACAGGTTTCAACTTGTTTTGAACTCTTAGCTAATGGCAGAGCATTAGCCCCAAACTGTTCACCAAGTTACAGACAGCAGTGAGCAGTCTGAGAGAGTTTCTGCATGACTCTTCACATTACCATTCTATACACTTTGGTGGTAGCTTACAAAGTATGTTGCTTGTGGGTAGTCACTGATGTGCTTAAAAAGACAGTGGCGTTAATTGACAGAGAATGCACAAGGGGACAGGGCAGAACAACACTCAGATTGTTTGAATGTAATTACGCACCTGAACTCACCACGACAGAGTTTCTCCAGTGCCTCTGGGAAGGCACGAGTGTACCGCACAGGCAGGCACAGATGACCTTCTGACCTTTAGTTAAAAGAGAGAAATGTAAAGAACTCAGCCGAATACAAGAGGACTGTTAAAAGGAAACAATGCTGAGTAGTGAGGTAATGTTATTTGTTAGGCTTATTCTCAAGTGCTTATGGAGTAACTTCCTACAGAATTGATCTTTTCAGAGAGCTGCAGCATATCAAGTGTATCAGCAGTGTTGCTGTTGTTTTTACACCTATAGCAATCCAAGCCTTTCCCAAAAGAGCTGGGCAGAGCTAAGTGTTTTACCTCTCAGGGTCTGTGTTTACTCCAACAACTGGTTTGTCCTTGCTTAGTACCTTGCTGGCAACAAGTAGCATTGTCCCATCACCTGACAAAACAAACTGCAGTTAGAGAACTTGTATTGTGCATTTCAAGCCTTTGTTCAGGTGACATTTTGCCCCCTGGTTGGCCTAAGTCAGTCCTGCCCATTCTGTGCCTGGACACATGGAAGATTCTTTTATTCAGCGTGCATTCAAACAAATATCAGAGGTAATAACCATTTAGATATATTAACTTTCCAGAAATTAATGGCATGTAAAACACACATGGGTGTAAAGTGAATTTATGTAAGTCATTGGAGGCTGGAGTACAAAATCAACAATGGCAAAACCAAAATAATGTAAAGTTCTTACCTCCAGCAGATATAATGGCATCTGCCCATCGCACCACTTCTTCATCGTATTCTCCTCTTTTCACAACTCGTACCTCAATGCCTTCTTTCCTGCATAAACAGAATTCAAAACCATATTTTCCACACTGTGTCCAAGCAGCACAGAACCAAACCATCCTCTGTCTGTTTCATGTGGATTTGGCTGTAACGTTCTGTGACAGCGCACACATCTTACCGCAGGCTCCGCACAACATGATCCACATTGTTGGTGTGGATGTTGTGTCTTTCCAGCAGGCCGCTGTAGCTGGAGCCCTTCATTGCAAGCTGTCAAACACAAACACGGCCAATTTAAAAAAAAGGTAAAACGTCAGCTGTTGGTCTGGGAGCTTACAAACACGCCCGAGAGTAAGAGGCAGCTCTTACCAGCTGTTTTAAGTCATCTTCCGAGAGACCTGCATAGCGATACCGCTGCTGCTCAAACTCATACCGCGTAGTCTTGGTAACTAGTGCAACTTTTTCTGGTTTGAATGCAGCCTTTGGCTGCGACGAGGCGTTGTAAGTTGAGGTGTGGAGGGGACGAGAGGAGTTCCCATACAGCAAACCGGCCGCTCGGTTCCCAAAGCACACGAGGTTCACCACCGAGCGGCGAGCCATCCTTATACGTGAAAACACTACCATAAACTTACACGCATGTCCAGTTAGAAGCGTCGATTAAGGAATCTGCTCTATACAGCTGTTAGGTGGATGACATACTGGTTCATATATCCGTCCGGTGGCAGGATGTGGTGGTGTCCATTTAAAGATTTCGGGCAGTCAAGAAGTCAGACACGCACCAAGCTGTCAAGGAAGGTCACTTAGGTCCACCGAGCTGTTACAACTTAGTTGTATGACTTTTTTAAGTCGAGTGTTTTCTCACGCATGAAACAAAACGACAAGAAACACAGTGAACTTTTAAGCTCGACTGTGAACTTTAAGCTAACGTTGGTTAACCTACCGTCAGCTTTTGATAAGGTTAAAATCTCGAACTGCGTTCCCAGCTCAGCGCAGAGAGCTAGAAGTAGCTAGCAGCTTGCACACAAGTCGAAACGTTAGCGAGTGCTGCTGTTTATCACATATTCCGACCGAAATTTGTTTTACAACAAGCCGCACTAAAGCTGCGTCCCACTATTCAAGTCCAAAAGACGTTTAAACACGCCATGATACATATACGGAGGTTAAGAATCAACGCCAACACAGGAGAACCCTGGCGACACCATGCAACCTCGCACGTACCCTCGATTTTACGTACGCTACGTCGAGTTAAAGGTGATTGGCTACGTGCAACTCGAATGGACGGAGGAGGTGACGTTTTGTTTTGGATGTTCTGATGTGTTCAGAGGAATCCAAAAAACTTGGAGAAATCAGAATTGCCAGAAAATGCTTTCACTTTCGCCGTTATGTGGCAAATAAGCCAAACGTGCATTAAACGACCACTCTAGGCACAGAAGTCTCTAAATTGTCTTTTCATTTTAACGGGTTTAAAAAAAACGTGTTTCTCAATATAAAGCCTTCTCCGTACTCCAGAAAAAATCCGTTTCAAAACATTCAATCTTTTACGTATTAATGTGTATTCCGGTTTAGAAAAATGGAAGGAAAAAATGTTGTGGATATAAACTATGGAATCCACACCAAGTGTTTGTTCATTACATTGATGAAATTAAAGATGCTCACTTAATACCCAGTTACTCTCAGAAGCAATGGAAGTTTGACCCCGAGAGCCTAAATACAGTTATTGATGTTTAAATTTCTTTCAGGTGAAGTTCCACGCAATAAAAAAAGAAAATTAGAACTTTCCGTTTAGATAACTAGTTTTAATTAAGTCAGCTTGGATGGTCTTCAAACGTTATTTTAACTCTTGGCTGATAAACCTCGAGTTGTTATGTTGTTATTACAATAAGAACCTATGAGCCAGAGTTTACAGAAACAATGAAGTTTATCCTGTTCAACTACAAAAGTCGTTTTTTAGTTTGTATTAAGTTCTGTTTGTATTAAGTTATTGTCATAAAATTGTTTCACAGTTAAAAGAAACAACATATCAAAAGTTGGCAGTCATTAGCAAGAAACTCTCAAGTCACAGCAAATACACTCACTGCAGAAATCATTCAAGGGAAATGTGTAAGACTGAGACCAAGGCAAGATGTTTGAACTGCACATGCATATTACGAGAGCGGTAAAACTCATCTACCTCTAACCTAAACAACAAAACATATCAACAGTTTCTTGTACATCAAGTACAAGGAGACAAGTAAAGTTCTGCTGTTTTGTAAGTTAGATATCATTTATATTTGGAGATTTAGTATTTCTGTGGCTTCGGCACTAATGTGCTGTGTTTTCCTTATGAGCATCCTACAGTGAAGGTAGGAGATCAAACTCTTTGTGAAGAGCATGTTTATCAGGACAGATTAGGATCAGCTATTACTGGGTACCCTTTGATGATGATGGTGCTTTCAAAAAAACTCCCTGCAAGTTTGACACTAATGTTTTACCTTTGAAAAAGTGTGCTTGTCTTTAACGCATTAACTTGAATCCAGCAGGTGTAAGAATTTCATAAAAAATTGCTTGACGCTGTCACATACAGTACATAAACGCAGCTAGCCACTTTTAGGAGAGTACAGCACATTTAATGGACTTTCATTTATAATATCTGAATTAATTGATTTTCTTCTGTCATTTGAGTTCCTTACATCAAACATTTGGACTTAATAAGTACAAAGGTTACTAAAAAAATAATGGCTCTGTTCTATTTAAGTGACCCTGTGAACAATGGCAGTGAGAGGCACCCTGAAACTGGAGCAACTATGAGGGATTTCTCCATCATTGATGGGATTATTCATATGAGTGATTTTCCTACTGTCACATGTCAAATGTTGTTTGTAAAAGAGTTATGCAATTGAAATTAGAAGTCATTTCATTGAAATGACAGCACCTTTGAGCTGGCAGGGTCCAATATTCAAGCATGTGTAATCAGTCCTGATCTGCTGGGTTAAAACACAACCAACAACATACATGGTCAAGGAGATGTCTTTAAAGATGCTGCATCGGTGAAAAATGTATTGGAAAAATTTACATGTAATCTAATATAGATGTTAATGGAGAAAAAGTTTAAATTTTACTCATCCTGTTGGAGCTGCGGCCCTGGCTAACTTGAAAGATGAGTCTGAAGGAAAGCTAGAGCACAACTGGCCGATATATGATGTCCATAAACCTCCACAGGTCACAAAACAATCAAACTCATCCATGTGATCTGGAGGCTATCACTAGTATAAAGTCTGACTTTACTACGCGCAATTCAAATGTAATGTAGTTATCAAGACATGTTAAAATAATAACCTGAAAAGTCACTGAGGCTGCCATGTAACTTATCAACATCAATGGTCACTGCTGATTCCTGGCTGTAAATCACAAAAAATGGCAATGGCTTTCTCCACACCTCAACTCCCTTTTTCGCTATTGTTAATTTTTAATTTTATTCTTGTTCTAAAACCCGCCCCTTTTCTACTTTTTCTAAGATGACTGGTGACATCAACACTCCTCACCTGAAATTCTAAATTTAAACGATACCAACCCACAACAAGGTACTTTGCAGCTTTTACTTGTACGTCCATCTCTTGCGCTTTTTTTCATTTTAATATTTGCCAATGAGCTTATACTGCAACAATTGATACTTAATTAGCTAAGCTGCAAACTAGCACACATTCATTTACAATATTTGCTTTCAAGTATTGTATTTGCATGGGTTCACCACTGGGTAATAGCTCTTGGAAACAAAAAGACAAGGTTAGGCAAAATTCACACATAGCAATGGCTCCCCCAGCAGAGTACAAAACTGAAAGTCTCAAGGGGGACAGAGGTCAGGGCAGACTGGTGGGTCACACTCAGTACTTTCCAGGAGATGGGTCCTAGTGTTTAAAGAGTAAAAAAGTCAATTATCTTCCCCCAAACCAAACTAGCAAATTTGCTGTCTAAATTTAATCAAGTAACTGTCCTGTTTAAACTTAGCTAAGCTGTGATTGTGTCACACTGAGCACTTCTGTACTTGAGTGAGCACATGCAAATTTGTGATGTTTCGAATCAGAGGTTGTCAAGAATTTTGTGTGGAAATTTTGCCCTCTAACATCTCCTTATTGAAATATGGGTATAATAGCACTCCTCTTTTTTTTCAAAATCTATAGTGGCGCTGGACTGAGTCTTAAAAATCCATAAATAAGCTAGCAGAACATCTGATTCCTCTTTCTTGAAGTCTAACCTGTTTAGATGCAGAGGATAAGGTCTGTGACTTACACAAGCTAAAAACTTATTGATGCTAACATGTGGCAAAACAAGACCCCAAAGGCTGTCAGGGATGTTAATTGTGGGCAAATAATCCACTCACCTATCAGTCTTACAGTCTTGATTTGTTTATTCATGGGCTTTTTACAAATTTTTCAAATTCAAACTTTCTAATTTATTGACGTATCAAGTTCTAATGTGTATATGGTGTAGTGGGGCAAGTAGTGTTGGGGGAATCATGTGACTGTGATGTATTTTGTTCTTAGCCTCAGGTAACTTTTTTGCTGCTGGCAATATATTTATACTTTCAGCATGAACAGGAGTACACGACCCTGGGGGACTATGGTGTGACCCCACTGTCTGACTTCTGTTCTTGAGAATGTTCAGTAATCAGTTGCAGGGTTTGATACTCAAGCCTCAAGCCACAAGTGCAAGGCTTTTGAGTCTGTTTGATGGGGAAGAATTTTTTACATGCAGAGCTGTTTTCACTTTTTTTTCAATGCGGTGGCATAATATTTCACAACTGCCTCTAACACATTTTAAATATTTAAACTTTCATTTAAATTTGAGGGTTATCTAACTGTGCATAAAGTTTTTCTAGCCCCCCTTCAAGGTGATACTCAGCGGGAGTAGCATCAAGTCGAGATGCTAGAGTCAGATTTACTGATTTCATCAATTTAACAGGACAACTCATCGAACTGGGTAACAACATTCAAGATAACCAGGCTCAAAGGCTCAGGATTTATTCTTTGATGCCCGTTGTCAGTGTTCCATCTGTAAGAAGCTCTGCAGGTTATTTTCAAACTTGTGCAGGTCATTTTCGAAACTCACAGAGTTTAGAGGGACAAATACGGCCCAGATGTGTCCGATACTACAGTCAGATCCTGGATACTATACTAGATAATTCACACATCAGTTTTGCACAACAGATAAGTTCATTGCTAATTTTTGTGACACTGGGGGATATTTTCATTGGAGGATTTGCCAAAATATGATTAGTACATGTTGGATAACTACAGTATTGATATCAACAGGGTTGGAGTCTCAATATCATTTTAGTCACATCTTTGCAACTTGAGAGTATTTCCACAAAAACACTTCCATGACATGAGCTAATGTCTTCTTTAAGAGCTTAGCAGCGACCATAGTAGTGTGGGTAATGTGATGCCACCAGAGTCAAAAGGCAAACCCTCAGGCCAAAATAAGTCTGATATATAACAACACATGTATATCTCAGGCATATAGTATTTTTGATATTATAAAAATACCTTATACCCTGTCAGATTGCATTCCAGAATTTATCATTTGTAAAGAAAAAAGCTCTAAGAAGTCAATCTTTTTAACTTCAGGAGTTACTGAGCAACTTTCATAGGACTGAATGGGGCCCTGCTTCCAACACTGTATCCAGTTCCCTGACCCTAACCCGAACACAGCACCTGGTGAACAAGGGCGAACTTGATTTTTGTACCAAACACAACCGCCAAGACTAATGGATGCCAGTTTGACAGCAAAGAGTAGAGCAACAGGTATCTTCAGATGTTAGAATAAGCAGTTAGCTTTCTTTAGAAAAACATGTAAAACTCCCTAAACTACCATGGTACTTGTTCCCTGTTGCAAAACTGAACTTAAAATATTTTCTGACAGTCCAAATTTGGGTCTAAATTGTACCACTGTGACACTATTATAACGGTCTTATGACATCAAATGTTAAAACCAACGCGAATGACATTTGACATTTTAAGTGACAATTGACAGCTTATGTCATTTCAAGTCCCATTTTAAACACAAAAGGCAGAAAAGCTGAACTGAAGAATCTGATATAAGTAAGTTGTACAAAAAAATCCCTGATTTTAAAAGTGCGGACACAAACATGTTTCTGAGATTGTTTTGATCACGGAGAGAAATCTGTAGAATTGCTTCATTTATTTGGTTTGACAGTGACCTGGGAATAGTGTTTGTAAATGCTAAGTGACCTGATTTTAGGGGTATTCTTCACTAATTATATTCAACTTCACCAGGGAATATTTTTTCCATACAGTGAGGTCACTTATTACAGTACAAGCTCTACTTTTTTCAGCTAATTGTGGTGTGTCATTTACTCTGCGGAATTGTCTCAAACTATAACACGTCCCCAGTGACATGATGTGTATCAGTTAAACCTGGTTATTGTTTTATGCCAGAAAATATTTCCTTTTCCTTGTTTCTACAATGTACAGACTCCATTTAAGCAGAAGTGTTCAAAGAACAAAGAATAGGAAAAGATTTGAAAAGGGAGAAGTGAAGATGAAAGTAAAGAGACTATGTAACTTATATGAATATACTACATTATCAAGGTAAATGAATGTTTGAAGTATTTCATAGCTCTCAACAAAGTTTTTCATACATCCGGGTTTTACCTGAAACTGTGTCTCAGGGCTAATAGTGTTATTATGGGAGGACATACTCTAATTTGCTCTCTTAGGCTCCCTCCCTTCCTCTAATTTTACTGTCTCTCTTCTGGACGTCTCCCCTCCCTTGTTTTCCAATTACAGCAGGTGCGGGAGAGCACTCTATATTACACACTTGGAGTGCTTCGTGTGAGAGCTCCATCCTCCAGTCACCCCAGCACAAAACTCCGGCACCTCCTACTCTGCTTCCAGGAAGAACTGCACCACTAAAGCAAACTGCATTGAGAGCCGAAAACGCCAAGTTAAAGAGGTATGTGATAAACGACCTCTCTTTTTCTTTTGCTTAAACTGCATGGGGGTACTCTTTGTTTTTATTGAAGTGAGTGCTATGTAGGGAGGTTTAATAGCCATGAAGTGGGTTTATCTTGTTTTAATATAATTTATTGGTTAACTCTATCAGTAGAAAAGGTGAAGGAAGTGTCAGGATAAAATAGAGAGCAAAGGTGAAGAATGGTTATGAAAAGATTTGTTTAACTAACACAAAATCAAGCATACAGTTTTTTTTTCCAGTTTTCACATTACTAAAGCATCTGACTCCTCTACAATTCAAAGGAGGTGAGAGAAATTTACATACTACGTGTGTAGCAGTTATGTTGTTAAAAAGTCACATTTTAAAAATTCAACAAAAATGAAAACTCAGGGTAAATAAAACTAGAACTACATGGCTAGAACCGAATAAAGAGAGGGGATGTTGAAAATTATGTTTTAATTTGACTTTTTATAAGCAGAGTGAATGCTGTAGCCTATTCTAATATACATAAATGAATTACTGCTTTTGAAACCTAGACCTGTGGTAAATTTATGTCTTTTCTTAAAAGTTCCTTAGATTTTCTATAATTTTCTCCTTCAGATTAAATGTCAAACTATGTGAATTAGATTTTTCTCTATGTGTTTCCTCAGAGAGTGTTTCCTCCTGAACTAATTCTGAGCTATTCTATATTTGAATTAATGTCATGTGGTTACTGCGTGGTTCACTTTTGTCCGTTCTTGATCACTCAAAGGAAATCAATGAGATTCTCCCTGCCGGTTTCTTTGGGAGCACCCCAGAAAAGACAGACGTGAACCATTTTCCTGTTCCTTTATGTACAAAGAGACATTGGCTAAAAAACTAGACAGTCATGGGGACAATAAGAAAAACATTTGAGTTAATGTTCCGTATTGAAGGTGTTATACACACACTTTCACTCGAAAGCACTCTTTACATACACAATCAAAGTATGTCATTTGTTGTCTTGTGCTAACTTCTAAGTGCTTTAATGTAAATTTGGCAGAGCAAAAACATCACAGCAAAAGACTAGGACAAAAGTACTGTACTTAAAAGACATTCATAAATACATGACGTACTGAAAAACACATTCAGACATACATGAATATGAATGTAGATTGAAAATTATGTCAAGATACATTACAAAGGTAGGCAAGGGAGTAAAATTGGGTCAAGCGATTCATCTTTAAGATATTAGAGCATGGATCTAAATCTTTTTTAAGATAAGAACAACCGGGCCTTTGATATGATTTTGAGCTTGAGGAAACTTAATTTGACTTTGTGTTGGAATTTGTCACTTTTTTGAGTGTTGTTGTATACTATGACAAGGTGTTGTTTGCACAGTGTTTGATTTGTTTGGTGAATTGGTTGAGGTACTCGACAGTGGTGCTATATGAGTTTTGGGGCAGTATAATCAGTGTGAATTAGTATGAAACAGTATGATCCACCTTTTAATATGCAAACAAGGGAACATGTATCTCAACAAATAAAGCAAAGACATTTCTTGAGGGGATCCACTGAGCGAGGGTTGTTGAGTTGAATGGGGCAGTATACCTACCTGTCTTCTGCAAAATAATAAAATGAGATGTGGTTCTTAACAATTTTTCATACCAGAATATTACTGATAGAAAATATGGAGGGCCCTAGGGCTGAGCCTTGATTCACACCAAATGAGGCTTGAGAGTAATTTGTTAACAGTAACAAAGAAGGTAACATGTGAAATGCAACTGTAAAATTTGTTCAAATGTGTACCAGAGACTCAAAACCAATGACACAGGCTATTTTAAAGTATTGTGTAGTTCACTATGGTAATTGATTTAAAAGACCCAAAAACTAGGGGAAGAACAACCCCAGTGCTCCACCCCAGAAGGCTGGCGAAGTCATAGCTCTTTTGAGCCTTGTATTTCTAAAGCCCTCAGTAAAAACATTTTCAGATTCTTTGATGATGAAATTGTAATGATTAGAGACAAAGCGTCTTACTTCTTGCCCTCAACTAGTACCAGTTGAGGGTCCTTTTTGTCAGGGAATTGTATGTAGTTGTTGGGTCTCTGTAAATTATAGAGTGTGGTCTAGATCTGCTCTATGTTTTGGGATAACTATGTTATAACTTGGCAGTATGTAAATAAAAATGACTTGATTTGTCTTTTAAAAGGGGCTGAACTGCAGCATGTTTAAGCTAATTTGAAAAAAATTAGTTGCTAAAAATATTGAGTATTACAAGCCAGTTTCCTTAAAAAACATTTTTCAACAACTTCATTGGAAATTACCAATAAGGTTTGTGGTGATCTTTAGAACAATTTCCTGTACTACGCCCAGTTTAGTTAAGATTAGCTGGGGGAGAACTAAGAATTAAATAAAATCCATGTTTTTGACATGGGGTGGACGAGTATTGAAAACATTAAAAACTTGTCATGGTTTGGAATAATGTGAGTTAACATTTCATAGAATTCTAGGCTGCCCCCAAAAAGTTGAGGATTTAAATCATCAGCTAAGAGGCCCCTGTGTAGCCAGACATTTGTCAGTTGAGTCATTGCACCTCAGTTGCATAGTTGTACGAGAGTAAGAAAACCAGATTGCAAGTTATGTACTTGGTAAACCAGGCTTGTTGAGGTCAGCCTTGTTTATGTCTAAATGCTGTGTAATATTAAATAGAAGTAATTAAGTATACTCACAGCAGTTGGCAGAGTTATTAACAGAAGTCTACTTGGCAAAAACCCCAAAATTAATTGTGATGGAGGCAGAGAAGGGTGATAGAAATGGGAGTCAACGTAATGCCAAACAACGTGAGGCAGGGCAGTTTGACTCCATTCTGTTTGCTGTGAGCTTGCACTCTTTGCTCCGGCTGTGTCTGTCAGTAAAAAGAAAGATCCAGAATTTCTGTATTGTTTGTCATATCAAATAGATTGTAAACAAACAGATAAAGTCCACTTTAAGTCTTCCTGATTGTTTGAATTCAATTTCACTAAGTCCAATATGCACAAGGGTAGATGCAGACTGATGTGTCTGAAGGTGGTAAAAGGCAGGAGAACTGTCAATGAATTCAGCTCAATCACTTATGAACCGGATGTTTCTTAATTGGCTGATTGTTTGCCATGTCAGGCTGATCTTCATTGTGGGATGAGAGTGCGTAGTTTCTTAGGTTTAACCTCAAGGGGAGGCTATTGGTCATCTTTTAGGGCTTGGGAAAGTGGTGGGCACAACTGAGTGACCTCTGGTGGTAGTAGAGCCATACTATGAGAGAATGACTTCAAGGCGCTAAAAGGCACCTGAACACTCAGTTAACAAGGCAAAATGGTACTGCAGTTAAAAGGAGAGACCCAGGGCTAAAAAGATGGCTGTTCACCTCTAAGCCAGGTTCTATGGCAAAGCATTTGCCAGTCAAGTGTTTCCTGGTACTGTCACGAGCTGTTTGCTTATGTGAAAATTGCCCCTAAGTGGCCTGCCAGTACAACTAAATACTACAGGATATGGAGGATGGAAGCCAACACTTTGGCTTCAGTAAAACAAAAGTAAACAATGTAAACTTTTTACACTGGTTATAATTATTGTGTAAGTAACAACCTTTTTTTTACCTCCAAATGATTTGTTTTTAGTGGGCTTTGGTTCTCATGATCACATAAATACTGACGCTTTTAATGGTCAGTCGAAATAAAACTTTGCATGACAACTAAGCTTTGCAATTTGGTCATGCTAATTTATATTTCAGAAACTGCCTAGTTTCATCAAGCAAAGAGCTCTGCTGCACTGCTTCAGAGGCAAGAATTGCATTTAAAAAGCCACCAGCTTAAATAGCAGTACAGATTATGTGTAACCCAATCATTCATCGAATTAAATCTGTTGACACAACAGAGGTGCCAACAAAAATGGCTCCTACAAACAGAGCAGATGGTTTTTTGGAGGAAAAAAAAGAACAAACTGAGTAAACTCTACTACTATTAAATACAGGCTGACCTAAGCTGGCTAAGAAACACTCTCTATGGAAGAAATAAGAGAAGAAATTTTAGAGAAATTAGAGAAATTTTGCCTTGGAAGATGCACACCTTGATTTGTCTAAATCAGACCATTGAATCCTCAAATCAAACATTAGATTGCACAGTCTACATATGTCTGATCAGAAAAAGGACTGTGGATTTTGTCCCATATCTCTTCTTCACATCCACCAAGTCTACACACATTCTGTTTGCAATGATGGCCATATTTGTGTTTACTACAGCAAGATGCAGCGTTTCAGGGAAGGCATTCATATACGCACCATGAAGGCAAAGAGGAAAGTTGAGGAGATCTCCAAAGAGGACGTCCAGGCTTTCCTCAAGAAGAATGCCTTTGTGCTCTTTACAGTTGGGGCAGTTATTGTGGGTGTGTATGCCTACAATACAAACTAAATGAAAGTGTGTTAACTTTATTCAGTAGGAGTAATGTCAATGCAAAGGTAAAAACTCACATATATCACTCAGGTCCCCATGTCCATTTCTTTTGCAGGTATCGTTCTAGGATTCACACTTCGCCCATATAAGATGACCTATCGAGAAGTTAAATACTTCTCATTCCCCGGGGAGCTGTTGATGAGAATGCTGCAGATGCTCGTTCTTCCCTTACTGATTTCAAGTCTTATAACAGGTGAAACATATTCTCACATTTAATCATAAATATGGAATTGATTAGCAAACCGAAATAGCAGGGCTGGTTAGCATTCACTTTTTTCCTGTATTGTCAGAGGTATGATTCAGTTTTTTCCTCAGCCGTCATCCACATTCATCTAATGTGAGCGGTTGGTCTTGTTTTATCTCCTACCACCTTTTGGTCAGCTGCTCCTGTGAGGCAGAGATACATTTGTTTCTAAAGCACATGTTCCTATAGACAACTAGTTGTGTTGTGCCATACTAGTTTTTGTACTATGTGTGTTACCAAAGGAGACCACGGGTGTGCATACCAGAGCATTGAGACAATAACTTATATCTTATGTAGCATTCAAATTTGCATGGTGTATTAATACACATGATCATTTTAAATTGTTCTAAATACAATATCTCTAAAACATTATTGAACATTATAACAAATTGTGTTTTATACGCTGCTGCTTTAAATAGCTGCAGGACACACAAGCTAGCTCAAATTCCTTAAAAAGCAGTCTAAAGAAGAAGGAAATCTGACACAACTACATTACTAATCTATAGAGCACAGACGCACAGTTGTTGGACCCCAGTCAAAGCAGGCTGATTCTTCTCTATGATTGGCCAGTCTGTGTTCGAGGGGCGGGGCTTGTGAAAGATAAATTGCAAATCTAAAGAATACTTTTTTTTTGCTCATAAAAGGCTGACCTACATACTGCTAATATTTCTCACACTATGGCAGCTTTTCCTTTCACTAAGCCTTCATGCAGTTGACCACTCAGATGTATGGGCAAGTTTTAAAAGCTCCCTATAGTATCTACAGTAATTAAGATTTTCAATATTGACACTGACTGCATTAAGGAGATAGCTGAAGTCTCTCTTCAAATTTAGGATAGCTTCTTTACATAAGCCTTTTTTTGTTTATGTAGTCTTTCACTGATCTTTAGAACAGCTCGAACATAACTAGGGCTATTCAAAGCCTTAAGTGAACACAGAATGGCACTCCCCCAGTGTACTGTACTTTCCAAGCAGCCTCTCAGAAACCTAGACCCTACCTGGGAGGTTAAAGACCTGGTGTTTCCAGTTTGGCCTGCTACCCCGGGTGCTGTGGCCCCTGGCAGTGTATGAGGTGCCCATCTCAACAGTAAAGAAGCTGGAGAGAAGAGTCACAGCCCACATCAAGAAGTGGCTTGGAGTTCCGCGCTGCCTCACCTCTATAGGCCTCTACGGAGACAGCGTCCTCAAACTGCCCCTCACCAGTCTTACAGAGGAGTTCGAGTGTGCCAAAACACGACTGCAGATGACCTTGGATGAATCCAAAGATCTGGTGGTAAGGAAAATGCACCAACTCTGGTTACTGGGTGCAAGTGGAGACTAGCAACAGCGGTGGAGGAGGCAACAGCAGCTCTCAGACATGCTGACATCGTGGGGACCATTCAGCAAGGAAGAGGCGGCCTTGGTCTAACAACTTGCCGCCTAGCCTGGAGAAATGCCAATGCTCCAGCACAGAGGAAAATGGTGGTGGAGGAAGTGCGGTGTCAGGAGGAGGCGGCAAGATGGGCCAAGGCAGTCGCCCTCGGCAAACAGGGGCTGTGGACACGGTGGGAGAGCGTGGAAAAGAGGAGGCTGAGCTGGAGGGATGTATGGGCCATGGAAGCAAGGAATCTGAGCTTTACCATCAGAGCCACATATGACGTTTTCCCAACACCAACCAATCTCCACCAGTGGCTTGGTGAAGATCCTGTGTGCGTCCTTTGCTCCAGGCCAGCCTCCCTCCGGCACATACTCACAGGGTGTAAAACCAGCCTTACCCAAGGACGGTACACTTGGCACCACAACTAAGCCTTGAAGAGCCTCGCTTCCACACTGGAGGAAAAGCAATCCAGCATCAACGCCCTACCACGGCCAACATCTAGCACCTCATGAGTAATTGCCTTTGTCCGTGAAGGGGCGACAGCTACCAGGAGCAACTCAACACCACCAGAGAAGCCAGCTGTGTTTGGTGCGTGATTGGAAGATGCTGGCAGATATTGGCAAACAGCTGGTGTTCCCTTCAGAGATTGCCACCACCACCTTGAGGCCTGATTTGGTGCTCTGGTCCCCTTCCCTAAAGAAGGTCTACATCATCGAACTCACCGTACCCTGGGAGGATTCCATGGAGGAGGCATATGAATGGAAACACCTGCGGTATTCTGAGCTAGCCGCTGAAGCTCAACATCATGGCTGGAACGTTGAAGTCCGCCCAGTGGAGGTTGGGTGTCAAGGATTTGTGGGAACGTCTACCACAAAACTGCTGAGGGACTTGGGAATCAGGAGCCAGAACCAGCACACAGCCATCAAAGCTGCATCAGAGACAGCCAAAAGAAGCAGCCAGTGGCTCTGGCTGAAGAAAACGATCCCAGTTGGGCCCCCAGGTAGTGCGCTAGGAGGTATGCGGTTAGCTTAAGCTTGACTCAGGGAACAGCCCCTGCCATGCATAGTCCCCTGAGACGTCCGCTACCTTGCTCATGGCCAATTGGAAGCAAGCTCAGATTTGATCACCCTGCAGCTGGCCGCCTCTGGGGAGGGTGTGTAAACAACCCATGACCCAGAGGTACACTACTGATGATGCATCCCGTAAATTCCAAATCTTCCTCAAGCCTACCAACCACCATTCACTGAGAAGTCCACCACTTATTTGCCTGTGCTTGCACAAGGAAACCAACATCTCACCCTGTGTATTCTGGAATCTTATCCATAGACAGTGGATGGATTTAGGTAGTAACTTATAGATTAGATTCAAAGTTGGGTACCCAGCGAGGGAACTGCATTTATTGTTTGTGTCTTATGCCAAGAATATCAAAGGTCTTGGACTAGGTCATTAAGAGTGGAATTTGTTTTTTCAACGTTATCTATGTGAATGACCACTTTTTTTACTGATTGGTGTAATAGGTGTAAATAAGTGACAAACTATTAATCTTGTTTATCAACTTTCTCTTCCTGCATGCCCTCTGTGCAAAAAAATGTGATCACTTTTCTTTTTAATTCTTCACATTTTCCATTGCCTAGAAAAAGATTCCCTACAGAGTGTTCAAATATATAACTTGTTTATGGAGTTTGGGGTGGTTAAGAACCCTATGTGATAAACTGTTGCAAAAGCAGTTCTTCCTGAAAAGTGAAACTTGTACTAACTTCTAATACTCAGATCTTAACTGCATATCCACCCTTTATCCATTAGGAATGGCAGCTTTGGACAGCAAAGCCTCAGGAAAGATGGGCATGAGAGCTGTGATTTACTACATGACCACAACCTTTATTGCAGTCTTCATTGGTATCATAATCGTCCTCATCATCCATCCAGGAAAAGGATCAAAAGATGAATTTGGAAAGCAGCAGACGATAGAACAAGTCAGTCCTGCTGATGCCTTCTTAGATCTGATCAGGTAGTCTGCACAGAAGAACAACAATATTCTCAAAGTTTGATCATTGATGGCTAACATTAACGTTAAATCACTGTGATTTCTAATTTCAGAAACATGTTTCCACCAAACTTGGTCCAAGCCTGCACACAGCAGGTGAGCTTTATGATGAACTTTTACTATAACTGCAGTGCTCTGTGTCTATGAACTCTTAAAACATGTAATCTTGTAAGGAGGCCCTAGTTCTTTATATCCTACAAAATCTTAATTATCAACAAGAAATTTACAAGTTTACAATCTTTTATGAGTAATAAGGATGTTTACCTGAGAGGTAATTGGGTCACTGAAAACTGGAATTCATTTAATGAAAACATTAATAAATAATGACTCAATAAAGCCAAATCTTTGAGACTGCAGTTTTTCTTGTCATAGACCAGAGTCTCAGTCTAAAAGTTTTGGGAAATTCTGACCTTATTCCACAAGAGAAAAGGTCACCTTGGCATTATTATAAGACTTCTACCACTTTTTTTTTTTTTTTTTTTACCATGCAGTAAAGATGAGCCAAAATGACACCAAGCAGTAGTTTTACTAAAGGTCTTAACACGTGACTCTGAAGGCTGACATTGGTGTAAAGATCCATTCCAGTGCTTTAAAACTCCGCTGGTGTAAACTGTATTGCTGTAATATTTTGATCTCTCATCCTTTAGTTCAAAACCAAGTACGGAAAACGAGTAGTCCATGTGGCAGTGACAGTGAATGAAACACTCTTCAACTCAACCAATGGTACCCAGGAGGTCATGGAGATCACCCGAGAGGAAATGATTCCAGTGCCGGGTCAGGTGAACGGGGTCAACGCCCTCGGGCTGGTGGTCTTCTCAATGTGCTTTGGTCTAATAATTGGCAATATGAAGGAGCAGGGCCAGCTCCTAAGGGATTTCTTTGACAGCCTCAATGAAGCTATCATGCGCCTGGTTGCTATCATCATGTGGTACAACTTCTCTTTCACTGTTTCTTAAGTTAAAAAAAATGGTAGCTAGGACTTCTGTCCAATAACTCACTGTTCCTTTCTTCTTGTCAGGTATGCTCCTGTTGGTATCCTATTCTTGATTGCAGGAAAGATTGTGGAGATGGACGATCTGACACAAATGGGTGGCCAGCTTGGCATGTATACCATCACAGTTATCATTGGTTTACTGATCCATGCTGTTCTTATTCTTCCCACTCTTTATTTTGCAATCACTCGGCAAAACCCCTTTATCTTCATTGCTGGGCTCCTGCAAGCTCTAGTTACAGCCCTGGGGACCTCCTCCAGGTGAGTCAAGTCTCACACTATTATACTTCAACAACTAAAAATCAAATTTTCCCTTAAACAAACAGCATTTTTGGAATTAGCATATTGGCATCAAAACCCACAGCTGAATCAATATCTAGTGTAGTTTTATTTATTGATCGATTGATTGAATGATTGATTGAGACTTTCTGAAAATATGCCTTTTTGTTTCTATTAGACCAATTACAACATCACTCCGGTCTCTAATGTTGAATTGCACAACAACTCAAAAACTGGAGAAACTGGAGGAACTAGGGCCAGAAGTAGCATTGACTGCTACAGTTAGCATTACCTATTATGCTTTGGTTGATAGGTAATGCTAACAGCCACATACAGGGTCATTACTTAAGGTAGTGTTGCATATGTTGGTACTGGAGTTTCTTTAAGTGTGTGAATGTTGTGAATGACTTGAAACACAACAGATCACACAAGTTTGATTTGATGTCACAGAATCTGTGACGTTCAGTGCATGTACAAACAAATCTTGAAATCAATTCTTAATTTTTTAATTTGAACTAGTCCTAATGCATCATCATTGCTGGTTAAATCAGTAGCTTTAAACAGTGCATTTTTTACTGGTGATTGAACCATGATGCTCAGTGCAATACTTTCTGGTTAAAAGCCTTAGGAAAAGGTGTGGTATAATCAGACTGCATATATCTAGCTATTTTCTAGTTTGTCATCTACCCAAAGGGCTTTACAACATGAGTCGGTGTAGAGCAGGTTTTTTGACTAAAAATATAGGTTTCCACACAATGAAGCTTGGCTTGACGCTCTCAATAATCCCCTCGTTATCATCCACATCAGCAAAAAAAAAAATCCACAGGACCGCTCGTAAAAGTTCAAACACTTTACTAGCAAAACAATAAAAAGGTGATACAGAAAAATATCAAAATTGTGCATTAAGCATCCATCATATCCAAAAAACATTAACAACGAGGTAGTGAGGTAGAGTTAGTGAGGTCAAAAAACTGTGTGGCTCCACTCTCACCTTGCCCGACTGAATAATTGACTAACCACACGTGAGCCTAGGTGCGCAGCATCTTAAAACACTAAACTCTTATTTCCTCCCATCCATTAAGAATATTGCATAAATTGCATTTTTATCTATTTTAAATCATCCAAATGCATTTAAATGAATAACTAATTACAGTATCATACAAATGAACTGAAAATACCTACAAATAGGCCTTTTAATCCCCTCCAAATCAGTTAACTTATATTACTGTTAATTTTTAGCTGTTTTTAAATTAACTTAAATTATTTATTAACCTTTTTCAACCAAAAATCAAAGAACTGCATTTAGGCTACTACAGTCAGCATTCATCGATTCACACACTGAAAGTGAATGGCTTCTCTACAAAAGCTCACCCGCACATCAGGAACTTAAACAAACACATTAACACATTGATGTAACATCCATCAGGTTTACTAGTTCGGGGTTTAATATCTTATCCAAGGACACTTAAACACAGAGAAATTGGGGATGGGATCCTAAACATTATGATTAGCTGACAACCTGCTGTACCTTTGAGCCAAAGGTGCACATAACTTACCTTGTAAACACTTCTTATGTAGGCCTACATTTGTAGGCCTACATTTGTAGGCCTACTGAATGGGTTGTAAGCTTATGAACACAGCAGAACTGTGAACTCTGAGTCACCAGTGTGGACCTCCTTTGCTAAGAGCTACTGATTTGGTCAGTAAAAAACAGTTATTCAGAATACTGAGTTCACATTGCAGATTTGTTGTTTAAAAATAGTTTGTATGTATATTAACATCTCTAGAATGAGCTCACTACTGAACTGTCAGTAGTAAAGAATTCAGAAGCTGTCCAGACCGTCATAGCGTTTCTTAAAAAACAAGTGAACAAAGTAAAAAGCCAGGGACTATGAATCTTTGAACTGAACTAGACAACATTACTAACACATAGATATTTTTTACCTTTAAAGCACACTTTCTTTAAGAATGTTCATTCAAAGTGTTTCACGTCTCAGCTCAGCCACCCTCCCTGTCACCTTTAAATGTCTGGAGGAAAACAACAAAATTGACAAGCGAATCACACGTTTTGTGCTGCCTGTCGGTGCCACTATCAACATGGATGGAACAGCTCTGTATGAGGCACTGGCAGCCATTTTCATTGCCCAGGTCAACAATATGGAGATGAACTTTGGTCAAATAATCACCATCAGGTAAGAAGTAACAAAAAAGTAATCATGGTATATATAGAGGAAGAAAAAATAAAAGCTTAAGCTTATTCTGTTATCAATAAAAAAATACACATAAAAAATCTCAGGCATTGTCTCTTGTGTGTGTGTTTGTTACTCTGCAATCAAGTATTACAGCAACTGCAGCCAGTATTGGAGCAGCTGGCATCCCTCAGGCAGGTCTGGTCACTATGGTGATTGTGCTGACCTCTGTCGGACTTCCTACTGATGACATCACTCTCATCATTGCAGTTGATTGGTTCCTGTAAGTAGCTTACTATATTATTAACATGTGAACATTAATTTAGTATTACACCAGTTCTAACACAAGTGTTTTTGACACATTGATCCATAAAATCCTGTAACTGTAACTCACATTTCTACATCATCTATGTCACCTTATGGATCAAAAGCAGCTCTGTTTCTACTACTACCCAGTGACACAGTTCTCTTGTCTCCCTGGAGTCTTGTTCTACATCTTCCCTTTTGTATTGAATATTTTTTGCATTGAGTTTTAACATAGAAACATAATTAGGTTTCCCAAATTAATCCTTTCAATTAGAATACCCTTCCCAGAAATTACTCAGCTAACTGGGGTAATAAGAAAAAAACCCTCTCCTCCTTTAACTAGGATGGACCGAATCTACATGTCTGTCAAAGCCTTTCTTGCTTCCTTTATCACACTGAACAAAGTATAGCCAGAAGTGTAGGCAGAAATCCCAGTATGGGTTGGCACAGAGAAAATCAAAAAGACCTGTACATATCAAGACCAGCCACACCTAATATTCTCAGAGATACATCTGTTAACTAAAGTAGTCAAGTTCTTCTCTTTGGTTAGGTCTGATTTCTCTAGAGTAATTTAACTTAATGTATTCAACAGACTTTGCAAGAAGAGTAATTTGATTAACATTAGTTAATGCAAAAAGAAGCACTAATTGACGGTTAATCACAGTTTACTAGTTTGTCTAGTAATAGTTTACTAATGTTGTTCATGGTAACTCAGGTTTTTATTTATAACTTAATAGTTTAAAAGATACAACTGACACTAGTCATAGTAAGTAGTAGTAATAAACATTATGTTACTGGTCACAGATGTTTATTGTTAACATTTATAAAGGGTATACATGTTAAGTGTAGAGGTTAATCCAGTGTTTTGTTTTGTTTTATAAATGCTTATTTTGAGGGAATGTTTGTCTGCTTAGTTGACGTTATGACTTACTCCATAATTTATAAACTTTTAAGCATTTTCACTGTTGGTTTGTCAGTATGTCTTTGCGATTATTTGCCCTAAATTAATTGTGGGACCCACAATAAAGTTGTCAAATTTTGGTTGGGCATATTAATGGACACTTGAATGAATTTGTATGAGTAACACATTCAGTATAAATGTATGTCGGTAATTAATTCAAAGAGAGATTCATATCAGAGTTTTGCAATTTATATAAAACAGCATGTCATGTGAAACATTGCTCTACCCAAGAATTTGCTTGTTAGGAAATTGGTGGTGTAAGACCACCTGTAGCCTGTAAAAATACAAGTTGTGTCATGAATTATGATAACAGAATTTCAAATGATATGGTATAATCAAAATATTGGAATTAAAGAACAATCCAATGCTAAATCACAATCTGGTGGCAACGCAGAAACCATATTGGCAGCTTTTAAAAACACTGAACATGAAACTTTTTTAAGACATAAATTTAAACCCTTTAAACAGCGCAACCTAAAAACTTGATCAGAAAAAAATTGTTGTGTGATTCCAGAGCGTTCTACCACATTAAATATAACTTAACTGAAAAAATTACCCTTTCCAAAAATCTACCCTCAAATAAAACTGAAGTGTGTTGTTTATCCCACCTTTTTAATTCTCTGTTTTTTGCCTGGGTGCAGGGATCGTCTGCGTACCACAACCAATGTTTTGGGGGACTCCATTGGGGCTGGCATTGTGGAGTTCCTGTCTAGACATGAGCTCCGCAGCAAAGATGTGGAGATGGGGAACTCAGTGCTGGAGGAGAAGGAGAGGAAGAAACCTTACAAGCTCATCTCCCAGGACAGTGATTTTGAAAATGACAAACGTGCTCACAGCGAATCAAACATGTAGTTCAACCCGCAACATCTGCTACATCAGTTAATACACAAACACTGCAGCTGGTTCTGTTTTGGAGTTTTGGATTAGGGACCTAAATGTGACATGTTGGAAACAACCATAGTTTCACTGCCATTTCACACTTTGGATTTGTTAACATTCCTTCTTATCATTGTGTCGCAGATTTGATTTCTTATGATCTTTTGCCATCCAAAATGACAAAGATGACATTCTTTAATACATGAATCTGACACTTATTTCAAATAGGAATGTTAGTTTCTGTTGTGTATGTTTACTACTTTAAGAAATATTTTTACTTTATATTACCCTCATATAGTAATTGAGGTGTCATAAGATTTTATATGCAAAGGATTTAATAACCAAGGTGTTTTAAAAGAAACTATCTAAGGTATCTAGGGCAACTACGCATGGACAGAGAGTAAGATGATGAGTTCAAAGAGCCTGATATAGTCATGAATAGTATCATATGGAAAGGGATTTTCTTTCTTAAGATGTTATGTAAACATATTATATATTCAGAATACTACTATTTTGTCACCAGAAAATGACTAAATCAACATAAATTCAAATTATATCTCTTTGTTAACCCTGGATTAGCTAGTAATATTGTGACTATTACAGGTTATTACAGACATTTAATGTTTTTTTTGTGTGTGTTTAAGTGGTACAGACTCTTTCTCACAAACCTAGATTTGCAAATGCACTTGTGCATGTTCACATTTTAATTGTGCATAACTTGCAGATTTTTTTTTTTTTTTTAACCAAAAATGCTAATTTACTGTAGATAAAAGAGAAGTATGTTTGGGTGATTAAAACAATTAAAATATGTTTAAGTCTCAGATTTCAAAATGAAGGAATGAAACAGACATTAAAAACTATGACTGAAGTTGCGAAACAGATGTGAAAACTGTTGTCTTTGTTTTTGTTTATTATAACTTCAGTGAAATAAAGAGGAAAAAAAAACTTTCCTGCTTGTCTCCCTTTTGTATAAAAAGTCAGGGGGGTTCAGTGGGTGAAATAAATAAACCACAATTTACTTTTGCTTGCACGGTGAGCAGCATATTTAGGTTATTCTAACAGATAAAAGGTAGATAGTCAGATGGATGGATTGACAGGTAATGCGTTTTGGAGTGTACCCGAGAGATGGCGACAAAGCAACAAGTAGATTTACATCACAAGTAAAATCTATGAAGAAGAATCGTCTATAAGCACAGTTGCTGAGTGAACATCCCTTGCTTCGAACCTTCTGTTCTGTCTGTCTGTCTGTCAGTCGCTGTCTCAGTTCCTCTGCCCAGTGTTAACATCATGTCCTCCACTCAGCTGAACCCTACAGACTTGGGCCGAGCGCTCTGCATTATAACCGGGGCGTCCAGAGGCTTGGGCCGGACCATAGCGAGGGAGATGTCTCGGTTGATTAAGCCGGGCTCCGTGCTCGTCCTGGTGGCCCGCTCCGCTGACGACCTGCGGGCTCTGCAGGCGGAACTGACCGAGTCGGAGGCAGGCAGAGCCGGTCTGGTGGTCGACTGCGTGGTGGCAGATCTGGGTCAAGTGGAAGGAACCGAGAGCGTCGTGAGAGCGTCTAAAGCAGCCTTTTCTCAGGACATGGATCACATTTTACTGTTCAACAACGCTGGTAAGGAGAAACATCTCTGCTGAGTTATTGCCAAAACCGGACCAACGTGCGCGCGCGTGTTCTGATCGTTACTTTGATCTAGCCGCACGCTCGCCTGACCGGTTTATGTGTTTATTACCGTGGAAACCATCGCTCGCGCACGGGCTCTGTGTCCACTCCCACGGTTAGCAATCAGCACATGCGGAAACACCTTTCAACATCTGCGTGCGTGTTATTATTTTGCCCATTCTGCCACTTAATAGACCTGTTCAATGAAAGGAACGACAAGAAGAAAAAGCATCGAGGTTTCTTCAACTGCGCCAGAACATCTGTTAGTGCGCACCGCTGCGTCATACCACACTTTTATCAGATGTTCCTATAAACCATCAGTGCGATGAAGTTCCAGCTCGCATTATGAAACGCAAGACTGAGAGAGGATTAGTGCAAAGAACTCGTGTTTGTCCATAATCACAGATGGAGTTACCTAACGGTGACGAGACTACTTTGCAAAAAAAAAAGAAATATATCTCAAATTGCCTGATTTAAAATTAAATCAACAAAAGTTTTTTTCTTCTGACATTTTACAGTCCGCTGTGAAGGTTCAGTCCCAATCTGTGAAACTGGAGAACAACATGAAAAGTTCTGCTGTGGTTACGTCTTGTTGCTGGTTTTCATGTTTACACACTGTTTCAGCCGCGGCCTCCTCCTCTGAGACTCTGTGGGCCCCTCTTTAAGGCCCCTGTGGTCTCCGGCGCAGGACTCCAGTGCGCTTTGGGTGTGTCCATCTTCATTTAGCCAGTTTGACAGAGGAGAATAGGAGACCTGTGCGACAGAGAGTAAGGCGCACAGGTCTGAGAGGTTGTAGTTAGACACTCAATTGGTAATAGTTGTTTGGGGCATGACATCAGTTAAACCAATCAGAGTGCCGTTGCCATTTCCCTCAGAAAGCGAGCTGCGCCAGGACCTGGCCTGATGCAGTTTATTAGGTGTATTTAGGTAACATTATGGGTAGAAGTGAGCGGGTTTTAAAATGCAGTGTTGCGCGTCATGGACCCCCTTTGTTGCATAATACCAACGGAATAATAGCCCTTCAAAAAAGAAGGAAAACACTGCGCCCTGACTTTAGACCAGCCTTTAGTTGGTTAATGGCGCAGACGCTTTCTTCCGCCTCCATTAGACCGCACTTCATTTTCAGACCTGCTGCACTGCACTGGCTGTTTAAAGCTGGGCGTGAAAAAGACTACTGTGCCAGCCTGGTTTAACAACGTCCACATGCGCCACCAGCCCGAGAGAGGACCTTGTGTGTGCCTGGCTGATAATACCACATGTTACTTCTCGCTTCTTTACAGCTCGACAGTCCAGCAGCCACTTGAAAGCTCCATTTGAGCTGAATTTAAATCAAATGGGTAAATGTGACTTAATAAATCGCCAAAGTAGGCTGAGTTTTCGCACCATTCTTAGGTACTGATCAGATGTACTCTAAATTAACTTGAATGTTTCTATTCATTGTGTGTCTCGATTTAATTTAAGGGAAACATTTTACATTCTGTCTTTGTCTACAGTTTCTAGTTTCAGTTTGAAAGGGCTTTTTTTCAGCAGAGTCCTTCCATTAAGGACACTGACAGTGAGAGTAACATGGATGCTGACCCTCAAAAGATGTTACCGTCTATTTCCTTTAATCGTTCACAACTTCACACAGCGTACTGCAGGCACCACTCAGTAAAAACACTAATGAAATTCCCTTCACCCTTGAGGTGTATGTGGAAATCTATAAGAGGGATATTTTACCTTGAAACTTGGCCAAAACAAAAC
>JAQNCA010000013.1:1042937-1071338 GCA_029783725.1 Acanthurus tractus
AATTCCCTTCACCCTTGAGGTGTATGTGGAAATCTATAAGAGGGATATTTTACCTTGAAACTTGGCCAAAACAAAACGTCAATATAAGACTTATATAAATATAAGTCAATATCTAGAAAAGTGAATGCAAAGAGTTTTCCCCCTAAATTGAGATAAACCCTCCCATTTAAAGGTTTTCTCTGAGGTGATGTTCAGATATGACCTGATTATTTGCCCAGGTTCCTTATTTCATCATGTACGACTTTGAGCAGGGCTGGATCCAGCTATGTTTTCATGAGTCTAGCTGAATCAAACACAACAAAAGGTATGTATGTATCATAAACCCCCTCTCTTCTTATCTCAGGCTCTCTGGGTGACGTGTCCTGCTACACCAAGAACTTCACCAACATGGCTGAGGTGAACTCTTACTTGTCTTTCAATGTCAGCTCCGCCTTGTGCCTCACCGCCAGCATCCTGCAGGCTTTCCCTCAGCGTCCAGGTGTGAAGCGGACTGTGATCAACATCACCTCGCTGTGCGCCCTGAAGCCTTTCCCCTCGTGGGTGTTGTACTGCACAGGCAAGGCTGCCAGAGAGATGATGTTCAGGGTGTTAGCAGAGGAGGAGCCGGACGTACGAGTTCTAAACTACGCTCCAGGTGAGGAAAAACCCTGTGATACCTGTTACATTCAAGTCCAAGTAATCAGCCTGGAATTTAAGTGGAGTTGGAGGAACTAAATGAGTTCTTCCAACAGGAGTCATGATGCTCAGTCAGAGCAGACCGGTTATGTCAGTTTTCATAGCATAATTTCTGTTTTTCTACATTTAACAGTCTTTACCTTGTTCAGGTTAAAACATGATGCTTAAAGGCAAGGCAACTCCAAACACTCTTTTAAACACTTTTGAATGTTGAGAAAATGTGGAGGCCTTCAAGAGAAATGTGAGAAGTCACAAGCCAATTTCTTAATCATCACAAAGCAGATATGAGCGACTTAAATCTTTTTGTTGTTTCTGGTGCCCCCTGAAGACTTAAGTGTTGAAGACCGTTGGTGTTTGTTATAAGCCCCACAGCCTCCTGTTGTAAAGATGTTGGTCAGTCTAACGCCTGCATTTGTTTGGCAGCAAACGGAAAAAAGACAGAGCATGTTATTAGTAACGTTCTTCTTTTTTAAACACAGCTTTTTGCGAAGCAGGGAGCTAATGTATGTGTTTGTGGTAATGCTAGATTAATAACTGTAATGCAAGCTTTGTTTTAATAACATCACTGTTCGTACACACAGGTTATTACAAGCTACAGATGACAGAGTTGGCTGCTTGGTGTTCGCTAAGGGGTCATGTGATCTCCTCTTCAACACACAAAATAAAAATAATGCTGTTCAGCTAGAGCAAAAGTTGCTGTGACATATAGGTCAGTGGCAAGGCCAAAGTAAAATGCTCCATTGCTTGTCAGTTTTTTTGCTGCCCCCCACCACCATTCTTTCCAGATCCAGTGACAGACATAAAAAAATGACTCGGATGCAGAAAAGGCCAGTCTTCTCACTGATGGTCTAGTTTGCTTATGATGTCATGAAGAGGCATCATTTTTAAAATGAGAGTGTTTCATAAACCGTTGAAACGTTCCTTATAGGATGTTTGGATATAATAATGATAATAACAATAATTAGGTGCTACTAAAACCTCGATCAATATTGTATTTTATATAATAAAAATGTATTTAAACATTAAATTTCTATTAAAATGATGTGTACAGAGTATCTCAAATAAACACTAAACAAAAAAATAATCACTTAATATTTATCAGGCAATGAAGACTGTAAGTGGCTGGTGGGTAAACAGAACGGCGCCAATCATGTAATTTGTTCAAAGCCATGAGTCAAAGCATGTTTAAAAACATTTTTGCTAATGATTTGAGTTTTTGAAACTTTATGGATTCTAATTATGTATTTGTTTGTGTTTGTCCATATGATAGTGTTATTAATTATTTCTACCGTCTTCTGTTTTTATCATTCTTATGTTGACATCTTTGACCATTCTGTATTGGAAATATTCATGGGCTCTACCACATATCCATAAAAAAGTTGAAATACAATGCTAGACTTTACTGTAATCCAGTGTGGCCATGTACGAGTGCAGAACATAAATCCATAACAAACCCTCTACAGCTCCTCCACTCTGTGCAGACTCGTGTAGGCTTTTTCCACTTTACCCTTTAACTCTAAATATTTTTGTCCCTTGTATTTATCCAGGGCCTTTGGATACAGACATGCAAATGGTGGCCAGATCCAAAACAGGTGATCCCCACATGAGGAAGTCTTTTTCCGACATGTTCGCTCAGGGCCAGCTGCTCACCTGTGAGGCATCTTGTGCCAAACTGATGAAGCTGCTGCAGGAGGACACCTACACATCAGGAGCTCATATAGATGTCTATGACCTCTGACATAGCACGAGTACTCACAGCCAGTTAGCTTTCAGCCTCATTATTCATGTATGTGCCTTAAATTTAATTGAAACACTATTAATCTTTTGCCTTTCAGTGACTACAGTCAGGCTGCCTGTCTGAACTCTGTAGCTTGTAGCCTTTTTATTGTTGAATAGACCAAAGTGACAGCATGAAGTATCAAACTGATGTTCTTCATATTAACATTCCGAACATTCCAGAACATATGTTGGCACATGCTGCAGTCTACAACATCAACGCATAGAAAAATATTAGTTCAGGACATGGTAGAAACTGCAGGACACAAAGGCATCGGTTTGTTGAAAAAATAGAACATTTCAGTGAATACTGGTTGCCATGTGTGTTGTATTCAGCCCTCTCATTCTCAATGTTCCTCGCATATTATGTTATTGTTTGCTGCTGTTAGCATCAAGGGTAGTCTGACTGCACAAGACACATGCCTGCATTGTCCACTGACCTGGGCCAATTGTGAAAAAAATCATTTATATAAATCTAACAATGAGACAGACACACTCATCGGAACAGCAGTATATTATTAATAGCAGACTGTTTCTGTATTTCTAAGTCATATCTACTATAATTACAGGCATTACAGACTCTTGCAGTTTCTTGGTTGTTTCTCAGTGTCTTTCCTCTATTCCTGTGCTTAAAGGTTAATTGATATATGTTATTATTTAAATTATTTTTATGATACTGGTGATGTAAAGCTTCAGTACCTAATTTTTGAGGAAATTGTACCTTCAAAAGGCTACAAACAAAATAAAAAAATGTCATTCATAAATTCACTCACTGTAGCAGTTTTTTTCCACACAGCAGTAAGCCCTGGTGGAGTTCAACAACAAGTAAACAATAAAAGGGTAACTAAGATAAATATATAGAATGTTGAGCGTACACTACAAATCTCTTTCAAAAAAGTGTGGCATAAAATGCAGAGGGAGTTTCAAGCTGTCTGTTGTAAATCAAGGTATATTTAGGTACAACTATTATGTACATTTCATACATTATTTCACTTGTTCTTGTATTGGTTTGCAAGCACTTTTTATAGTTTTTTTTATATATATATATATTTATTTGAGTAACAAAAGTCCAGATTACTCATTAAACAGCTGGTTTAAATTAAGATCCAACCTCTTACCAAGTAGATAGCCAACCATAGTTAGAAAAGTGGGGTGGCTACTTGAGTGGCCAATCAGATTTCAGGCATGGCCCGCACCCACCCCCTGCCCCTGGGTACAGCCATGGGAACATGGACTGAAATACAGTACACTGTTAAAATTTGAAATGGAGTTGGTTCATGAATAAAATTAAATTCAAGTTGTTTTTTTATCTAATCCACTGCCCTAGAATTTGTCAATTCATATGTTGATGTATATGAGAAGAGGTTGCTTTCTAATTTAAATATCAACAATGAAGTTATTCTTAAAAGGATCTTTTATGAACTTTAAATATTTTTAAAGAAAAGAAACTTGTGTAGTGGATGCAGCTCTGCACTCTGGCTCTTGCATCACCGCACTCTGCACATCTAGGAAGCCCATCTTGAGTTTATGCTTACAAGAGGCATTTATGCTAGGAGTGCCATTTGATTTTCATCTTTTTGATTTCACTCAATGATCAGGACAACCACTGTCACTACCTGGTGGTCACCTGGGAAAAATGCAAGGAAGACATACTTACTTCTCCGCAGGGTGTTCGATTTGCATGGGTTAGCTACAGAGGTTGTGTAGAAAAATAAATTTAGAGAGTTCAGACAGAACCAAAAAGAGCTATTGCAACTAGAAAAATATGTGGTTAAATATAATTGTACCCACTTTGGTGTTACGTTAAGTCTGATCTGTGAACTTTGCATCTGTGTTGTCACTATTCGGTTTATCTTCTGGCATATCCATCCTCTTTGTGATTCATTTAATGATGTGTTGTGTTTTCAAATCTGAATCTTTTAATATGTTTACATTATCATTTGATGTTTACATTTTATGAGGTATGTTCCTCTTGTGCTCTGTCTTAAATATGTGTCCAACAATTTTAACGATAGTGAAGTCTGGATGTTGTAGTTTTGAGGTGCCTTACTTGTGATGTCTGCTTAAATATGTCAATGAGATTCTTACTTTTTTAAATGTTTCAATAAGCAAAAAGCAACTAATGCTGCTGTAATGCTGATCCTAGCCATTTCAGGGTGTGAAAAAAGATGTAAGAGTGTTAATTTTTTTTCTCTGTCATATAAATATCTTCACACATTTGTTTGACTTATTAATTTTATACATAACATTGATATTTATTTTTTGGCACACATTTTTTTTAGCCGGTATCCCATCAGTTAAGTACACTTAACACCATATACAGAAAAGCATTACCAATGTAATTTTCTTAAATTATTTGTTTGTCTGTTTTGTCCTTTTATCATACATCAATGAAATCTTCGACAATCTTACATGCAGAAAGATCCCAGGACATAAAGCAGTCATTTTTTTAAAGTACAATTTCTATATTTCATTGATGTGAGAAAATGTTTTAATGCAAGTAATAATCCATAAAAAAATTCTTAAATTAAAAAAATATGGATTTGAGTAATCATATACACATATACTTTACTTCTTTGCACTTAGAACCAGAAAACTGGAGTGAAACTTCAATATTCTTAGGGTGATTTTGAAAGAAAAAGTCCATGTGATCTTCAGGATGTAAAAGGTGTTCATCCTTTTGGACACCAGAAAGGTATTTAAAGAATTCCTGTTCCTGATCTGCACATTCCAATTTGATGTTTCATGTGTATGAAAAGAACAAAAAGCACCAAACAGCAGACAAACAAAGTGGGGAGCATTTAGGAGCTTGAAAGCTGCATAAGTTGCTCAGGAGTTAGCTACCAAAACAAAGCTAAAGGCAGGATGAATAATAGATACATTCAATTACTTAAAGGACCAGATAGTTTGTTAGTAAGAACCATTGCAGGGCCTTGGTTAGAAACTGTTTTGAAAAGAGCAGTGTCTTTTAAAAAAAAACTTGGCAGTTGATTGGGTAAACAGTTCAATGGACCAAATAAACTTGTTGGAGAGCAAAACTCTTGCTGAAGCCAGTTGGCAGAAGAGCAATAACATGTTTAATGCCATCATTTGCTCTTTCATTTAAGATATTCTCTTGAGAGCTGATGTAACTGCTGCTAAAGCAGCATCTATGCCAACATCTTTAGGAGCTGTCGTTGTTTTCATAGAAGCAGTCACACCCAGTGCCATTATATGAAAAACCACAGCCAACCCATGCTGACATTAGGTCCTTATAGGACACTAGTTGGTCTAAAACACTTTGGTCAGGCCACAAGTAGATAACAATTTCTTTCAATTTTTGGGTTCCTATAAATTTAAATTACAAATGTATTTATAGAGTGTGGTCTTGAACAGTCTCTATGTAAAGTGTCTTGAGACAACTTTGTTGTGATTTGACGCTATATAAATAAAATTGAATTTAATTGAACTGGAGGCCTGGAAGGATGGATTCCCATGCTGCATGATCTTGTGTGATATCCTGAGTTTAGCATGATCAGTCACAAGACATAATGCAAAATAAAAGCTGAAGTTGGGGTGTGTCCACTCTATATAGTCAAGTATTTGCCAACAGGTTTGCCACAACAGCTTTATGTGGTGGTATTATGTCAATCATTTGCTTAAATGATGCTCTGCTGCCCCCAAGTGACCAAAAAGAAATTAAAGCACCTAACTGCAGCAAAGGTCTAGGCGACTGCTACTGTAGGTGCCTGTAACCACCTCTTCTGTACTTTGTACATGTGTTTAAAAAAATACAGTCGAGAGGCTGCCACTGAATCTGAGCAGCTCCATTTCCTGTCGAGCCTCTGACAGACAGCCACAGCTGCCTCGGACCAAAATACCACAGGAGGAACCAACCCAAACAAGGGGACAACATTCAGCACAACATCCCTTAACTACCTCAACCTCCACTACCTCGCCTGCACTCCCAGGTCCTTCTCTTTTCCCATTGCCTCCCTCTCCACTCTGGGGAGGTGGTACAACCCCTAGAGGGGGTGAGTTTATTTTTGGCTGAGCAGGGGTCGGGCTAAGGAGAGAGGGGGCAGGTGCTCCTGAACATTAGTGAGAATTTGATGAGAACTATCCACTCCCTGCTACTCGTTTAGTCCCTTGTCCCTCGGGCCGTCCCACCTTCAACATCTTTCTCTTCCTCCCTGTGTTTTGTTTGGCCAGTACAATGACTGTGGGGAACATGGAGAGTGCTGAGCTGTTTGATACAGGGAAGAAAGGTCGAGGCCTAAGGGCAACCAAAGAGCTCAGCACCGGGGAAGTGGTCTTCGCCGAGGCCAGTTTCTCTGCTGTTGTCTTCGATAGGTATGAGTCTCCTGTTTTTTTGGTATAAACCAGCTGCACAGGATAAAGTCATGTTTTTTTGCATGTCTTTGTGGATCTGGCTGACATTGCAGGTGTGTTGAGCACAACAAGTCAAGTTTCCTTAACTCTCTTGGCAGTGACCTCATTTCTTTATACCCAATTCTCATGACACCAGCAATGAGAAAGCTGAGAAAGTGTCATGTGAACTTGAGCATGACATACTTTTGGATTCAGCTTTCAACAGCAAGGGGGGCTCTATTAAAAAGATCACCACACCTTGTAAGCTTTCAAAGCAAATGCTTAAATTAAAGGGATAAAACATCTTTCTAATATATAAACTGTATTCTCTGCAGTTTTGTGTGTAAAGATGCCATTTTCTTCTCCCTACACGAAATCAATTCTCTCCCGCTGAGTCTGTATGTACTTTGAGACACTGATCATGTGCCTAATTTTTTTGGACATTTTTTAAAGAGCGTTTTGCTATCTAAACAAATACACTGCTTGATTTGACTATGAGCTGAAATGCCAGACACAGATCTGGTAGCAATAGTTTGAGCCATATAAGAGTTAGAAGCTGCAGGATGTTGGCTCACTGACGCCTTCCAACACTGCAGGCATTCACTGAGAGGATCTGTCTAATGTAAGACAGGAGCTGTCCAAAAGTACAGTTAGGAAAGAGCTGCTAGTGACTAAGACTAAGAGCCTGTGTGCGTGTGTGGGTGTGTTGGGGGTGGGTGCGCATACTAGTGTACTGCTCCTCACTGTTCTGTGTAAAAAACAGAGGCCAGCAAGTGAGGTAGTGACACAGCTGAGTTGATGTCTGTGTAAAAAGCCAATCTCCATCTCTCTGTAATGGGTTTAAAAGAGAAAGAGAGAGAGAGAGAGAACCTGCACTGGGTGCCGCTGTGTTTCAGCAACAATCAAAAGCTCTAACAAGTCTGTTCACTGTCCCTTTGGACAGACAGAGGGGACTCTGCTGAATAAACTGTTTATACACAGAGACACATGCTGCCGACAGCTGAGACCTGTTGGTTCACCTACACACTGTCTGTTGTGAGCATCCAAACAGATGAGAAAGCTGTTTAAAAAAACAATACAAATCTCTACTACTTTTGTAGTGCAGTGCTGTGTCGATTCTTGAGAAAAGTGATTGTTGATTTTCATTTTCAAGTCAGATTTAAATATAATTTAATTTTTATTATATACAAAAACACATATTCCCATGTATATGCTGTATGTTTTATAAGTGGATACTCCATATTTAAGAGCATTACATGTATAGAATAATACAAAGTAAAGGATGCATATGAATAAATGAATAAAGTTTTATTATTTTTGTCATGCATGTAAACAACTATACAACTGCAATGAAATGCACTGAAGCCGGAACCCAAGCTCTGCATATAGTTTCATAAAATAAAAACGTCTTAAAATTAAACTTGAACAACTCTAAACAACTTTTGAAAAGTTAATTTAGACTGTCCATTACTGAGTTACAGACTACATCAAATTGCAAAAATACCCCAACATATTACAAATGTTAAAAGAGAAGAGAGGCACAAGATTAATATGGAACTCAAAAGTAAGAAAGAAATTCTAGGTTTTGCTTTCTGTTTTATTTTGAAAATTAAAAAAAATTGACACAACAGACAATTCCGACCAAATAGTTTGATGGAACGTGAGACATTCCATGAGTTCTGATATACAGAACAACACAACATCACTGGGACGTTTAACTATGTATCACTGCCCCTGTGTACTTGTGATGCATTTGTCCTGTCTGAAATTTTCTGAGAAATTTCTGAAAAACCATCTTCATTTTAAAATCTTCCTCATTACATCTTATTTTATGTCTATGTCTATGTTAAAGCATGTCCATGCTTTATTTCCTCTTAGTTTCACCACACAGGTGTGCCACAGCTGTTTCCGGCACCAAGCCAACCTGCACCGCTGTGCCCAATGCAAGTTTGCCCACTATTGTGACCGCACCTGCCAGACTGCATGCTGGGATGAGCACAAGCAGGAGTGTGGAGCCATCAGGAAGGTCGGCAAGGCGCCCAACCAGAATGTTCGGTAAGGAAAAGAATTCACCCTGCATGGACCTGAGAGAGAGGGAGCTGAGGACACAACTGTGCCATGACAGTGCCAAGGCATAACAACCAGTCTCTCTGTGGTGATTATGTTACAACAAGAAAGAATCAACAGTAGTGGAAAATGTCTGCGGAAAGACAAAGCATTCTCCTTGTCTCAACTCTGACACTGTGTTACTTAGGCTGTTTTCTGTGGTGTTAATGTCTACATTAGGAACAAGTTGAAGGTTTGCCAACACAAGATGAGGTCATCCACACTGTCACGTTGAGAAGTACAAAATCCTCCAGAGGTTAATTCAGATATATGGGACGGTAAATTAATTCAAACTCAGTGTTATTCAAGGTACTTGTACTTAAACTCATATTCCAGAGATAATTATTGAGTTTTTTCACCACTACATTTTGTTGTAAAGATTTAGTGACTAGTTACTTCACAAATTAAGATTTTAGCATATAATTGCATACAGGGTTTTCCTCAAAACTGCTTGTTTGTATTATATTGACAATTATTAATCAGTTACTCAATTGACAGTTACTTGGTGAAAAATAATACTGATAATCATTGGGGTCATTTTTATATGAACGTAGGTCAGGGTTTCAGTTTGATAAATGTTAAGATTATCTGCTTTTCTTTACAATTATTTGAATCATTTATTATTTTATTTATGATTTTAAAGTTTGGAAAAAAATTCCAGAATACTTACAAACAAAACTAAAGATTATTAATGAAAATAATCAGCCACAATCAGCAGCTAAAATTAAATTAATCAGCGGCTCAATCCATAATAAAAGTTAATGTCATTTGCATTCTGATACAAAACATTTCAAAATGAGCTACACTGACTTCAACAGTAAAATCCAGATATACATGAATGCACAAGTCATAGCAGTCATAATAATGCTATATTGATATGAAGTAGCTCTAATGACAAAGTCACAGTCATTTATCATCACTGAGTGCTTAAAGTATTTAAGGTAATTTTTTCAGATTGTTTTTTACACCTTTACTTAAAGTTGTGGTATGCGACATTTTAGCCCTCTGTTACATTTCTTATATAGAAACCAAATTAGTCTTCTGAGCTGTATGTAGGGGTTGATGCTGAGCTTTAAGGATGTAGTTGCTGGTGTGTATGTTATGATTGTGAACTGAGAGACCGAAAACTGTTCACATAACCCACACAGTCTGGATAAAAAAAATTAGGAGCACTAACCATTAGACCATATGGGACCTTTATTTTACAAACACTTTATACAATGACCTATCAATTGTAACTGAGTGTAAAAGTTTAAAGTGTATTTGACCATCGAAGTCACTGAAGTTTTCCAGCAGCCTAAGCCTATATAGCAGCATAACAAAGGACTGGTACGATTAAAGCCTAAACCAGCCCTAACTATAAGCGTTAAGCAATAGGTCATTTTATGCCTACTATTAAATATCAAAGTAAATTTTCACAAGATTTAGTATGTTACTCAAAATGTAGTTATTAGTAGGTCCAGTAAATATTGTAATTGACTCCCCAAGATTTAATGACTCTGTAAAGAATGGCAGGGGTTGGGTTGAGGCGGAAATTAAATTTGAAGATGATTCAATAGAAGATGAGCCCACTAGCTGAAGCCTGGGCAGTGATCAACATATGTCAACTACTATTGGCCAAATTGGTAGAAAAACTGATGGGTGAGATCGATGCACAACGATATCCAGTTAATTTATTTTAGTGACCATCTGACACTTTTTCATCATCATCTAATAATGAAAAGGTTAATTTTTTTTTTCCTTTGGCCAACACTTTGAACCAGTACAAGGTGCCTCAAACACATGGATTTGCATGAATGTTGGTGCAGATATTCATGTTCCCAGAGGATGAATACTAATGGTTTTTAGGACTTTTTAGGCTATGTAGATTGCACTGTTGGTCAGACCATTAGTTTGTCCACCACTTTAGACCGGAAATATCTCAGTAACTATGGATTCACTGAAATGAAGAATTATTGTGAGGATGTACACAGGTGTAGGCTGACTTTCAAGTCTTTCACATGGAATGACTGAATCAATCAATTGATCATTCAGTCAATCATTCAATCAACACAGAGGATGTACACAGGTGTTGACTGACTTTCAGGTCTTTGTGCTTGTGCGGTGTGTAAACAGTAATTTCTCTCTCATCTGCGCAGTCTGGCTGCCCGTTTGCTGTGGCGTATACACAAGGACACAGGCATTGTGTCAGACAGCCAACTGGTCTCGGTGGACCAGCTGGAGGACCATGTGGCTGACCTGCCTGAAGACGACCTGAAGCAGCTCAAGACTGACGTGCACAGCTTCCTGCAATATTGGTCTTATGGACGCAAGCAGCACTCTTTTGAAGAAGTCTCACACATCTTTGGAATTGTAAGACAGAATCTCTTATTATGAGTTATATTGCATATTGCATGTTGAACCTTCGACCTGCAACAGGAAAGACATCTTAAGAAATAAACGTTGATAGTTTGTCTCTCCCTTTCTGTCATTTTGTCTGTCTGTCTCACTATCTGTCTGTATGTGTAGATCAAGTGTAATGGATTCACTCTGAGCGACCAGAGAGGCCTACAGGCTGTTGGTGTGGGTCTTTTCCCAAACTTGTGTCTGGTCAATCATGACTGTTGGCCCAACTGCACTGTCATCCTCAACCATGGCAAGTAGGTATCCAAGTTACCTGTCGTGTGAAATCACAGAAGAGCTCTATGTAACCACCTTAAATCTATGAAAAGTGCAAACAACTGTATCCCAATGTTACCTGCAATTGGAGACACCTGATATTTTGTGATTGTGGTTTTTTTAAGGATCTTAAGTGAAAAATAGCAAAATGCACATTGACCATGGGCGCTGGTGTATTTCTTGGGGTTTCTATTTTGGATCAAATTGACCTGTTGATGCTTCTGTTAATTAAAAAGGCAGTGTAACATAAGAATGTTTCACTCCATTGACACTGATTGTATTCTTCATTGACAGCCAGTCAGCCGTGAGTTCTACTCTCCACTCTCAGAGAAGGTATGTGATGTGGTTGTTAACTTTGTTTCACAACTATCAAACAAAGTTTACACCGATGGTACACAGAGTAGCAATTAATTTGATTATCTCTGTTATGAATTGAATCAGGATCGAGCTGCGAGCCATAGAGACAATCAAGGAAGGGGAGGAGCTAACTATCAGCTATGTGGACTTCCTCAACCTGTCTGCTGACCGTCAGAAGAAGCTGAGGGAGCATTTCCACTTTGACTGCATCTGTGATCACTGTAGCAAGCATATCAAGGATGACCTGATGATGGCCACTACAGACAGCAAAGTGAGTGAGGGGACAGTGGAGGGATCCAATTGTATTTTAAATAGGGGTATCTGCTGGGCGTAGATATGATAACATCCACACAAAATTCACAATCTTTTTTTTATTATTATGTGATTGGATAATATTATGTGCTCCTTTTTTGTTATTGTTTGTCCCTCTCAGCCCTCTGCTGATAAGGTGAAAGAGGTGACTGCCTTTAGTAGAGAGTATCTGGAGAAGATTGAAAGGGCCCGCATTGAGAAGGACTACCAGCAGGTACACAACTCAGCATCCAGCGGCCACTCATCTCCTGCTCTCTCATTGTCCTTAACCTTTGTCTGTCCAGCAGCACTGTCCTCCATATTGTCTGTCCTCTTTCAGGTGGTGAAGTTGTGTCGCGAGTGTCTGGAGAAGCAAGAGAACGTCTTGGCTGATACTCACCTGTATAAGCTGAGTGTGCTCAGTGTTGCCAGTGAGGTGCTTTCATACCTGCAGTTCTTCTCTGAGGCTGCATCACATGCCCACAAAATGGTGGAGGGATACATGTAAGTACTGACAGAGCAACATTCCTCACAACGCTGATTACGCTGACTTTGGTTGCCTCTCTGAGATCTTACAAGATCAGCAAAAAAAAAAATATATATATATATATTAACAATAAAATATAAATTTTTAAACAAATCACAAATTTAACTGTTTCAATTTCATAAATTCCTCAACAATTCTTAGCTAATTTACTTTAGTTATGGTTAAACCTTACTCAAACAGTGGGGAAAACATTAGTTGGGGATTATTTTCAGTAGCCGATTAATACACAGCTGGTGCTCTAGTGAGTGTAGCAGCAAGATGGTATACGTGGGACTGAGTCCAAATAAACTGCAGTGTGTGTTAGTTTGTGTTAACAAAGCAACTTGTCAGCCAGTGTGACTGTGTGGTTCTTCGTGGGTTTTTTAGTTGTTTCTGTAAAAAAAAAATGGAGCTTTATTGATACAGTGGAAGAAGATTCATCAGGCTGAAAAGAACAAATAACACTTTTTGGTCTTTTCATAGGATTTGTAATAATAACTGCAGCCTCAAAAAAGTTATTGCAGTAAAAACCACTTTACTTGTTTTTAAATTAAGTTTATCACCAAATGAAAATATTGGAGTGAATTATCATTCATCTGATTTAGAGTCACACTCATTATGAGATGTGTCAGAACTTACTTAGACCTTTATCTTGGAGAAAGATCTGAAACCAGCCTTTGTGAGGTGATGGGACTGCTGAACTACATGTCCACACAAGAGTACCATTAATTAATGACGTGTTAAAGAAAGTCTAAAAAAACAATCCGTATGTGACACAGAGTGCTGTGTCACATTTTGGCTTTATTTTGTCACTTAATCCATCTTGATAAAGAATAATTTACTCTTTCCTGAGCTAAAAGCCTCTTTCTACTCTTTATTTGTAGTATTAGGGTTAAAAAAACAGAAATATAAAAAATAATTGTTATTCTCAACCCATATTATTAACCTTTTTAAAATTAGATTACCCCATAAATATTTTTTATTGTTTAGATTAATGTTTTTAACCAGAACCTCTGATTTACAAAAAAAATTAATCCGTCCTTTTCAACATTATTGTCCTGATTCACGTAAGTACTTGCTGCTTTAAAAGGCTTGAACTCTGTAACCCCCCCCCCTCCAAACACAGGGAGCTGTACCACCCCAACAACGCCCAGTTGGGCATGGCCATCATGCGGGCAGGCATCACCCACTGGCATGCAGGGCAGATAGAGGTGGGTCACCGCATGATCTGCAAGGCCTACCGCATCCTCATGGTCACCCATGGACCCAACCACGCCATCACCAGAGACCTGGAGGTACATCACACAGAAGTTTGCCTCTATTTTTGGCGCAATTGGAATATTTAAGTATAATTTAGCATTGTAAGTGCAACTGTGTCTTTATATGCCTCCAGTCTATCCGCAATCAGACTGAGATGGAGCTGAAACTGTTTAAGGAGAATGAGTCTGAGTACCACGCCATGAGGGAGGCTGCTCTGAAGATATGAGAGGATCACAGGCCTCTTCAACAAGCAATAATCACCTTCAACACTGAAGCCTGAACACCTGCTGATGATCTGACATGTCTTACTGTGCACTGACATGAACACACACTATACATCCTCTGAAGCATCACACCCAGTCCCTGTGCTGGGTCTCTGAATCACCACTATGACTATTGATACACTGTTAACATTAACTTGCGCAGATGTAACATGTTTCTGCATGCACAGCATCTACAATAAAGGTGAAGGTATAACGTGTTGTAATCGCTTATACACAAACAACAAATGGCTAGAGCTGAAGCTAGGTGCTAGGTCTAACAGCCCCTTTCAGCACCCTGGCAAAAAATATTTGTTTTTTTTTGGTTCATTATTTACTAATCAATTCCATTAACATTTGTTGGGTTTCCATAAATTAATTTATAGAGTGTGGTCTAGACCTACTCTAAAGTGTCCTGGGACAACTCGTATGCTTTGGTGCCATATAAATAAAAATCATCTCTCTTGATAAAAGTCAAAATTGTAATGCTGTAAACAGTGTTGACCACACCGCCAGTGTTAACATTTTGAAGGAGAAACACAAATGTCTTCTGTTTTTATTACTTGGTCTAAAATAAGGATGCAAACAAGCCCACACGAGCTGCTGGAAGAAGCTGTCACCACCACAGACCAAAGAGGATTTAAATCACATACGGCGGCTGCCTGAAGCTTGAAGCAGCACTTATCCTTTGTTATATGAACTTTGGGTTTAAAGTTAGCACTGTGGTCTGACGATGTCTTTTCCCTCAATCCTACAGAGTGTTTTAACACATTATTTTGGTTTTGGTAGCTGTGCTCTCAAAAGTATTGATTCTGGTAGCAAAGGCAGCCTTATTAACTAAAATCCTTCTAATTCAATCAGCAAACAGCAGACAACAGTGGACACATATTTGCCGTATCAACTTAATGAAAATATATATACTTGTTCTGCTGCCCCCATTCAACAGCCAAACTAGAATTCACAGATGATAGATGAGGGCTTTAGGGCAGACTGGTTATTTAAACAACAGAACACTCTGCTAACTTCAGAACTGGAGAAGTTGCCTGGACGCAGGAGTCAAATAAATAGAAATACATTTATGATTAGAGGCTGGGTCTATTACTGAGACAGCGTTTACACCAAGGCCTGGAGTTAATACAAGGTCAAGAATGTGGCCTTGTATGAGGCCAACCAGAGACAGGCTGTACCTGGTTAAATGAATCAGTAATGTTTAGGAAATCAGTGGCAAATTGGTATAATGTTTATATTGAAATTCTCATACAATATTTATTAAAAATGTCCTACAATATATATAATATAAAATATAATATATGTCATATATTATAATAGGCCTAATCCTTTGTCATATAATCATATATTTATAATATTTTTATGTCATGATGTGGACAATGTAGGAAAGAATTTCAGAATATTTTGCTTAAAGGCTGTTTGTTTTAGTGGATGGATGTTGACAATATACAGAAGAATCTCAGAGTTCTAAAGTCTATTGACTTCAGCTTTGAGTCTACAATAAAACTGCTGCTGTAGGCAACAACTTGACCTCAACAACAGCCAGTGTTCCTAAGCACCATGGGGAAGGAAGTATTCGAGAAAATGGCAGAAGCCCACAATCATTGGCCAGGTCTTAGTTGAAATGGAATAGGAATAACGGGATGTGATTAATTAACAGCACAGTACTCTGATGAGATGAAGGTTCAGCCTCAAAGTACACAAACCTGTCTTTGCAAGCAGAACCTCAACGAAGGTCCAAAGTTCACACTGAAGTGCACCGGCTCAGAGGCAGTTTTCCAGATAAATATATGTTCGTCTTTCTAAATAAAACTGCAACAATATTTTAAACATATCATTCCACCTGATAATCTGAGTTCAGCTTGGACAAAACCAAGAATACATAACCTGTATCAACAAAATCTGTATATTGCCTTTAATACATGACACAGTTCTGACCTTCACACACAGTGTAGCTGAGATACTGCAGGGAAGCTCAGTAAAAGTGCTAATTACAGCGACTTTAAAGTAAAAAAAAAAAAATACTCAGCTGTGATATTTCAAACATGAAAAACCACACTTTTATTTGAAATATTAAATTACTGTTTAGACGGATATATACTAAAAAAGGACATAAGAATGCAGAGACTTTTCATTATTGATACAAATTTGGTTGGAGAGGAAAAAGGCAGAGCAAAGATCATGAAACCTAAACATTTTACAAACATTATGAAAACGCTGAAAATAGAAGCTCTGTGCATCAATGCTACAGTACCTCACTCAGATCACAGGGAGCCCTGAGAAGCATCCTGTTCATGGGCATCTGCATAGAGGTAAAAGGTCATCCAAAAACAGTCTCTGGTTACTGAAGTACTGAGCATTGCTTAACTTAGATGACTCTTTGATAAATTATCTATCCACATCACGTTTTCCAGTTTTTGTTGTGCTACATTTTAGAATTGATGTTACTGTGTCATCAGTGTTCACATATATAGACACACACACACGTGCGCACACACGCACACACGCACACAAAAACACACACACACACACACACACACACACACACACACACACACACACACACACACACACACACACACACACACGCGCACACACGCACACACACACATACACATAGGTTCTTTTACAGGCTTAAAGGGAGGAAATGAGACGAGGAATATTCAAATGGATGCAATCCACAATCTCACTGCTAGGTGCCATCAGATCCAATCCACTGGATCTTTTCACTAAACAAAGTATTCTAAATGCTATATAAAATTAAATCAATAAATAGCACAACAAGGAGAAAACAAAGAGGTCTTACTATTTCCCAAAGTCACTGCATATAGGATATATTAACAATTCATTACTGTACATTAGTGTTTAAACTTCGTCTGAATTCACATATCAAAATGATTCAACCTCAAATGAGATTACACAGAATAATTCAAAACAAAGTACCTAATCTCAGATCAACAAGAATAAAGTGACAGCTGTTGGTTTAGTATCTTCTCCTGAGATGCTCCATTTATTCTTTCTTCTCATTGGACGACACAGAGCTCCGTGCTGGACTGATTGTGAGCCTCTCCTGTCCCGTCAGCGCCTCTGTGAGTCCTCCTGTGCTCGTCGGAAACTCCGCCTTGTTCGTACGACTGAGGCTCCAGGTTCTGTCTCAGCTCAATCAGCAACTCTTTGCCATCACTTGATGGCAGGTTTCCCAGGTAGTACTGAGGGGCCAGCTCCACAAGCCTGCAGATAAGAGGTGAGGAGGAGAACAGTTTAATTGCAGTTGGTGTGATGTTGCTATGATAATCTGAGCAAGTGATAAATTCAAACTCTAAGCCTGGCAGGTCAAAAAGCTAGTGCCATTTCATTAGAAGTGAAAATGTGGGTGAGTCTAATCTTGCATGTCTTAAGGAATGTGTGAGGGGACGTTATTGTCAGGCAAGTTACTGTCTTGCTTCCTGCCTAAAGTTAGGTTAAAACTGGGTTAAGTTCTTATGCAATCCACAGAGAATTAGAGAAGAAGCCACAACAAAACAACTGAGATGGACTACAAAAACATGCATACAGCACACACAACATTTATGAAAAAGTAGGATAAAAAAGTAGGATAGTGTATCCAAACTGTGGATTTGGGCCGCTTTGTTTTGCTGTTGTTGGAGGGAATGAGCAAGTTCCAGGATAAATGCTGGTTGTCAACCATCTTAAGCTTCCTTTAGTTGTCAACTAAGCTCATTTACTGTGTGACTGATGGACAGTCAACAAGATTTTTGTGAATGAGTGGGTGACCTTGGTCAAACCAGGAGCAACTGCTCTGGGTACAGGTAGGGGCTACAATGTTAACAGTAATGCTAAGTGAGCAGGAACCACTAAAGAAACAGTTTTGTTTGTTCAACTGCATTGCTGCTAAATTTTCTAACAAATTTTAAATGCAAGACAAGATCGATGTTTATACTCTTAAAGACTGTTTCTAAACTAGTCCAAAATTCATCTAAAATAGAAGCTGTGAAAAATCCAATAACTCGCACTTCAAAAAGAATCCTCCATCCGTGTCAGGTTTGACTCACATCTGAGGGTGAACTTCAGACGCGATGCGGATGCAGTTATCGCGGGAGATGGTGAATTCATGGTAGAGGACCCAGCTGGGGGGGGTGGGGCACGGCTGGCGACACAGGTAGGAGGAAAAGGGGTGCAGGTGGGCCACATGGCGGTGAGTCAGCAGGAGGTAGTTACCTGAGCCATCCACATCATGAGCCACCTAATGAGGATCAGAATAACAATAAGGTAAGAAATTGTGAGACATTTTGAGCTGATTGGTAAAACAAAAATAAACACTACGAACACTGTGGTATCTTAAGTATTGCTAGATCAAAACATTAACTTTATTATATTAAAACCCGCACTTTCAAATGTTATACAAAAAGATAAGTGCTTATGTTTTTTCCATGCGATTCCAAACCTCTGTTTAGAAAAAAAAAATTTCTTCTACACTGAAATGGTCAGTGCTGTTGTTGATAGCTAGCTATAACTACCATCTGTTCAGGCAGTGGAACAGCTATGTGGGATGAAATAAAAAAATCCAGTTGAAAAGTTTCCATGAATAGCACAAGGTCAAAAATTCCATTGGATTTTTGGAGATTTTAACATCAGAATTTATCCTTGACCTTTTTTGGGGAGAACACTGAATATTTGAACTTGCTGAACTTGTTTCCAAGTTAAATAGTCAAATTACTTGCATTACAGTTGAAGTTAAACCTGCTGTTACTTGGCCGTTTCAATAAGAGCTGAAAGGAGTGCCTTCAACAAGAGCTACAAGTCCAAGCTAACTGAAAAACCAAGTTCACAAGTCACAATATTGACCAACTAAATCAAATTAAAAGTTAAAGGGTTCACCATACATGTGTGAGCCAAATTTCACTCCAATTTATCCAGTTTCTGCTGAGGCATTTCACTCTGAACTTCAGTGGTTTGTCTTAATGAAAGCCATGCTTGAAGCACAGAGATGGATGTTAAAATAATAATATAATGCACTGCCTGGCCAAAAAAAAGTCGCCACCTAAAAAAAAGAAGGTTACACACTCTAATATTTCATTGGACCGCCTTTAACTATGATTACGGCACACATTCACTGTGGCACTGTTTTGATAAGCTTCTGCAATGTCACAAGATTTATTTCCTGTTTAATGTTGCATTATTTTTTTCACCAAGATCTTGTATTGATGATGGGAGAGTTGGAATACTGCGCAAAGCTTTCTCCTGCACATCCTTAAGACTCTCAATGGGGTTAAAGTCTGGACTCTGTGGTGGCCGAACCATGTGTGAAAATGATGTCTCATGCTCCCTGAACCACTTTTCACAATTTGAGCCTGATGAATCCTTGGAATACGCAGGTGCCATCACAGAAGGAAAAATAAAAATTGATGGAATAACCTGGTCATTCAGTATATTCAGGTAGTCAGCTGACCTCATTCTTTGGGCACATAATGTTGCTGAGCCTAGACCTGACCAACTGCAGCAACCCCAGATCATAGCACTGCCCCCACAGGCTTGCACAGTAGGCACTAAGCATGATGGGTGCATCACTTCATCTGCCTCTCTTCTTACCCCGATGCAAACATCAATCTGAAACAGAGTAAATCTGGACTCATTAGACCACATGACCTCCTTCCACTGCTCCAGAGTCCAATATTTATCAAATTTAATTTTTATCTTTATCAAATTGAAGCCTTTTTGTCCGATTAGCCTCACTGATTAGTGGTTTAGTCCTGATCCCTTGAGTTCCCTTTGCATCGTGCTTGTGGAAATGCTCTTACTTTCACTTGATGCATGCCAATGATTTGACCCTTCTCAAACAGACTAACATCTTTTCCATGACCACAGGATGTGTCTTTTGATATGGTTGCTTAAAAAAAGGGAAGCAACTCATTGCATCAGTTGGGGCAAAATAACTTGCTGCCAGCTGAAAGATAATCGCCCATGCAGTAATTATCCAATAGGAGGCTCTTACCTATTTGCTTAATTAAATCCAGGTGGCGACTTTTCTTTGGCCAAGCAGTGTATAGTACTGCAGAAAGTCAATGCACAATAATGTTTAACTGAAAAATTAAAGGAAAAACCAACATAAAGTTCTGCAAACCAGAATCGATTCCCACAAAACGCCCCCCATCAGCACAGCACGGCACCACGTATCCCTTTACTGTGGGGGACAAGCATTCAGGCCTGCACTGTTCTCCTGCATATGCCGCATATCTTCAAACATCTTAGTTGACCACTGCACATGGTTTTTATTCAACTGAACCTTCAAATGTGCACTCATCCATGTAATGAGGAATTCATGCCCTGCAACCTGCCACAGGTTTTTGTATTTAAATTGTCACTGTCAATTTATTTCAAAAACTTGTATGTTAGTTAGTTTATTCAACTAACTACAAAACTATAGAATAAATATATAACAGCAGAAATGGAGGTTGCCAAAAGATAGACGTTAAAAAAGACACAACATTCTTTCACACAGATTTAAGAAGAGAGGTTTACTTTGAGGAAGAAGCCAGAGATGAGAGCCCGCTTGATATTTGTGCAGTTGTCTTGACATCCAAAGGCAGGTGGAGAAACAGGAAGCTCTATTCGCTGCATTACCTCCAGCAGCTCCGCCCTGATTACCACAGCCAATCGTAAGGCAGCGTGACTAAGGAAGTTTGTTGTGCACCACGCCTCATCTTGATTATCTGCAATTACCACACAAACCGTTTGACACTTCTTGTACATACTTGTATGTATCTCTTTCTCTCTTATTAGTTATGCAAAAAAACCTAAACCGTACTATTTATTGAAAATTAAAATTAACATTATTGCAAAGTTCCATCCATTGTCATACTGCTAATATTTACATTCAATTTTATTTCATTCAAATCCAAACCACTGTATTACTTCCTGTTTTGCTCTGCCTATTACAAAACATATTCCAGAGTCTAGTTGGTTAGTAAACCAGTTTGTGTGAGCAGCTGATGTCACGTGTCAAGTTAGAATGTGACAACTGTCCTACCTGTCTAAAACACACCTGTCTACATTCAGTTTGCTCTTAGAGATTCAATGATCACTGAGAATCATGTGAACGTTTTTTAAGGATTTGCATAGAGGCTGAAGTGTACGTACGCTCTATAAAGGCTTTATAAATATTGATCAGAGTCATGTGGTCTCCTTCCGTGTGAATGAAGGGTCGCCAGTGTGTGACAGCCGCCTCCTCTCTGCTGGGCTCTGCTGTTAGAAAGCAGCAGGGAGCTGACAGAAGACAAAGATTAGATCAAAATGAAAATAAAGAATACATTGAATAGGTAAATAGGAAAATGTGTACAATCAATATCCATTAATAAATGTTGCTATGTACTATATAGCAAGGCCTTTCAATGTGTAATGAGCAGCCTATCTCCATAAATATGAACCCATAATCTTAACTCTTTCCAGTACAATTCTTCCCTTTTGTCAGTCACCTGTGAGCATGGCAGCTATGGTGAGCAGCTCATCGACACAGTCGTACTCGCAGGCAGCGATCAGGGCTTTAGCCAGCGATGGCTCCAGCGGTAGCTCTGACATTATGATGCCCACCTCTGACAGGTTACCATCATCATCCAGAGCTGCCAGATAGTCCAGATCTTCCAGGGCTTGCATCAGGGCCTCAGGAGCTGGGAATGAAGAATAAATATGAAGGGAGGAGGAAGGTGTTAGAAGCCACATTTTGCTGACGGAGAGCTGCAGATCGGCAAACTGCCATGTGACATTGTGATTTATTGCCTAATGAAGCAATAAGGATGGCAAACAGTGGAGACACTACCCCAATATTACTGAAATAAAGAAGGTAGAAGCAGAGTTACAGCTTGTCAGAATCATTAGATTTTGATTGCAGAATGCATGGAAATATGAATTAATGGTCTTTGTTGTTTTCGTCTTTGGCAAGTAACCTGAGTTTAAGTGGGACATTGTTCATTGAGGTGCTTCTTACCAGGAATTACTTAGTGACACTGGGGGCCAGAATAGGTTGCCTGTGCAGATCCCTTTCAGGTAACTGAAATAACCAGTATTTTCTCAAGCAGTTCATAAAATACCTGGTCTGTCCAGGAACTTGCACTGTCCCATGTCAGCAATATCAAGCCTCTTGAGCAGAAGCACCAAGTGGCTGAGGTTTTCCCCCATCACTCCTGGACAATGAGAGTCCTCCATCCCTTCATCATATAGAGACTGGGGGTAAAGACGGAGACACAGCCCTACAGAAAGACAAGGGAGTTCATGCGCACTGCTGTCTGTCAATGTGTCTTTTCTGAATCTACCACTAGGAGTCAGCAAAGGCAGACATTTTTACATCTTAAAAACATAAATAAAATCTGCACTGCAGCAATGACCTTTGACCTACCTGGGAGTTGGCTGTTCACCCTCTGAGTTCGCATGTCAGCCTGGTGTTTGCTGATTGTCCTTAGGACCTGTGAGTTTGCTCTGATTTGCGGATTGTAAACCTTTGTGAGAATATAATGGTCAGGAAATATATTAAATGTGAGATTTTTACATGACAGCTTAAACATGCTGCTTTGGTTCGCATTTTATTCAAATAACTCTTTGTCCCCTGAAGTCAAGTACAATGAAATGCTTCAAGTTTCTGCATTTAACTGATGAAATTTCTATTAAAAGCACCTTTCAATGAGCAGAACTTTAGAACAAAACAAGTAACCAATGATAAGAGATAAATACAAAAATGCATCAAAAATACAGTTGACCCAAACATGACAATTCAGTCATTATCTATACAGTCGCATTCCAATGGAAAGTCATGTTAAGTTCAACCAAAACAGCATTTGGGCTTCCTCAGAGACAACCAAGAGAGTTAGGAGTTTTAAAGTTTCAAGAAGTCCAATTGTTCCATAATGATTTTTTTTTTAAAAATACTTACACCCTTTTTTAAGCCTAAATTTTCACTTTTGCCACTGAGTTAAAAGCACAGAGCTAGTCTGATGTAGGAGTGAGAACTTGTGGGTTTTTTTGTTATTCTTTTAAGCTTTTAACTGTAAAAAGTCCTCAGCTTCTTCAGCTGTTTAAGAAATGGTGGAATGATGCTTTGAAATGAAGCTACGCATTTTTTTTGTGAACTGAGAAAATTCACCTGACTTTCCTTTATCATGGTGGTGAATAAATAATGACAGAATTTTTATTTCTGGGTTAATGGTATCTTTAAGACATAGAGAAGCAAGAGTTTTTATTTCATCTGATATCTTATCAAATTATGACATTCTGCCTCACGTGTAAACACAAACTCACAGTTTTGAGTTGAAGGCCTGTGTCTATGACATAGCGAATAGCTGGCAGGGAGAAGGAAGCCTCAGCCAGGGAATCGGTGAGGATAACCTTCCTTTTGACTCCCGGACCTCCTGCTCCCAGTAATGAGCTGTCCACACCCTCTGAGCTGCTGTTCTCCTTCAGTGTGGAGGCTTCAGGATCGACTTCATAGACCCTCTGGGTCAGCCCACCCAGTCCAGCGTGGAGGGGGAGGATCCTGAGAGGACCGAGCTGAGGACTCAAAGCTATACACTCCTTCTCCAGCAGTGCAACACACTCCTCTGTTTCCTACACAGAACAAGGAAAAGAGAGCATGCAACCTCAGTTTCAGTCTCTCCAACATCTACTCTCATGCTTCCTGCATACAGTGTAAGGGCTTATTTCAGCTGACCCAAGACCTAAACACAGTTTTACTTTTGTTTTCCATGTTATTACACACGATATGTACATTTGCTTCACTAAGGATAAAGCAGAACAAATAAAGATAGTCAGGGAGGACTCAGACGTACACAGGAAGCCTCAGCTAACACATGCACACAGACTCTGTCTTACACTGAGATCAGGACTGACAGAGAGTCAGGGAGCAGCAGGTGTGGTGATGTTGACACAAAGGGAGGTAAAAGTGCATGAGAGTGTTTGATATATTCTGGCATAATATTTACTGATAAATTTGCACATGGACGGAGAACATATGACTAATATGTCGTGACTGTCTGTTGTATGCACTTTGCGTGTGTGTGTGAGAACCAGGACACCAGACACCTGCCATGCAGCAGAAGCCTCTCAGGCTGAAGTGTCCTTGTTTCACGCCTCTACAACACAGCACAGAATTAAGTTGGTTTAACCAGTTTTCTCTTTGTTTGAAACACAAAGAAGAGTTTCACTGGGAAAATGATAAGGTTTCTACCACAAAGCAAAATCTGTTACTATCCATGGACTTGTGTTTTTTCATCATTATTGTTTAGCTTTATTTTGTAATCAGTTCAGCACTCTGAAACATATTTGGAATCCATTACATAGAAATGTTGAGCTCCTCAACACTCAACAACTACAAGTGAGACAATAACCACAACACTAGTCTCTCAATAAAACCCCGGATGACTGCTGCTTCGTTTATCTGAGTTAATGACACTTGGATCATATGAAGTTTCACATGATGAACTTTGCCAGTAGGCCTGATAAGTTGACTCTTTTAAGGTGGCAGCAAAACATTTGTCAGCCTCTGTAACTGTTAATGTTATAATCTTTAAGATTTTCATTTTAAATCCTATTTTCAGTAATATTAACTGTGTTTTTTTTAACAGAAGTCATTCAACGCAATTGTATTTTGTAATTATTGCTCTACAAAGTTTTCATTCTTATCAGCGGTTAAGCACACACAGGTGTGTGCATCGTGTATGTGTGCATTTTACATTTTGACAGAGATGACAGCATCAGCATCTCTTAAAAACACAAGTTACAGCCTTTTCAGAATACATTTCTGTCTTTGTGTGACAGTGTCTCACATGTAGCCTAGAGAAGAGACCCCGATTGATTTAGTCTCTTATCAATCACCTTCAATCAAATACAATAGGAAGGGAGTTTTAAGAATCAGTTTTAGCAGGAAAAACAACAGAAGCAAGCAAATAGCATTTCAATAGATACAAGGCCATGTTATTGTTGTTTTTAGACAGACTTCAAAAAGAGACGATAGAAGATATTGTGCTCTGACGTTGCTCTCATGTAATTTCCATTGTGCTCACCAGACACATACACAGAGAACTTCTAATTCTTTGCAGATTGCTTGTATTAACTGCTTGAGAGCTGATCACATGACTTGCAATTCTGCAGTTCTTCCACAATAGTATTATGAGGCACATAAAGTGAAAAACCCGTACCTGTGCACTGGCCAAAAAAACCATCACATCTCCTTCCTCCCCTCTTCTGTGCAGATCCAGCACCATGTGACAGGCAGCAGCCACCGGCTCCCTCCCAGATGAAAGTTCCCGGTACAATGTCTCCACACTGTTCGTGTCAAGAGCTTTCTTGTCCTCTATCACTTCACTCTCCTTTCCCTGGTCTGTGGTAGGGGGATCAGTCAGCAAGCTGTCCAGGGACAGATGAGGGACTGATGGTCCCAGGAAGGTGGAGAGGCGAGGTGCCAGTGTGGGGTGGGTGAGAAGAACCACCCGGAAGTTGTCTGGTCTCTGCCGGCAGACATCACACAGCAGGCCCAGCATCACATCAGTGGGCACGGTTCTCTCCTGGAGCTCGTCCAATACCACAACGCTGTACTGATGCAGCAGAGGGTCTGACATCATTTCCTCTAACAGAAGAGTGTCACTGACAAACCTGGGGAGAGGAAGAGGAAAAGGAGCAAACTGACAAATTGACAACTAGTAACATTTTTAAGCATTTTTACAACACTGTGGCCAAAAGGATCAAGTAAGGACTATCAATGGTCAAGATCTCTGTAAAAGTGTCCTTTTGACTCATGATTACAGCAGCAAAGAGGATTGAGGATCATTTTGTAAATTCTAACAGCACCTGTTGCTTAAAGTAGCAGGATCTCAACTGACTCCTGTTACAAATTTGATCTTGAAATGGTTTGCACCTGCATTTGTTTTGCGAGTGAGTAAAAGAGAGATGAGAAATCTTTTTAATACATTTTTCTTTTATACCCAGCTGTTTGCAGGATGCATTGTGATAATGTATCCATTTATGGCTATGAATTGTTAATGATTATAACATCACAATGATAACAAAGTACAATTTGTTTGAGAAAAATGAATGCTCATTCAATCAGGTTACATATAAGTCTGATGCTAACAGGGTTTTTTTGCAGCGTAACAGTAATTTTGTGAAGTTGTCAGTGTTACCAAGTTATATTGTGTCTTTTTAAGAACAAGCCATATGATAATAACAAGTCTAACAGAAAAATCAGTGTTTAACTGAGATGTTTCATTTGACAATTGAAAATTCCTTGTAGTAAGTTAAAGTGACGGTGACCTGCTAAATGGTCACAGACTTTTGGATGAAAATCGATATGTGGATGTAAATTTATTTATATCAAAATGAGAGTACATGGAAGGACACAGAGATAGTTTTTTCAGTACAGGCTATGCTCTAACACATACGTCACCCAGCAGAGCAAACTGAACAAAACAGAGAACAAAGGGTCATGGTGTGGCTGTAAGCAACAAAAAGTTAATGTAACATTATCATACAAAGCTGGTGTAATACAACAAAGCCATCTTCATAACCTCTGGGGAGGAGAAGATGGTCAGACCTGATTCAGATGAGCAATGGACTCATTTACTTTTTTCAATGGACTCACTTACTTACCTTTCAACTGGTTCACCTAAAGTTTCGGAACCTACATTTGGATTTGTGACATCTACAGCTTGCTGTTTTCAACCAGTCCTTGCCATACCTAACATTTATGTACAGTTTGTCTCCTCCAATCCCTCAGGGCCACAAAAGTTTTGAAAACATTCTTTTTAATTTTAATTTTAGATGGCTTGCTGAAAAAAATATGTAAATGAATACCCCAACAAGGTCTAACGACTTTGTTTTTTTAAGAGTGTTCAATCAGCCACTGAAAAGTGTATTTTTATCGAGGGAATGGTTTATCATTTTGGGAATTGTTGCTCTCAAGCCATGAGTTAGATGAGATGATCAACACCACTCACTTTCATTTGGACTTAAGGCAGGGGTCCATTAGCAAAGCTTAACACAAAGAGGGAAGCAGGGAGACACAGCTGCTAACGTTCTTGTTCTAAAGCTGAACTTATAATGAATGAGACTACAGGATTCCGTACTTCATACATAATTTTTTTGACCATTCATGCTAATAAGTTATATTTTTGGCACAGGTAATAATGATACAGGAAGTCACGTGAGCTTCATAACAGTTGTTAACCGAAAGGTGTGTGCACATCAGAGTAAAGAGGAAGCACCCTCAAATACTTTTCTTTTTTTAATACAGGACAGAAACAGTTTTTCGAGGATCTGTTGGAGAGAATCAGTTGCACAAACATCATTGTGCTGCTGCCCACATTTCACTGCAGTGTAGTCCTCTAAAGATTGGCATGCATAGCATTTGGATTTTTTCTCATTACTTTATGACCATTATTTTTTATCCGCTCCTATGAATGATTAAGAGTAAAAATACATTTTTTTTATCATACATTCCATACATTATTATATATTTTCGTTACAGTATTTGTGCAACTCACAGTCATTATTCAGTAAAAAGTGAAAATAATAACATGTTTTTATATAGTGTCCATTATCCGTGCATCCTAACCTGAGCAGGGTGTCCGGTGTACAGCCGTCATCATGAGACACCCTGTAGCCCACCTCAAGACCCAGGCTAAGGTCCATTTCATCAGCCACACGAAGGGCCAGGCTCAACGCTGCCACTGAATGAGGCTGGGAACAACACACCAGGCCCTGAGAAAACTCATAGGACAAGGCATACTCCACACACCACTGTGGCACCTGCGGGGGGGGGGGGCAGCAAGAGGTCAACAATAGGAGGAAGCAGTGATAGAATAGTAAGGACATGAGTGACTGTACATAGTTATTCTCTGTTTCTCATAAATATTTAAAACTTACTAGAAAAACCTTTCATTTGTTAAAAATACATTGCTTGAACACGAGGGTAGAACAGTTGTCCCCAGATGCCTCAGAAATTTCTCACTTATTACAATGTTGAATAGAAATTGCTTGGCATTCTTCCAGCTGCATACATTTCTTTTATGCCTTCTTGGGGGGGGGGGCTAATAACAGCTTAAACACTGACTAATGTAATGCTTTACAAAGTCGTAAAGGGTTAAACAATAGCAT
>JAQNCA010000013.1:1071438-1106348 GCA_029783725.1 Acanthurus tractus
CCCCCCCCCCCCCCCCCCCCCCCCCCCCCCCCCCCCCCCCCCCCCCCCCCCCCCCCCCCCCCCCCCCCAAATAACAGCTTAAACACTGACTAATGTAATGCTTTACAAAGTCGTAAAGGGTTAAACAATAGCATACTGTTACACGGTGCTTTCATTTGGAGTTTGTGCTGGACACATAAAATTCCACAGGGTACCTTAAAAATCGCCAGATGTAATATTGCAAATAGAGATAATTGTTATTTTTAGTGAGCTTCCTCATCAAAAATAGTGTATAAAAGTGGGTTTGAGAATTTAACAGTTAGTGTGATGCAAATTGGATCCACTTTTCAGAATTATCAGAACCAAATATGTGTTCTATATTCATCTCTTTTGGGCTCACAGTGCTGCAACTGCCATGCATACAAATAATTACTGCCCTACAGTGGACCTTAGAAACCCTTGCCTAAACACAGTCTGCACTTGATCTATAGATGTGCACTCTGAAAGATACATGATTCAATTCTCTAACAGACAAGCAAACAAACCCAGAAAGACTTGCCATTACTTTGCAGAAGCTAATGAGGATTTAAAGTCAGAAAAAAAAATTGAAAATGACAAACAAAAATTTGGTTAAATATTGAGACCTTCATAAAAATTTGATCACTACCGCTTTAGTGTTCGTAAGGTATACTGGTATTTTTTTGTCATAAAATATTTCATTCATATGATGTTCAAAGCAAGAAAACCCTTTTCTCATTCAACTTTGAATAATAGCAAGGGCAAGAAAAAATGGTCAATATTCACAAGCAGTCAAGAGTAAGAAGTGCAAAGGTCTACAGTGGCAGTGACCAAACAAAGGCTGCAAAAAGTGTGAGTCATCAGAATAATAAGGAACAAAGGAGAAAGTTGCTTTTTTTAAGACACAAGGCTGAAGCTTTAACATGGCAGGTACATGAAAAGGCGGTGGAAAGGGGAGCCCACGGTGTTTCTTGATTAAATGAACGTTCAGGTTACAGCAGAGCAGCGTCGCTCTGCTGGAGTGGTTTAATGCTGTCATTCATTAGCCTGAGGGGAGTGAAGCTGAGGAGCAGGTGTAATGACAACCAGGCCATCACCTCAAACACAAAAACACATCTGCTATAAGGAGAGCAGTGTGGGCTTTAACAAACTGCCAATCGCAAGCCAAAGAGAAACAGCAGCAACATTTGATGTTCCCAGGGCTACCACCCTGCAATCCACCAGAGTCTGTGAGAAAAGCATTCAGGTCAGTGAGGGGAACAGTAAACAAATGTGCACAGACACTACAGCTGTGGGTGAGGACGCCCTCACTGAGTGGATGGATGACACAATGTAACATAACACCCCCTTCAGCAGATCTGAATGAGGATGCTGTGCACTTCATTACTTCACATTCATGCAACAAATAAACCAATGCCAATAAAATGGTCATCTGCGTTATATGCACAGAGAAAAAAAAAATTATCATTTACACAGCATCCTAACTCATTTTGAATGGAGTTTATTTATAAAATAGTAAAAAAAAAAACAAGGTTTTTCTGGTGATAGAGTTCATGGTTACATTAAGCTGGGACTTGAGATCCCCTGCTACTGTTGTTGCCCATACAACGAACACTGGCAATGTAATTAGAATTTCATCATTAGACTGGTATTGTCCTCACTTTGTTGTGTCCCTTAGACACTGTGTTGTGACTTCTAAACTCCTGTTCTGTTGTTTTGTTAATAAAGTTCTACATAGCATTGCATCCTTAATGTTACATATATGCTGTCATAAAGTTAAATGGGTTTTTCTACAAGCATTATTGTGTTTTAGTCATTGCAGCCTTTAGCTTGCTGCAGAGTACTTCATATGTGTTATCAAAGTGGAAAAGAAGCTATCTTCATTTGGTTGTGTTGCAGTGCACTAAACTCTCTGAGCCCTGCTAAACCTGAGTGCACTGTGCTACAAAATATGAAAAAAAAACAAGTATCGTAAAGCTCAAATATTATTCTTTTTATTTTCACACTTATTTTCAAACCTCCTACAAACATTTAACTGTTTGTTTTGAAAGAAATTGATGCATTCAGGATTTTTGGCTTATTGTGTTACATTTTTTGTGTTGTCACAGACAAAGTCATACTCGGTTAATTACTGTGTTTAAGACTATATTCACAATCTGGCTAATATAAATCTTGGTGATTACACTGCATGTTGCTTTGCCTGTGACCCTGCCGGGTTCTGGTTACCTGGGTGCTTTTCCCAGCTCCACTGGGTGCACTGAGCAGCACCATGTTGTGGCTCTCCAGATGCTCCAGCAGACTCTGCCGCAGCCTCCACACGGGCAGCTGCCGCCTCTCTTCCAGTAGGGAGTAGTAGCGTGACGAAAAGGGCAAACCGTCAAATGGGTTCACTTCCAGGTCCCCCAGCCCATCCTCCTCCCCTTCTCCTCTTCCTCTATCTCCGTCATCGGCTGAATCCCCAGACAGGAGGGAAGACAGGGACAGGGAGTCCAGGGCTGTTGAGGGGGGTATCCGGGACCCAGGGGACAGGGAGGTTGCCGAGTGCTTTGCTGGTGGTGATGACATCATCAGCGAGGGTTGGGGATGGGGAAGGAGTGAGGGCCTGGTTAACAGAAAGGCCTTAGATTACCTGCAGAGAGGCAAAAACAATCATGTTTGAGAGTCACGAGAACGAAGTCTGAGAATGTGCACTGAACCAGCAGTATATTTGAAACATTTTGTTACTAAACACTTCAGGCAACGCTCCTGTTGGACATGATTTTGAAGTTATGAGTTGCCTGCAGTGCTGATTAGCTTTTTCAGCTGCCAGAACAGTCAGAGGAGCAGTACTACAACAAGTAAGAAAAATGGAAGGCACAAATATGACAGTGAAGTGGATCTTGAGAACAACAGTGTCTCTTGTCTCTATAAAACACTTTCTCCTTCACTTCAACAGTCCCTTCACAGGAACTTGTAGCATGTTTGGCATTTAACAGTGGAATGTTTGTCCCCACCCAAACACAACCGAGTGTGTGTTAGCCAGCTGCAATAGACGTGGGGTGTTCAGATGAAAGGCCAGAAGGCATCCTGCTGGTTTATTTATGTTGAGGGAAGAGAGAAATGAAATGAGCACAGAGGCACATGATTAAAAAATAGTTCCATGTTTCTACTTTGTTGCCTCAACATCAACTAGGGTTTAAAATATGGGGAAAATCTTAGGATATGTAATCCTTACTTTATACTATTTATTTAGTTCGTAATTTAGCTTATGTATCACCCAGAGATCCAATTGAGAAAGCTAGTCTTTTAAGCTAATTCAATAAAAATGGTCATAAATAAATTAACAAACAAAGTTACTTTAATTCACTGATACATCATCCCATAAATCAAGCACTCATTCACATTGCAACATTGTCCAAAATGGCTTAATAGAATGAAAGATATTGAAGAATTACATACATGTGAATGCACAAACTGATTACTATTTAACTGAAACACTTAATTGATCATTCAACAGACAATTAATCAGCAATTTTAACAATGCATTCATTCTTTCTAGTCATCCCTCAAACAAAAATCATGGAATTAACTGAGAAAATAATTAACAGATTAATCAATGATAAAAATAAGCATGGCAGCCCTAATTTATACAATCCAACAACAACAATTAACAAACTAATCATTGCCCAGTTCACAGTTAGGTGATAACAAATAACATCACATAGCAGGCTAAGAGCAGCAGATTCCAGACGGTTTGGTAAGCTGGTCACTCCTGACAATGTACAGAGGAGTGGAAGCACATGCTATCTCAGCAGGCGCTCAGCAGCTCAGCTAACTGCAGTGAATATCATCATCCTACTTGACATGTAAATAAGTTAGACCGACTCTACTAACAGATGGGAAGCTTTACAAGATACCAAGTGGGTTGGCAAATTAAAAGCATCCTGAGAAAACAATTAACCCATTTCATCCTCCTATACTCTGCATGTCACAATATGAACCAATATTAGTACACTGTTGTATCTCGCTAATGGCTGCAGAATAAGACAATAAACAAAAACACACTGATCCGGCTACATGCACAGCGTGTTTAGCACATTTAAAATCAGGTTCTGACCAACTGAGTTTTTTTTTTGTCAATGTTTTTGTCCATCCAGTGTCCATCAGTGTGCATAGGTGCATAGATATGAGTCCTGCCAAAAAGGTGCCAGGTATGTAAAGAGGTGAATTAAATTGCCTTTCAGCTGACATGTAAGCATGATCATAAGTCACTGTCACTTCAATGAATGAAAAGACATTTCATCTTTAGTCAATCAGTCAGATGTTATGAAATAGAAATACATGAACAAAACAAAACAACCAAGGTCATCACTGTGGACATCAGACTCCTCTCTATTTATAGACCTAATCAGCTCATATCATTTTCTCTGCAGAGGAACACTTACAGTTCTATAGATGCATTGTGTCACTGGGATACAGTGAAGTACCTTGTTGCTAAATTACCTGGTTTGTCCTGATGGCCACCTCTACAAAGAGTCCTACTTCTAAAATGCTCCCATTTTATAAATAAAGCTCACAGTTTTTTTTTTCATACATTTGTGTGTAACTTGTCCCACTGCTTTGTCTGAAGGTAGGAATATTAAACGGAGATGGTTATCTCAAATTAATCACCCAGGAGTGGAGCTAGTTTCAGTTAGTGTACAGGTCACTATTCACAAAACAAAGGATGCCGTAAAAGCCCACTGCCGGCCTCTTCTTACACCACTAGCAAGAGCTTTTTCATAATACTTTACTAAAACCAGTAACTTCTTCCAAAATTCATTCAAGCTGGGTGTCTTCTTTGTTAAAAGCCCAGCGCAAAGCGACCCTGAGCGCAAACTTCAGTCACTAAGCGTATGGGCTCGTCCAGCCGGTGATGTGGCTGTCTGAGCCGCATGTGATAACTCGTCTGTCTGGAGAAGACGACACCTGAGGTAATCTCGTTAATGCCCCCGTCTTATATCGCAACAACTGGCTGGCGACTCTCTCCTCATTTCTCCTGAGTGCCATTTAAATACTGACAACAACAACAACGACGTGTCACCTGACAGTCGCAAAGGCGTAAATATAAGAGCAATGAAACTGGCAGAAAATAAAAATATAGCAATAAAAATTCATGAAGATGGAACCAACTCTTACCTGAAAAACATATCGGTAGACAGGTGAAGTGACCAAGCAGTCCGCCTTCACTCCACTGCTGTTGTCAGCTCACTCCTGTTTGTGTCTACTGTGCCTCACAAGCCGTCTTCACAAACCGGACAATGGCTGGCTTAGTAAAGGGCGAAAAATGGGCGACAGTCGTTAACGGTGCCTTTTCCTGAACATTAGTTGTGTTCGGTTAAGTTCTTACTGTTGACAGTAATAAAAAAGACGAAGGTCTTGACTGGTTGTTTCAGCTAGCTGCCGCCATGTTTGACTGTCTAGCTGTCAAATCTCGTGCTACATTCAGGTCTCCTCGGACACGCAGATTGCGGTGTAAGCTCCATGGTCAGTGGACAGACAGATGTTCACATGAAGCCATGGCTAAAATGATCTCATTTTAATTCTTTTCATCCAATAAAACGTATAACATCCTTTATTTAACCCTTTCACAATACGTATGTATAGGTTTGTAGTGAAATAGAATACAAAAAAATATCATCACAACAGAGTTTATTCAATTAACTAATGTCTGAATGAATCGATGCCATGATTCTCAACTAACTTTAGAAACCAATATCAGTTACATCCATATTGGACAACGTGCGACATTGGCAGTAATTTCATCAAGTCACTGCAACCTGCTTATGTAATAATGTCTGAGTGGCCTGACCTGAGCTGCGGCGCCACCCTAAGTCAGAAACCTGCTACCACACAAGCTTAATGAAGGCCCTAGGCTTTTAATTTATTATGTACAATGTTGAGGTAAAGAAAATAAGTAATAAAAATAATAAATCAAAGGATTATCTGCTGAGCAGAACATCGTTTGACTGACAGAAAAATCATCAAGCCCAAGTTCTACAGGCGACTTCAAATCACTGGTCATCAAATCATTGTGTCTGCACAAAAAATGCAGTTAGTGTAGTCAATAATTAACAGAGTGTCAGAACTGAGAAAGTAGAAAATCCTTCAGATTGGTGGGTTTGTACTTCTGTTCAAATCACTGTCTAAAATGTGCAAATGTAGCACATAACTATGCATTGTCATTATTTACAGTATAATTTACTTTGTCATTTTAAACATGACAGAAACTTTTCTAAGCAGACATTTTGACATGTAAGAGCTGGGTAGACATTCAGGGTTAAGAGGGTTAATTTTAAAAAAATGATTGCAATATCATTTATTTGAAACAACGATTATTTCAAAACAAGATTTTGCTCACAAAACATATGGTCAGCCTGTTGGTGCATGATGCATTGACAGATTACACCACCAGATGGTATATAAAGAACAAACAGAGGCCATACTGCAACATGACTACTTTTACTTCTGACATTTACACCCCATTAATAACAAAACAAAACTTTTGTGAGAAGAAGCATTTCTACAGTTAAGAATTGGTAAAGGATCTAAAAAAAGCAATATTTCTTTAACGAGATGGTTTCAGGACCATAGGATGGTGCAGATTTCACCGCACATTTTTACCAAGATGGGACTGAACAATTGTTATTATTATTTATAGCATTTGTACTTTTCCCGCTTTAACAGGTCAAACTGTACACTGAAAGAAAGGTCTGTTTATTATGTGACCAGAGAGCAGAAGCTCAGACTTTGCCAAGGAACAGAAGTATTTGTATACTTTAGGATTTACCAGAACAAATGTAGGTAGAATCTCTATGCTTGCTTTCAGACAGGTAATGTATGACCCTCATGGTAAACACGACTGTCAAAGAACGTTACTGAGTAGTTCCTCAGAATAAGGTGTATCGTCTGCCCTGCTCCTGAGAGAAACTTCATCTCTTCCTGCTTAATGTGTGTTGCTATACTGATACAATTAGAATGACAAATAAAGCTGTAAGAGATAAAAACAAAAATTAGCATTTTTATAATGATTTAAATAAATGCAGAAAATATGGGCCATTTTGTGGACTCTATGTAAAAACGTTAAAGAAGAACATCAGCTGTATTCCTGAAGGCTAAACGTCAATTAGTTACACAAACTGTTATGAAAACTGAATGAAACATTGAAACTTTGTTACAAGAACTTTTTATTGTTTTTGAGGCAATTAAATAACTTTGTTTGTTTTTTATGCATTTACATTTGTGTTAATTTTGGGAGGGAAATAATGAGCATAGCAAATAGTTTGGTTTGTAGTTTATGATATTACTAAACCAATAAAAAGACAAGTCATATGATACTACAGACCAAAGTCTAACAAAGAGGCAACAGCAGACCTAACCCATCAACATCCTTTACTACATGTTAGATAAGAGAGTGCAGAGATCAAGCACCAGGAGTAAATATCACCTAACTTTATTAACCGTAAACATTTACAGTTTACTGTCGAATCAGGATTTCTGAGGTAAAAATATATTTTTGCAGCATAAAAAAAATTTCAGAATTAGGTGTAGCAAGTTCCTCCATTTTTCCTGACTGAACCCACAGACTGAATTTTCTCTCTCAGTCTGTCCTCCCAGTCTTTGCACCAGTTCAGGCTTCGCTCCAGCTTCTGGTAACGGGTGGCCAACTTGTCCAATGCCAGCACTGCTTCAGGTGGGTCAAAGGTCAGACCAGCTCTTTGCACTACTCCTTGAAACTTGGCTGGAGATGCTGTTGCGACGTAGCACCTGCAATATGAATTTTAAGTAATTACTCAAAAAGCTTGATAAAAATCTTTTGCAGCAATCCAGTAAAGAGTAGTTTTGTTGTAAATTGCTATTTTTTTCTGGGACCACAGGGTGTATGGGGCATTACATTTGTCTCTGCCAAGCAAATAGAAGTTTATAATTTTTAGGTATTCAATCTTGTGCCGGGGCAAGCAAGACTTTATGCAGTTTCTTAAACACTAAAAAATATCTCTTTCATCAGATGTTTCCACATCACATAGGGATAGACCACTGGACATGTTTGGATTATTCAAACTAATCAATCAGGCACTAAAGCAAAAGCCCAAGTTCTCCTTTTTTTAAATTTAACCAAACAAGAAAAACAAAAGACAAAACAAAAAAACAGCCACCTTGAAAGCAGAAAGATGAAGCAGAATCAACTTTTTGAGGTATGCAATCCAACATCAAGCTGCAGTGGCCAATCAGCTAATAAGAGTGTCTGACCTGTTGAGCCCGGGTCTGTGAGGACAATGGTAGTGATGCCATACAGCCACAGCTGTGTGTGGACACAGCACATACTGGTTTTCCTCCCAGCAACTCTTCATGGTCTCCAGGATCCCTTCATCGGTCACTGTTCCAGTTGATAAAACCTGTGACAACTAAAAGAAAACAGAGGGATAGATGATAAAAGTATTAGGGTGTGTGATCTTAGGAGACATTTAGAAGATAAAAATACAGGATGTGTGCAGTACATGCAGCAAATGTCAAAATATTGCTACCAATCTGCGTTGGTTTTCAGGCAAAGAGTATTTATGTGACTGTTGAAACTCCTCCATCATTTTCTTCACTGAAGCTCCATCTCTGTCCAGCAGCAGCCAGAACACTCGCTCCATGTTGTACGGGTCCTACAGGCCAAAAAAGCAGAGTGTCAGAGCTCCCTGGAGGGTCAGATATGTCATTACAACTCTTTCTTTCAGTGGCTTTAGATACATGGTGGATATTTATAGACTCACACAAGTGAAAATCCAATTTTTTACCTTCTCAACATGTCGGTCTTGTGTTTTTTACATCTAACAGGGCAAACTGGGATTGAAATTAGCAGTCAATACCATTGCTGAGAATTTCCTTTTTAAATCCTCAGCTTATGGATGACCATCTTAAAAAGGCAGATTCAGACAAGAAGGGTTTCATACATCACAAACCTGAGGAACCAGTGTTTGTTTGTGGAATGGATGGGGGGGTGTCCGGACATGTAACAGGTTGCTACGGTGAAATGAACCATGGTCGGTCAGTAACAGAAAAAACAAGGGGTGAACCACTTAACATCATTGTTAGCTGACAGCTAACACAGTCGGGCTGAAAGTTCTGGTTCAAACATGCTGCCATTGTTAGCATTACATGGCTAACAAGAAACTAGCAAGACAATGCTGACGGTCGAAGGTTAGGGAGCAGTTGCTGGCCATGGGCGCGGTCACGTCTGAAACCTCATAAATATAGAACAGCACATCTCTACTCAGGCAAAAGATGTGACATTTGAGCAATTTTGAGACTTTTAATTACTTTTTATCTAAAAAAAAATGTCTACATATCATTTTGACCATCAGAGAGGGTATTTTAGGGCTTAAATCAATGGCAGGAGAGGGTCTTTAAATAAGTGGGAATAGTCAGTGTTACAATATGCTAAAAGCCACAGGCCATTAAAGTCACTGTCGTTCATTTCCTTCAAAGGTGAATCCTAATGTTTTAAATTAGGATTTAAATTTAAAATTCCTTAAATTTCCTATCCTTCTACCACTGGACCAAAATTTGCATTTGTGAATTTCAAAATTTAATGTGTGGATGTTTGTTATGAAAAAGACTGACAGTAGAAATAGGAATACTTTTTGAGCTGTTATGTTTTAGTGTTTTTGTGTATATTCAAGTTGTTATACCAAAGTAAACTTCCATATGAGACCATTTTCTGTCTTGGGGTTGTTTTCTGTGTGAGGCTCATCTTGATAGCGAGGTTAAGGTTTGGGTGAGACTACAGGTGGAATGCAAAGGTAAGCCTTTTTTTTAACCCGGTTATAAAGTTAAAAGGACGTAAAACTTATCAGTTCACATGCCACGTTGTCATTAATTACGCTGTCTCTAGAGGTCACCCTACAATCAAAACATAAATATGGGTCGAAAGCGGCTTGAAAAACAACCACTAGGGTCGTTTCTCTTTGGAGGACATTCCAGTTTTGCTAACAATGGTATTATGCATGTGATGTCCACCTCTATTTCACATTGAATTACATTTTTCACATAAAATTGTAAATGTTCTCCAATTTTTTTTTATGTAAAATTGTGCATATTTACTTTAAAGATTAAGATTTAACAAGTGATACAATGTGGTGACTGTAAGGCTTGAAGGGCTAACTGTTTCTCCAGCTTCCAGTTTATCGCTAAGCTTGCCAGTTCCTAACTCTAGCACTGTAGTTTGTAAATGTTACACGCAGACATGAGATTAATTTTCATCTTCTTATCTTACAGTCAGAAAGCGTATTTCCCAAAATTGGAACTATTCCTTTAATACCTCCATTTGACATGATTTCCCGCTTACACTTTATAATTCCAACCATACAACCTAACTGTACAATATAAATGGTTCTATGTATTAAATCAGAAGTCACAGTTGCAATCAACATTACAGGGGCAACACCACTAAACTATCTGGACTGAAATATCAACCATCTGGACCACCATCTCCATGCTTGTTTGCGGATAAATACATTATACGTCATTATAACGTCAAAAGTCATCTTCAGGCTGACACCTCTAATCACTGGTTTGAACAGTTGAAACACCATGCTGTGTAGGTTTGTTACCTGGATGTCAATGGCAGGGGCCACAGTTTGTTTGGCGTGAGCTGCCATAGAAAAGTCCCCGCTGGTTACTGTCCTGTGCACTATATCATTAGAATTCACCATGGCCACCAGCTTCAGGGGCAATCCCATCTGCTTCACAGTGAAGCCAGCTGTGACGCAGACAGACAGGCATGGAAGAGAGACAGAACACTCTAAAAACTCTTTTTTTATTTAAATGTGAAGTATGCTTTAGAAGGTTATGATCATTTGGAAAAGAATGGTATGTTTGTTACTGAAATGACTGTCTTGAATTTAGTGTAGAGGTCAGTGATTAGACAGAAATCCACTGTTACTAAAACTATTATGTTATGTCAACTTTTATATCTATTATGACATATAAAGTGTATGTATTAAAGAGATGGATCTCTGGTTGCCTCATATCAGACAGAAACAACAGTCTTACCAAGTTTAAGAGTTTCATCCTTGGTTTCTGTGTACGGGATACTTTCCTTTCTAGGATGAGAAAGGCATGTCCCATTCTATACCTCAAACTATCCCTTCACCATCTTAGAGACAGAAGGCGTACAGCTTGGCAGTGCTTGACCACCAAATGACAACAGCTTGACAACCACGTTGGTTTGGCACATGACACCGACTGGTTAATCTTAAGCACCCGCAGCTCTTATTTGACTGAATGATTTTGGGGCAGGAAATGGTTGTTAGATTTTGCATTGTCAGACTCTGTATAATCTGAATTCAGTTAATTGGGTAGATTTAAATACTTTAAAACCAGGCAAGATTTCTGTGAATATGGTCATTCCATTCAGTGCTAACAGTAGTCACCACACCTGCAATGTTTCCTGCTCCTCCAGTGGGCACCACCACCTCCAGCTCAGGCAGATCTCCGCCAGCCTGCTCCATACCACTGAGCTCCAGGTAAGCATAGATGAAGTGGGCGAGCTGGATCATAACTCTGGACCAGTTGACAGAGTTTAGGCTCATGAGGCCGTGAGACTTGACCAGTTCCTGGTCTGCAAACAGATGGCGCAGAGGTTGGTCGATGTCATCTGAGCTGCCATCCGCTGCAGAGGCAAGTACACACTCAGTTGGATTGTGATAAAAAGCTCAATGAATATGAAAAAAGAAAACGTCTCTTCGGACTCACCTGCAAACACATGAACATTATCTTCTAGGCAGGTAATCATATGTTTCTCCTGGACTGGAGTGATGCGTCCGTGGGGGTAAACTACCAGCACATCCAACCCACTGAGACCTTTCGCACTCTGAATGGCTGAGCCTCCTGTGTCACCTGATGTACCTGGAGAAGAAAATAACTAGTGGAGTGATTTAACAATAGTTATGATTACATTTAAATCAGAGGCTGAACAAAGAAACATACACCCTCATTATGTCATGGTTTGCAGTTTTCACCACTGTTTTCTCTGTGTCACCCTGAACGCATCACCTCTCACTCACTCACTTCCTCAGCCAACCACCTCTGCCAATCAAGCTCGATCACCTGCACCTGTTTTAACATTATATAGGTCTCCCTCTCCCTTTGTTCTCTGCCAGATTGTGACGCAGTATGCCAACCTGGCCTTGACCCTGCTTGATTCGACTATTCCCCCTCGCCTCAGCCCTGGTAACCACTTCTGTCTTTGATAACCGCAAAACTGCCTCAGTTTTTTCCCTGTTTGGAATTGTGGTTCAGTTTTCTTTGGAAGACTCCATCAGGTTATCTGTTTGCAAGATCTGAATAAAGATCATTACAAATTCAACGCCTGTTTCAAGTGTGCTGCATTTGGATCCATACACCCCATCGTTTCACATTAGCTGTCTTTGCTAACAAGCTTATGGAATAATGTACTGGACTTTGGTTGTTAGGAACTAACAAACTTGTGCAAGTAAAACAAATAAACAAAATTGGTCATAATCAAATTTGTAAAACTAACACAAGCTCATTCGAAAACTTCAACAGAATCCCCAGAGAAACGGACCCCCCCGACCACACAGGTGTGGGTTCTTACCTACAACAACAGTAGCTCTGTTATTCTCTTTTTGCAGGAAGTAGTTGAGGAAGCGCACAGTGCAGGTCATGGCCAGGTCTTTAAAGGCAAAGGTGTTTCCATGGAAGAGCTCCAAAACTGACAGACCCCCCTTCAACTGGGCGATTCTGATCACCTCAGGCATCGAGAAACTGGACAGAGCTTCATCCACTAGGACTGAGGCAAGGAAAGGGAATGAAAGAGAAGACTTAGGTTATTGCTTTTCTTTTTCTTTGTTTTTTGGAGGTTTTTTTTGGTGTTGGCAGCTATGCTGTAAATGAAATAGATTTTCTTGGATTTTAAATGATTTTTGTGGAATTTGATTGCTTCTTTTGTATCAATTGTATTCTTTTTGACAAATTTCTCTGCCATGTCTTCAATTAGTTAACCATTTATTAAAAAAGACCATGTTTGTGTTTTTAGCAGTTTTTAAGGTCTCTTTTGTCAGTTTCATCATGCATGGTTTACATTTTCGCAGACCAATTTTAAATGTACATTATAGAGTTTACATTTTTCTTACATCATTTTTTCCTGCAAATGCAAACCTCACATGCCTTCACATCGACTGACATGTGATGATTACACAGCTCGTATTATATCTGCTCACCCTCCAGGTCTTTTCTGGGAATCAGCTGAGTGGGAATGAACAGGGAGGCGACTTCCACCACCAGTTTGGTGTAGGACAGCCCCTTCCAGCCCCTCAGGGTGTCAGGGCTCAGCACGGGTACACTCTCCGGCATGAACATCCCCCCATCTGGAGCATAACCTGAAAACAGCACCTGCCGGAAGTCCCATCCTTGGACTCCACCCCGAGTACTACAGTAAAGCATCGGAAAAACCTGTCAATGAGAAAACAACCAGCTGTTTGTCTGAACAGGGATCTCTCTCTGCTTTTCTTGAAAGTGAGTGTGTCTTTCCAGTCAGCTGACCCATGCTTCGATAATGTCATTCAGTCAGAAAGTAAGAATATTTGCAGTCTGTGGTGTTAGGTGTCTTTTAGAAGTTTTTGTGGCTTATTTTTTAACTTGTGTCAAAATGTAGTCTGAAGACTTAGAGAGGCCTGATGAGCATTATTTATTAAGTTTCGTTCAATACAATTGATACTAACTACCCAACGTATGTACCAGTTCAGCACAGGAACATTGACTGCATTGCACTCACACAGTAACAGCGTACATAAACAATGTACAGGGAAAATAAAGTGGTTGGGTGGAAGTCACTCCAAAAAGGCGTTTCCCCACCTTCTGGCTGACCTCTTGACAAAACTATCAAACTGTAGTTAAATCTAATATGCTTTCTTCTTGCACAGCTGCTTCTTCCACTGGTGTCAGCAGGGGCCTGGCTGCTTACTGCATTAAACAACAATGATAGGAGTGAAGAAAATAAACCATACCAATAAAATTGCAGGAAAGATAACTGAAGCAATGATTTGGAACGACACTAAAACCATCTGTTGCAAATTATGTTTATGAAAATGATCAATTAAAGCAGCTTTACAGTACAATTTGTATCAGCAAAATGTGTCATTAATAGTTTAACCACAAATGTTAATTACTTAATGTAAACTTTTAATCCCATGGTCGAATTAGCTATCCCTGTGTTGAACAGCTGTGAGGGTCGGAGTATGTTTAAAATGGATGTAGGGGTAAAAGTGGAGATAAAGGCAAACACAGACTGCTTTTTTCTCAGACCTATTTATGGAGACCAGTCAGTGTGAACGTTGCTATTAAGTAGTTCAGAATTTGTGCAAGAGTTGTAAACTTGCATGAATGTAAACCCTCCTTATTTAACTAGCACATACTCTGAGCAGTAATCGGTTTGTATTGATGCAAAATTTCTGTATCAGATATCTCATCAGATGGTAATAATACCCCTTGAGTCACAATGTAAAGCCATAAATGAGCAATCAACACTGTTAAAATTTCACTCAACTGGAGCCCATGACTTCTGATAACTGTCACACCTGCTCAATGAGCACAGACTGTAAATGTTCCCCTCTCGTCATTGCGCCAGCACACCAAGCATGCACAACACTCACCCACCTGCAGGAAAACAAGACTGCAACAGAGCTCTGTCTTCTTCAATGCAGACTGAACCCACGGATGGCTGGGCTCCAAACTCTGCTGCTATGGTTTCTGAACGAAGACATAGTTATACTAGACTGTTCACCATCCCAAGAAGATAAATGTTGAACTTTGGATCCCATAAAGTACGTTTCGGTTCCCCTCGATCTTATCACAGAGTCTTTGAGCAGAGTCAGATTAGTGGCGTCAGTGCAGGGGCCCGAGAGGTCCGGCCCCTGCACTCCACTGTACCAACAGTTTGCAATGAAGCCAAGAGGAACTTTTCAGTTAGGAATTAATCACACCCTTTGAGTAAAAGTTGCAAAAGTACTTGCAACAGTAGCATTTTTTTTTAAATTATTTCTGTATGGTGCAAGAAGCTTATATGAGCGACGGCTGCAAGGAAGCGCGACCCAGTTTCATTCAGTTCAAATGTATGCGTGCTAACAGTGCAGCCACGGTAGTGCACTCCGGTTTGTTACATGCTGATTCGGACAACTTACAATACATACGAGCTGTGGCTGCCAACCATTAGGCTTTTCTCAAAAAATGCTTAGAATGGTCCCGTAATTTAATGTCAAAGTAAAGTATGTGTTTGCAGCGTCTGGCCTACCTCGGACGAACCTGAGCGGACCCCGCAGTATCGGGTCCTCCCATTGGCCGAAGCGCTGGCGTGAAGGACTGTGCCTTCCTCGTGACAAACAGGCAAAAAACTGTTCAGGAATATGATTTACACTGTAAATGATCAAAAGCCAGTTTATGCCACTTTTAGACTTGCTTTACCCCAGTTTTATAGTAATAGTATTAATGTCACCCGACAAGGGTCGTACAATATTAAAAACACACAAGTATAGTTTTATGATTTTGGATTACATTTATTGCTCAGTTCAGTTAATTACCGGCCAATGTTAGCTCTAACCTTGTCTGCTTGAATTGCACTCTTCTAAACTGAAGCACTTTATTTTTGTTATTACATAGTTTAAGTAGTCACAATATGTCATTTTCTGACGGACCATTGCGTTAATCTTGACAGTTTATCTATGAACAGTGAATAGAAGTAGGCCACTGGAGACCTTAGATGAATGCCCGATTGTCTTTAATAGATGCCGAGTTATTTTTCTCTAGTCAACACTCGGGTTTAGTTGTAGTTTTTTAGATCAAAATGCAGCCACCTGACTGCACTGCCCACAATTACACTTCATTAGGATGTTATCACTATAGATTCCTCCCTATTTTCCCATCCTGTATTAAGCCATGAATGTTGTTTGTCTTGTGAACCATTGTAGTAAAGACCACATTACTCTAATTCCAAGAGTCATTTACGTTTTTGACCACATTCATTGCAGTTGAATCCATAATGACCCTTGACTCCTGAAATTTTTCAACTGGCAAAACAGTCACTCTTTAGAAAGAAAACATAAAAACATTCCACTACTTCACAAGAAACAGGACTGATTTATACCATCATTCATTTTAATGCACATCTGCAAACATGTAAAAACATATATACAAGTCTTAACACTGGAGACATTACAAAAATGTGCTTACAAAATTGGAACCATGCAAATAATTGACATAAGACAAAAAAAGAGTATAGTGAACATCATCCCCACCCTATCACACACACGAACACACACACAGCCATCAGGATAGAAATAAATACAAAGTAAAAAGAGGAGCATGTGGCTGCCGTCAATTAGTAACAGTTCCTTGAAAAAAAACCAAAAAAAAACACTTTTTCAAATGATAAAAAAATACTTAAAATGCAAAATCTCATTTTGTTTTGGTCTTTAATTTTATTTTCTCACTCTTTCAACCGCATAGATTGTTCTGAACCTATTTGAGCTGTTGGGCGTAGATATCTAGCCAAACAACAAATACAATGGTTAATGGTTATGAGTGCTTTTTTTTTCAGGAAACCTCAAGTAAGAGAACACTTCATAGAGAACATTTTATTTGTGGTGCTAAAGCATTCTTGCGGTGTATTTTATATTAATATTCAAATCTGCCCTCCTCTTTCACAGACATTCCTACAGTTTAGGATAGTAGGACAGCCCAAACGAGGGTCATTCAAGAATGAGTTAAGTTCAGAAAATGTAATCATTTTATAAAAAGATATTGAGTTTTTGGCAATACACTGTAACAAAAAAATTCTAATCTTTGTAAAATGATCACCAAATTTTAACTTTACACAATTTAGAGGCATATCCTTCTATGTTCTCATGAAAGAGCACTTCTATTACAAAATCTGCACAAACAAACATAGTCTTTGAGTAGCTAGTAACACATTTTTAAAGTGTTTTATCACATACTGTTTTTTGAAAGTACATCACACTCTCATACTCACAACTTTTGACAATATTAAAGATTATGTTTAGTTTAGTTTAGTTTAGTTTAGTGTGTTTGATTAGGATGGTCAAGTAAGACTTGATTTGATCTTCAGTTGCTGGGAGAAACAGAAGGAGAATATCAAGAGTATTAATGCCCCATCTTATTTTTAGGGAGTGTCTTTAAAAATGGGGGGTGGGGGGGGGAGACAAAAAGAAAACTACAATTTTATATTACAGGAATAGTTAAGTAGTCCTCAAAAAATGGTATTTGCTACCATTTTGGGCATGCATGTGAAAGGCCAGAAAATCTTCTGTGTTCAATGAGATGACAGTGTCAGTTGACCTCTGCAGCAAGTTTTTGGGTTTCATACTTGTTCACATTAACTTGGGGATGCATTTCATCACCAGTCTACAAAGAGTGCCTTCATATGAGTCTGCATTAAATAATTTAACAAGCCAAAGCATTATCAACATATTCTGAGCAGCTTTCTGAAATTACTACTCCTCATTTTTCCCACTGATTAACCCTATTACATGCACAAGCTTGTGACCGGGAATTATGGCAATGGTAGATAGAAGTCTGCAAACACACATCGACATTCAAATCAGATTTAATTAAGCTATGACCCATCTACCATACTGATCTTTTGGTTTGTGTGTAACACAAAATAATAATAAAAAAAAAAAAAAAAGTTGGGAATTATCGTTTCTTGTCAACTTGTGCTGGTGTTCACACTGAACATTATCAGGCTTGGAGATTTGAGATGTATCACCTAGTACAGTAAAAATCCCCACTTTAGATCGTATGACATTATTTGAGCATGGCTAAGAAAGTCCTTATACACATTATCAAGTCATGCTTGCTGTTTGCAGCTAATGTAATGCTAACTAGATGTTTGTAGCTGATGTCATATCACTACGAACTATAGATACTGGTTAGGCTGCTCTGTCTGAGTCATGCAGTTATCTGTGCATAATTAAAGCTCTCTGACCAATATGTTAGCCTTCAATACAAAACCAAATATTTGGACAATTTTTACGCTGGGTCGCAGCAACAGTAATTAAAATTAATGTATAACTCCTGGTTTAACCACAAATTATGTTGCACCACTTAAAACTATTTCAAAATATAAAAAAGTTTTAATGTAAACCTATCTTTAGATTTTACTTCAAAAGTAAATTAGTTTTAATGTATAACACTAAAAAATTTAAACTCCAATTTAAAATGTGATCCATTAACTTTAAACTGGCAGTTTAAAGGTTCAACTTTCAAAATGGCGGCACATTCAAGAGGGAAAAGGCTTCCTTAAAAACAGAACTACAAAAAAATGAAAAAGGACAGGTTTAACCCAGTAGCAAGGAAACCATTACAAAGCTGAACAGAAAAATTGGACCATTTGCTAAACAATCTTTGTTCGTAGCTAACATGACACTCAGACCGAACCCTTTATTATATTAATGTAGGAATTTCATGGCCATGATGTTGTACTCTGAAACTGTGGGAAGGACACATAATACAAATGTCAGCTTTACATTAAGTTGCATAAATAATAATTCATAATTCTAGATTTACTCATTTCCGATGTACTTCTGCAAAAGTCAGATTAGAATTAATCTTAATTAATCTTTTGCTCTTACAGTGCACAATTACCTTTCTTATGCCACTTGCCATTTCATCCTATATTGTACTCCTTTCCAGAAACTTGGTAACTTTGTGGTGTCAGCATCTTTGACAGCCAAAGTAAGAGTTCATCACATTCTCCAAATTGTCAAATCAAATCTGTCTTGTTTCCTTTATTTTTTTGTTATTGAACAAAATGTTTCCTTAGCACACAATCTTGAGTACTGTCAGTCATCAAACGTTTGCCCTGAACTTGTAGTCAGAAGGATACTCTCTGCTTTAACATAAACTTCCAATTTAAGTCAGAATTCTGTCAAGTCAAGACTATTCGATCTGAATGCAATTTTTAGTCGGTTCCTTGTGTTTAAACATCTTTTATTGTTTAAGGTCCTTGGTCTCTTTTGCCTCTGGCTATAACAGTGGTTGCTTACCAATTGACATGGTATGAAATATTGCATTAAAACAACTCGAGAGATAAGTATAAACCGAGGTTGAAGAAAAAGTAAACCATGTTCAGTGTGAAAAAGCACCACAGTTAACTCTGATGGTTCTTGCCTTTCTCTCAATACTTTGTGGAGTCAAAATAAAAATAACTTTAGGGAAATTCACCTCCATTCCTACTGGGACAAAAGGCAATGTTGTGTGTAAAATGCTTAAAAATAAGGATTTTAGAAGGTTACCAAAACAATATTTAATGGACAAGTCCCATCATTCAATAATGATTTGACCCAGACAGAAAATATACCCAGAAATACTGTCTTCAGTTTCACATCATTTAAAAAATAAGGCATACATGTTTCTTACATTAAAAACCTTCAACTTTTAAAAATTGACAAAAAAAGAAAAATAATAATAATAATAAAAAAACAAAACCCTTAAGAATAACATGCACTACTGCTCAGCCCAATTAAACAATTGTTCAACCTGACTACATGTGATGTCGCAGTGGGATTTCTGTTTAATGTTCAGCTCTACTGTAAAAGTTTTCTGGTACGTTTTCATTACGAGCTGAGATTGGTAGTGTATATCTAATGTGGCTCCCTCTCCCTCTGATGTAAGTGCAAACATTGTTATCTGAGCACAAGAAGTCTCCATTGGAGAGATGGCTGTGAGAGGAGCCTTTTCCATATTGCATCAACAAACTGATTCCACTTCCTGAAAGGAATAGCTTTAGCATTTCCACAAAGGTTTGATGGTAGTCCCCACTGACCAAACATCAGACACAGAGTTAAAAAGCAGTATGCTGGGCTTTCCCAACACATTCATCCAGGCTTGTTGTAGATTAAGTCCTCCCATCATACACAATTGACATGACAATTTTTTTTTAATGTTTAGATTTCCACCTACCAAATCTGAGCAGAGAGGGCCAGACCAAAAAAAAACAACTAAAAGGTTACAAGCTATCCTGCAGCTCTTTGGCCTTGGTCAGGATGGTGTGGACATCAGAGATGGGGTAATCCTGTGAGGAGCATCAGTAAAAGACAGAAAAAAAATTAATAAATAAATCACAGCTAAAGTTAGTTTTAAGAACATCAGTTTCCCTGTTTATCATAAAAAGCCTTACCTGCAGTAATCTCATATTCACTGTAAAGTCTCCGGCCAGTAAGTTATCTCGGATGAGTCTGTGGACAGAAGACAACAGAAACCATGATCCGCATGAAGACTCAGAGTTATCAGGGTTGTAGGACAACAGGGAGCACAATCTAATGAAGCTCACATGAGCATCGCGCAGCACACAAGGATGAGGAAGTGGAATCTATCCTGGTCAGAAAACAAGGTGTCCCATATACGGATGACATCTGGCAGAAGGAACTCCTGAGATAACAACAGGGTCAGCCAGCGGAATGTAAAATACTGTGGTTTGATGTTCTGCTCTTCCTGTGTGGACAGAAAAATTGGAGAAAAGGGGAGAAAATGGCAATATTTAAATTTAAGCATTTTTTAAGCAAGAGTGCAATACAATTTTTGGTCCCATGTTCCAGATCTTTTTTTCTTTGTCTAGTATCTAGTAAACTATTTATTTTGGGGTTTGGATTCTTGGTTGGACACATAAAGCAATTTTAGGCATCACATCGGTCTCTGTGAACTTGTGATGGGCATCTTTTCCTGTTTTCTGACAATGAAAGACAATGGTCTAGAGATTTTTTGATAATAATAATAAAAAAAAACTGTCTGGCAGTTCTAATATATATATATATGATTTATGAGTGAGTTTAATGCTTCAAGCACGCAAGTTACTCTGACAGTGTAAATCTGGCGCAGACAGACAGCCCAATGGAGAGGAGAGTAGTGAGTGAGATGCTCTGGTCACAGTCTCCAGGGAAAGCTGGAGCTGCATCGCTGGATTTTGGAGGTACAGGCTTTTGGAACTGACAACCTGTGGTTTGAATGTGCAGCTGCTCCACTGCTCGTTCAAAATCATTAACATTTAGAGGGCAGCCCAAGAGAGCGGTATAGGATGGGCAGGATGTGGGAATGAGCCTTTGAGTTTACCAGCTTGAGATAGAGCTCCAGGTCCTTGTCTTTCAGCATGGAGTACACGCTCTCCATCTTATATGTGATGCCACACTGAGAGTCATCCAGGCTCTTAATGAAGTTGTCTCTGTTTTCTGACATCAGATTGGTGAAACAGAAGAACGTATCTGCTTCAGCGTGCTCTGAACAAGGAAGCAGAAAGAATTACATTAACCTCCTGAGACATGTTAACATTTATCTTTGAATGTTACCAACCAACCTTTCCATTGGCCGTTGGGGTCTGTGGCAAATGTATAGTAAATTGGTCCAACAATTTCATTCATGCCCTGTACGTAGGCAATCCCAGGGTTAAGCTTGGCATAAATAAAGAGGATCCGCTCCACCACCTCCCAGTGTGCCTCACTCCCACTGGGCAGCACCTCATATTCGTTAGATGGATACAGGTTCAATGCCTTTCCTGGTGAGCTGACCTGGAAGAACAGATTCAGTTTATCGTTATCAATGGTACCGTTTTTCTGCAAAACACTGTATATTGTTTAACTGCAGCACAAACAGAAAGAAAGGAGCATCTTGTTGTGTCATATTACAGGAGAATGACTAGACACCATGTCACACACTTTACACTAAACTGCCAAAGTAGAACATTAAAGTAAAAAAAAGTAACAGTAAAGTAAAACATTACATACTGCATTTCATACATACTAATGCTCAAGTGTTAGCATGAACACCAAATGAGTAGTGAGCATTTACTGTTATGTGGCATACAAAGATTGATTATAAATTTATTAGAGGTTATTAGTGGTTTGCCTTTATTTAAATGATTTATCTGCTTTCAAATATTCCTAATCCTTTTTCTTTTATGAAAGAAGAAACTGAGTCTATTTTCAATCCCTCCTTTTTTGCAGTTTAGGTCTGGTTGTTCTGGTGTAACCAGGGTTGACAAGCTACCAGGCAAGCAAACCAGGGTTTGTTTTATGTGAACCACACAAGTCAAAGCAGAGTTCACACTGCAGGACCTTGCCCTGTTGTTTCAAGTGTTTTTGGTGATCACTGATAAACTGCTGCCTGATAAGAAATGAACTGGCATTCACACGACTATCTGTGAACTTTAGAAAGATGGGATTTGAGAGCTTGACAAGAGCTCACTGATGCCTGAGAAAGATCAGGAAGATAACAAGCAGGGGAGGGGAGGAGTCAAGAAGGAGAGACATAAAGTGCACCTGAGCAGGAGTGAGAGACCAGAACTATTTTTATCTCCTTACTTGACTTTTGGTGCTTATCAGCACACAGAACAAGTCAGCTTTGTCTCCCAAAAATGGAAGGAAAAAAAACCCCACAGTTTGGAGAGCAGATAGACTCCTCAGGGATTCCACATAGTGACAGATCTTGTAATGTGTCACCCTCTGTTGTTGATAAGTCATCTAGCGTGCAAACCACAACAACTTGATCTAACAGCTTTAAAAGTCATCCAGTGTGGCCGAAGCATCAAGTTGTGGAAAAACGCCCTCGGCCTTATTTGAATTTGTATGCAAGGGCAGAAATCCAACAGACTTCAATTCATCTTCAAATGAAATCCAGATTGACAAAGTGTATTATTTAGTGACCTAATCAAAAATTTCACTGCAATACAGCCCAGCTTTCATCCAGAGGAAAACGATTCTCCTCTTGCTTCGTCTGACATGACAATAGTGTCATTTCTCCACTTCGTCTGACAAAACCTCTTTGCAACAGCACATTCAACATTCCACTTACTTTTGTCCACAATAAATTTTTACATAGGAGCTCCGAGTTTGTAAACATTAACTTGACAATTAAACACAGATTGTTTTTCTGTTCTTGTCCGATTCTTTTGAGCATGCTCTCTTGAAATGACTATATCCAAAGCCACAATCCCTTCGCTGAGTATTCAGTGCTCCCTAAAACTATGTGCACATAAACCAAACTGTATTTCCCACAGACAGAAACACATTAACAGCCACTTACATTGGTGACTCCACTGCGGTTGCGGTTTACAGTTTGTGCTTTCAGAGTAGTCTGTTCAACTCGTCGACGTAGTGTTTCATAATCATTCTGAGGATCCAAGATAAGTTGGCAAGGATATTCTGTAGGACGCTGGAAGAACGCCATGTCTGGGTACAGCCGCCTGAATAAGTGAACACAAACACTCAGATCATGTTCTATATTATGATCATTTTTAAAGAAGAACTGTCTTAACGCCACGATGACAGGATGCAGTCTTTTGGCCTCGTCTTAAGGCTGATATTTCAGTTTACAGTCATATTCTACCATCAAGATCACACTAACTGATCTGAAGTATTGGTTTAAAAGTCATACCTTACATCCTTGTCGATCTGTAGCAGAATTTCATTATCTTTGAAGTATGTATTCCACCTGCTGTCTGGGTTGGGATTTAGAGGCTGAAAAAGATCAGAGTAAACACAGGCACATTTCATCATTGCCTCAGTTAAAAGAGACTTGTTACACCTGTGTGTGAATGAAGAGTTTACTGACCAGTTTATTATTTATTAGTTTCTGATTAATTTTACAGCTTGAATTTTCACATTTTCTGTCTTATTTTACTGTTTTCTTACGGTGCTCACTTTTACATATGCACACAGTTATTAATATTAGTTTATACATATAGTATGAAGTTCACTGTATGTAGGTTAAACAGTTAGATGGCAGAGTAAATTGGGCTGGAGATGTTGTCTTGCTTTCAGTATACAGTTTTCAGTAGGTATATTCATACAGACATATTCCAACCTGGATCAATTCATGCCACACAAGGTGTCCTCATAATGTACACATCTCAACACACGAATACAACATGTTCACTATCTACCAAATATACATCAAATGTACACAGGAAGTATAACCTGAGGTTGTATTCAGCTGAGCACATAAGATAAATAATGCATTTGTCAATTATGAAACATGAGTTGGAATATTGTTTTGGATAAATGGACTCAGACTCTCACCGTTGCAAAGTCACAGAAGTGTGTTCACACAACTAAACACATGCCCTGTGTGTGAGTTCAAGCCGAATGTTTGTAACTGATGAATATCAACTGCAGTTTATGTGTCAGTGCCCTTAAAAGCCCGGCTTCTGCATACACTGGTTGTTCCTTTTCCTCCTCTTGAATGGAGAATCATAGTAGCCATTAGCATTGAGGTACTAACTACTTTACATTTAGCAAATAGTTTCATTGATCAAAGATTCATTTCAGCTGAACACTGCTGTTGAAAAAGAGCACCAGAACAGGGACTGGACTCACATGGTCCTCCATCGTAACATCTTCTCTGGACAGGCCCAGGTTGGCTTTGGCAATACCAGGCTGGATGATCATTTCTTTTAGGAACTGGGAATACACTTCCCTATCAGAGAGAGGACACAAAATGGAAGAAGTGAAACTTAACTAAACCTAAGCTTCCTATTTTAATCTCAAGGTTTACCATGGATTAAAACATTCTCATCTGTATTCATTTACATTCAGTAGTAAAAGTGCAAAATTAGTTGATAAGTCTGTTGACAGACAACTAATCACAAATCGCAAAGTATTTTTTTGACTATTTGAGGATTTGGGGTTGTTAATCAGACAAAACAAACCATGTGAGGATGTCATCTATGTCATCTGGGGCTTCTGGGAAATTGTCATGGGCATTTTTAAACAGTTTCCTGACATCCTTTAGACTGAGCAAACAATTGATTAACAGAAAAAAATCTAACAGATCGATGCATAATGAAATAATCATGAGTGATTTGCTGAATCTAATATAAACAAGGAAAAAGGAGGTTGTGGTTGTGGTGGGGAGAAGGCGGTTTCTTCCTAGCAAGATTTACCATTGAGAGACCATGATAATAAAAAGCCTTAGCTCTGTGAGTCATAGCTAAAATGTTTTTCTTTTTTTTTTTTTTGGCAGCTAACAACATTAGCTAATGCCATCAACTACACTGATTGATAGCAGCTGATTTTGTCTTTAGAGTCTTCAACTCTAAACCTCTTTTGATTGGAGGGGTGTACTACGTAATTAGATTTAGGGGTGATCAAGATTCGTTGAGTTTTAAGACAGAGTTTTCAAAGTCACTAAAGTGGCTCTCTTTTAACCTGGCCTGGTCACCTTGGTAACTGTAAACCACACCTGGCAAGGTTATGTTGAGAGCTCTGGATTAAAACTAGCTACATGTATATATGCAACTTTTCAATTGTTCTTTTCAGAGCAGTGTTGGCATTGCTGTTTTTTCGCTGGTGGAACCTACATACATTAATGTCAATGCAGGCTTTTTTTTTTCTTGTTTGCTTCAGGTCATAATGCTGTAAAATTTTCTACACCATAAAATCAAAACACCTAAAGAACATTGAGGGCACAGCCAGCACAGATCGCTCTGAATTATATTTTTATAAAAAATATTAACTTGCAAATGAAGACGACCAATACTTTTATGCCAGCATTCCTTTTTTCCCCTCTTTCTCATTCGCAGCAACAGTGCTGCTCTTTGCTGTAATATTCTTTTACATTATTCATATCTCTCCAATAGAATAATCAGTTCCCTTTAGACTGAAGTTGACCACATGGAATTTTGGTCAATTTTGTATGAAAGAAGAGTCAAATAAAGCAATATACTCTTTTTATATTGAAATGGTAAACGGAGCCTGATGAAGAAGGCTGAGGTAACAAAGAGAGTTGAGAAAAACCATCATGATACTCACTATCTGACTGGAGTTTTAGGTTTTCTCGTGCAAGTTCATGCTAAGAGAGCTTGTCCCTGTTGAACTTTCCTTGTAGTATACCTCCAATTTAAGAAGCACTCCTTACCTCTGCTTTTTCAGGAAAGATTCCCATAAAGTCTGATCGAGAGGTAGATAATTGAGAAGTATCTGAAAAGAAGGTAAAACAATCACTCGTCAGCAACACATTTATCAGTCATGAACTGCTCTGTGATGACACAACATTTACAACAGTTGTAATATTGGCTTAGTTTTGTTGCATTTTTTGTCTGCTGAAGTTTTTTAAACCGTGAATAATATTTTCTTGTGATGCCCAGAGGTGAGACAGAAAAGGTAGCTTGGGGTTGTTGAATATGATTAGTCTAATAGATGCACAGTCTTCATGAAAACTTCTTCAAAAAGAACAAGTATTTAACAAGGTTGTGCTGTTGCAGATGGTTTGCTGAGTCCCACTTTGAACACTCATCTGAGCAAACCTCAAGGAAAAAATTAAGAGAAGATAAGATTACAAAATGTTTCTGTAAGGGGCCTGATGTGTCATGCACATAAGTTCCCTACAGCACAGAGGCAGGGTAACTTACTTTCCAGCAAAGTGCTCGTATTCCTCCTTCAAATGGGATTCCTGAGTTGAATAAAGGAAGGCAAGGTTAAATACAAAACAACAAAGTACCTACACTACATTTTTTTCACTTATTACTCCACACAAGTGTAAAATTACCATTGAAACACAGCTCTCTCAGTGTTTTCAAGTTTATGTTTTCCTCACTTAAGGTTACTTTGAATTCCTGTATCCTGAAATAAGAAAAAAAAAACATGGTGAGAACCTCTTTAATTTCTAAATCACAGACAGTGAATCACTGACAAAGTAGTTCATACTTTCATTGACACAATGTGAACTCACTGATGTTGTTTTTGATTTGAGGTCCCAAGTCTTAAGTGACAATTAATGCAAAGGAATACTCTGACTTTTAAGGAAGGGCACATGCTTGCTTGGGTTGGATGAGAGGATAAAAGCCACTCTCACGTCTGTCTCATTAGTATAAAGCAAGATCCAGGGGGTGATGAACTTTGCTTAGTATAAAGACAGGAAAGAGTTAAAGGGAGATTTACTTAATATATATATTTTTTATTTTTTAATATTATAAACACAACCAGCAAAAAAGCTGATATACACATTCTGCAGTATATCAAACTAGTTCAGACAAGAGGGGTTGATGATAAGGACAAGGAAACATTTTTTGGGAATTTAAACCTTGAAGCTTTTACCATCCACTGGGAATAGAAGATGTTACTAAATGATCTCTTAATCTCTTCCATAGCTTCAACAAACTTTTCTGTTTATAAAATTTAAAGAGAGAGAAAAAAAAGATATGCAAATATACATTTAATACAGAGGATGTAAGGATCTAGAGGACATAGATAAATATATAGAAATACAAGGTACAAGGTATTTTGTCGGAGTGAGAAATCAGTCACAGGAATCTTGATTGGTATGTGGATCGGTGATGCTAGTCCCATATCTAATCAGTGAATTTCCAAACATGGGGCACAGGTGTGCTGTTAGAAAACGGTATGTGCCGGTAGGAATGGCTGTGTATCATTAGGGATGTGTTTATGTGCTGGACCACTGGTGACACACTGTCGGCTGACTTTTGATCTCTGCTTCAGTCATGGTTGTGGAGAAAATCAAAAGGTCAGACATATTGACTGCGAATTCTTCCTCACAGTGTAAGCTAAGGTGTAATCTAATATCTACTAAACACGTATGACAGCCTCCAAGGAGCATCCACACTTCTGTGACACAACAATGTATTTATGACACCTAATGAACACAGCATTTATTGTAATACGTGGTGTTGGGCTGCATTTCAATGTAGATCTAAACAGCTTCAGCTTCAGTGTATATTTTTAGTATTATATGTGAAGAAGATTTCCGGTGGGTAGCAATTGTTTTATAAACAACGTAGTCAGTAAACCAGTAAACCATGTACTTTAAAGTGATCTGAGTTTTTCGTCTTTATTCACTTTACTGAAAACATATTCAGTGAGTAAAACCGTTGTCTATGGGGCCTTGCACATCTGCAACGGACCTACACCATAATGTACACGGAGGTAATGACATCAAACAACAAACCACCTTTGCTCAATTTCAGTCATAACATATATTGTTAATTAATATTAAACCTGTTTACTATGAGTTGTGATAAAAAGTAATTATAATAATATGGGATGGTGTTTTTGGGTGGAAAAACACTTTAATATTAACATAAGGAGTTCAGAACACATAAACGTAAGCAACTTTTAGCGATTCTTACGTGTAATTAATGGTAATGACTGACACCTTAAATTAAAGTAAAAAAAGAAAAAAAACTACACTGAGAAAATGGCAATTACATGGGAAAAATGATTAACACAGTCTCTCTCAACTGTACCCAATGCGTTTTCCAGGGAAGCATAGGCTGGCTAATTTTACATTTGCTGGTTTACTGACAAGAGACACTTACGTAATCTTTATTCGTTCACCTTTGCACTGGCTGAAACACACTGTCAGCAAATATATAGCTAGATGATAGCTGATTGTTAGCCACTTAAGCTAAAGGGAAGTATGATGTGTCAGCTGATGTGCTAACGGAGCTAGTGTAACGTTAGCCACTTAAAACGATGAAGTTGTTGTAGCGAAATGGTTAACTTATGAAGCGCCACAGTAACTCGCTGCTATAACCTTAAATGAGACTATTTTTAATGAGCAAGATTACATTAGCATGAGCGAACTGTTCGTTTTGCAACACTTGCCTTAAACCTCAACTTAGCCTATGTTTGGTTAGCTGTTGCTGCTAGCTTAACACTGAAGTTGATACCAGTTTTGTGGTTGGGATGCTAGCTGAGACAATATATTATGTCCGACCGGGTTTTCACCATTAATGCGTCCATCGTCCCATATGAAATCAATGATTTACATGTGTCTTACCTGTTTCTATACGCAGTAGACATGTCTGTGCAGGCGGTGGTCTATTCCTTTAACTGTTTCCAAAAAGGAATGAATTATTAGCCAGAGGGAAGTCCTCCTTGTACTTCCGTCTTTGCATCAACACCGTGGACGCACAGCACGCAGCTGTTTGGACCCGCAGACAACTGGCCTGTCAGTGAGCGGCTTCATGCACCAGAACGGTCCCCCTCCCCAAAACGCATCGTTCGCTCTTGTTTCCTCAACGCCATCCAGCTACAAAGGTTTCATATTACGTCTCTTCCGTATTGTCAAAGATTACAGATACATTGATGCAACATATTGAACTTATGGATGCAAGCAGATTTTTTAAAATAAATATGCAGTTAAAGATGCACCACTTTCAAACAACAAGTCATAAATATTTGATTAATTAGATTGTTATTGTGTAAAATTAATAACTTTCGCTTAGGAAGTAGAATGGTAGTAGAATATTGTTGGATCTTGCCCCGTTTGTTGTTTGTAGAAAATGACAGCCGCAGGAGGGCAGAAAAGCAGTAAGAGAAAAAAAGCCCTACGTGGTGAGCGTATTAAAACTGATGAAATAAAGGAATACAACAGTGTTTGTCTGGATATATTCATTGTTCTGTGTCTAAGATTGTCCATATTTAGTTGATTTTCCGTAATTTAGTTCTGCATTAAGATTCAAAAGGCTTTTGCTGTAAGTCATTGTATCCAGCAAGAGCCATTAAAAGTTATTCAGCCATAGAGGCTCGTCCTGGGAACACGGGGCCAAAACCAGGAAAGTCTTTTCACCTATCCATCCATCAGACAACTGACCCTTTGGCCCTCCCTGAAGAGAGCGAAGGCTATATATTACACACGCAGACAGGTTATAAATACAGCTCGAGTAAACTTAGAAGAGTTCAATATTAGACACAGAAATCAAAGTCCTGACCAGAATCATAAAGCGTTTTTGGCAGACTGATGTTTTATATCACATGGCAGACAAAAAAAAACAAATCTGATTGAACTTTGAACTTATAGTTGCGCGACACAAGCCTTAAAAACAAATGGGTTTCATGGCGCAGAGATGTCGTTGATGCATTCTGTGTGAATGAAAGGCTGAAATCGGAAACCATACTACTTTCTATTATTAAAACTTTGCCACTTTTGCTATTTAGTTTGTGAAGGGCTATTTATAAATGCCAGAGCTCTTAGGGAACACCCTGACAGGGGAAATACTAAAGGTCTAAAGCATAAGACTACAGTTTAAATGTAGAGGATTCCGAAATATTTCTCAGTTAATGTTAATTTTCAAACATTTTTGTATTTCAGATTTGACATACTGTTTATTTTCTTTATTTGATTAAAAAGTGTTTAGAAAAAAAAATTTCAGATAGTACTTTCATTGGATTTGAAAGTCTAAATAATGTCCGCTAAATTTAATCGAATGTAATCAGTCTGCTGCATAATTATGCAACCTGCATAATTATGTCGGTACAAAAGGCTTTCTTTAGAAGCATCTTATTGTTTTAAGGGTGTAACAAAGGACCCAAATAGATACTAAAAAAACTGAAAAAGAATTTTGCCTTGACGAAACAAGAATTTGTATTTATTCCCTGGCAAAGAAGGAAAGCTCTGCAAGAAAGGACAGTGTTAGTGTGGCTTGAAAAAAATATTGTTGGGCACAAAATCAAGTAATTTTACACGAACACTGTTTTTTTTATCGCATTCTGGGAGTGCAAAAACATTTGTAACACATTTGAAACCAACAAAATATACACGCAGTTAATGAAGAGGTTGTGGTGCCATTCAGGATCGGGGGCCACATACATTAAAAGTTAAATTAGTTTTAAAAATCTAGTTTAGATTAAAAAAATAAAATGTCCTCGAAGTCGATTAAACAGAAACATGTTTTGCATGGAGGAATTTTAATTTAAAAAGGGCACCCATTTATCTTGTACTCGGTGTGTTTTCATCATTCTGTACTACTGTCACAACAGCCAAAATATCGATAACATAATGATAATCATTATTTTGGTAAATAACACCAATGTAGGGTCACAAATATTTTTCGGCGCTTAAAGAATCATAACAAAATAATAAGAATATACTTTTGGCATGTTTAACCATAAAGTGGAATACGGAGTAATGAAAGTAGAAGAAGAGGAAGAGGAAGAGGAAGAGCAGGAGGAAGAGATGGGAAAAAAGAAGGAGGTGTAGTACAAGTAGGAGGGGGAGTCTGTTTGTTGACATCGGACGAAAACGAAAATCAGATGAGTGAAGACTGGTGGTAATAGCTACATTTCTCGCCCTCATCAAGACATATAGTCTTGGAGAAAGCTAAGGTAGAGCACTGACTGATGAGCCATGCGCTCAGACACCGCTGACCACTGTTTGTACCCTCTATTTACACACACAGCTCCTAGCTAGCGCTAGCACCACAAGCTAAATTAGCTAACATCATAGCAGGGAAAGTCATCGCTAGCCACAAGCTAATTTAGACGCTGAAATACAATGGTGATGCCGTATCGGCAGTTTAAGGCTTAACTAAGGATAACAAGTGTTCCTCTTCAATTCTTAGGAGTGTTTTGAGTTGGTAGGTTCACATTTTTAGTCTGTTCGTCTGTAGCTATCTAGCATTAGTGTTGTTAAAGTAATTTATTGTACAGTGTAGCTAGCTAGCTAGCCATCTTAGTATCAGACTGCTGTTTCTCACTTAGGATTCATTGCTATTTGCGGTTGACAAACAAACTAGGACTACCAACCAAAAAACAGGACAAGGTAGTTCATTAGCTTCGAATTGTTGTCAGGAACAATTCATCTGAAAATAAAAAGGTGAGATAATTTTTGTAGTCATGCTGAAACAAGTTGGTGCAAAGTAAGCCAACAATAGTTGCTAACAGTTTTCAGCCATAGGCATGACGGCTACGAATGCAAAGGTCTCCGTTTATTATTGAAGAAAGGCATTTTGACAGGCATATGTCTGACTGTGAATTTAGTAGACACTGAAAATTGAACAGTATGTCGATGTAAAGGATTATTTCCTGACTGTTAAAGATGGAATATCATTAACTTATTATAGTTGTTTACTCCTTTAAAGCGCCCCATACATCACATTTTAGACAAGTAAAAGCTATATCGGTCCGAAACATCAATGTTTACCTGCAATGAGTGGCAAAATTATTTGAAAACGGAGCAGTTAATAACTTATAAGTGTAGTGACATTAAATATGCACTACCTTCATTCACATTATTCTTTTAATAATCACTTAGAATGAATTCAACAGGACTTATTCAGCTTAGAATGAACCTTGGTCTATTTCCCATGAAAGTCTGTTGTTGAAAGAAATTGTTTTAAATTCTTAACTTTGCTAAATGCATGTCTTACAGGTTCCCTGTACTGCCCTTTCTTTGATCTGAGCTGGAGAAGAAGGGGCTAACATGGCAGCCAAAGCAGGAGACAACCCTGACAGCCTCATGACTCTGGCAACAGTGTTCTGCCTTAGGAACCTAAGAAAGACCATGTGCTGTCAGGGATTCAGGAACAAGCTTTGCCTCCGCTCGGACATCTTCCTTCCCAGCGAGATCTGCGACAAGTTGGTCAATACGTACGTAGCAGTATACTTCAGTGATGTTTACTAAATTGAAAAAAAATCCATCTCTTAGATAACAAGATATAGGATAAATTTATTAGCATTTCACAACATAAAATTGTATAACAAAGCATAGATTCTTTGTATAGTTTCCTTAAGAAATAAAACTGTTGACAAGCTTGTTTTTTTCAAGGGTGGAGATGTGTGAAGTCCATGACAGGTTCTCTTAAACCTAAAACTGTTCACCTTTATCCTCTTCTGCTCCACTGATGTAGATAGGAGTATGTGTGTCCTTGCCCCTTTCTGTCCAAAATCAAAGGCAGTTGTTTTCTGTGCTCTCACTCTGCAAGATTGTTGATTACCTCCTGGTATGAACTCACATATAGAAATCTGACTGCTGATTAAGGGGTGGTATCTTGCGCGAACTTTATAGTGTAACTATCTCTGTCAGAGACTGCGGTCATGGGTTACAGTGTGAACAGGAATTGTATGAGCAAACAGCCCTTGGGGGCTTTGGAAGGGGTGTGATCACCAGTCCAAACAGTCCAGTATCCAGTTGCAGAGTGCTAGGTCTTCCAAACAGTTTTATGGGGGGGTTGTGTTGGAGTGGAGTTGGCATCCTTGAAGGATCTGTTGGTTCCAGAAATGGAAACTGTTCACGATCCAAGCTGGACAGGATGTTGCACTTGATCTCCTGAATTTTTTTTTGTTTTGTTTTTTAATTTCAATAAAATTTGGATGAGCCAGCACAATAGTGTATGGTTCACCACAAAACCTGTCTGTAACCAGGATTGACAATGTTTTTCTCACTTTATCTGTCTCTCCTTTATTTCACTCTGTGCATACACAATGAGTGAGAAAAAAGCTGCAGTGAAGATAAAGCTTGTCAACAGTGATTTTAAACTGGCTTGGTAGTAAACAGCTCATTAACTTGCTGACCCCTTTAGATGTTTTAGCTGAGCCAGACCAGATCTGTTAAAGTTTTGTCCTTATTTTTCTCTGTGAAAATTTTAGAATTTAATGTTGTCATTTGATGCATTTAATGCAGTCAAAGCCCTAGGCAGAGACATCCTAAGGAAACACCTGATAACACTGCCATGGTAAGCTGGGTAAAATTTAGAAATGGGAAAAAATGAAATTAAAATTTTATTGTAGAAAAAGATTGACAGCACTCTTGTGGATACTAACAGGATGTAACCAACAGATAAGACTGCACATATGACTCTTTGTTAAGGAAATCAAAACAAGCATAAAATGAGTTTAGCACAATTGCCACTGTGGCCTTACACTTGATGAGAGTGCCCCTACTTTTTTAGCCTGTGATGTCCCAGATTGCTTGCCACATATCTTTTGAGTTATTAGAGTCATGGTCCATCAGTTCACTGGTGCCCCCTTTTTGCCAATGTTCCTTGCCTTACTACTAGCTTTCAGTCTTGCTCTGGCAGTGCTGGATGCTTTCTTTTCCTTTTCCTTTCATGACTGAAAGGCAGCTTTTATACTGCCATTTATTGTCTTTCTGTTCACCATACTATCATTACTGTATATTCCCCAACACTGATGTCGTTTTATTGTGGGGCAGCATCTCTGCAATTGTGCCAGTCTGTGCACTTAAACAATTCTGTGGGGCTACTTTAGCTATCACATATAAGCAATTTTTACGTATGGTGTGAGCTTCATGTTAGTGTGTTGGCTCTAGACAAGGTCCCCAAGTGCAATAGCTCAATGATAAGACAATAGTTTTATGGGAGCAGTCGTTCCTCTTGCGGTAACATTTGGTTTGATCAGTGACCATAAGATTCTGTTGGCTGATTGTTTTGGTGTTTGCCGTTCCTGATATAATCCTGACATTTTCTTTTGCAATGTTGATGAGAATATATCTTTCATATATTATACATGCTTCAACTTTGGCACCATTCAGGACAAAAATTCTCCATATTTGTTACAATATTACATTTTCATGGTCATTAATTGGATTTCATTCTGGGTTTCTGTTTTTTTTTTGCTTATATGTTTGTTTGTTCTTTTTTAATCAGATATATGGAGTTGGTCCATACTGACAGTAACTTTGAACCAGAGGAGAGCTTCTTCCAATTATTCTCAGACCCTCGAAGCACCAGACTGACCAGGGTACAGCTGAGAGAAGACATTGTTCATGACAGAGATCTGGAGGCCATTAGAAAACAGGTGGGTTTGCACAAATTGGTCAGACACAGTTTTTTCAGAATAAACTGATGACATCTTTAGGGAGACCGTTCTTTTTCATCACCAACTAAAAATTGACTAAAAAAATTCAATTCAATTCAGTTTTATTTATATAGCGTCAAATCACAACAAAGTTGTCTCAATACACTTTACATATAGAGCATGTCAAGACCACACTCTAAATACATTGATAATCTAAATTTATATGAACCCAACAATTGAAAGCAATTCCCATATGAGCAAGCACTTGGCGACAGTGGCGAGGAAAAACTTCCTTTCAACAGGCAGAAACCTCGGACAGATCCAGACTCA
>JAQNCA010000013.1:1106448-1124753 GCA_029783725.1 Acanthurus tractus
ATGAGCAAGCACTTGGCGACAGTGGCGAGGAAAAACTTCCTTTCAACAGGCAGAAACCTCGGACAGATCCAGACTCAGAGGTGGGCGGGATCTGACAGCTCCAGTTAGGTTGAGAGAGAGGGGGGGATAGATAGAAAGGTTGAGAGAGCACAGCTAAGATCAGCAATCCTGGCGCAACCTCAGTCCATGGGTATCTGCGAGACAAGAAAGCACAAAGACTCTGGGGAAGGTGGCAAGTTAGTAAAGACATGAATTGGGCATGGATGCACGAAATATGCAGAGAGAGATGCGAGAGAGGAGCTCAGTGTGTCATGGAGTCCCCCAGCAGCCTAAGCCTATTTAGCAGCATAACTATGGGCTGGTGCAAGGCGAGCCTGGGCCTGCCCTAACTTTAAGCTTTTTTTTAAAAAGGAAGGTTTTAAGCCTACTCTTTAATGTGGGGAGGGTGTCTGCCTCCCGGACTGAAATTGGAAGATTGTTTGTTCCACAGGAGAGAAGCTTGATAACTGAAGGCTCTGACTCCCAATCTACTTTTAGAGATTTTTGGAACCACCAGTAGGTCTGCGTCCTGAGACCTTAATGGTCTAGTCGATTAGTAGGGTACTATGAGCTCTTTAAGATAAGATGGTGCCTGGTCGTTAAGCTGTTTGTACGTAAAAATAAATAATAGAAATGGATCTTTGCTCAATCACTTTGTACAGCGAAATCAAGGATGTTTTTTTTTAAGTTTGTAGTTTTGGCCATCATTTCCATCAGGTAATAATAACATTCTCCTTACCAACCTAATCATAGAGACATAGACCCAACAGTAGATGATCATTAAATAGTGTTGAAGAAGCAACCTAATGAAAGAAATTCTATCCATCTGACCCTAATCAAACCCTTGTATTTGGAAATGAAAAGGAGGAAAACCTAAACGTTTTTAGTTGTAAATAACTGTTGGATTTTAGAAAATTGCTATCTTCTCTAATTATGTTTAATTATGGTTTGCCCTATTTACCGTTGGTGTGCATGCATTCAGTTTCAGAAGCCAGTTAACAATGATACCGTCCTCCCAATGCTTGGTCGATACTTCTTAACACAACTGTACTCCTTTTGATACCAAGTACTTTACTTTACTCCTCATTCTTGTAACTAAGGATGCATGGTAAGACTTTCTCCTTAGCCAATACTGATTTATTACCTGCTTCTAATGGCCAAATTTGATAGTTAATTTAATTTAATTTACATTTTTGTATTTTCAAAACTTGTAGTTTATACACACCTGGAATTAAGGGAATGGACAATGGACAGCTGTACTTCGTAAAGTGCATGTTTTCTTTCTGTGGCTCTTATAAAACATAAAGACAATGAAGAAGTATTTTGCCAAGAGTATTCAGAGTAGATGTATGCACTGGTATAGTATGTCTAATCAAACCTGAATGCATGCACACAAAGAAAGGAAACAAAAAGTTAAGTGCACTCCTCAAAAAAAAGAACTGAAAACCAGTGACTGCTTAGTCTGCAAATGAAACAAAAAGAATACAGTATGCTGGCACTTATGTCATTTCATGCTAAAAGATTACCAAAGGAGGTTTTCCTGAAAACATATTGTTTTGTATACGTTTACATTTTCACTTAAATAGAATAGGGGTTTTTTTTTTTGGATGAGGGTTTTGTTCTGCCTCATAGAGCCTTTACAAAGTTTGTTATTTTGAAAGCGCCATGGGGAGATTTTTCTTGATAAAACAAAACATATGTGCCCTCACACATTGGGTTTCTTTTCTCATCAACCACATGTGCAGCCACGGAAAAACCACTTTAGATTATAGATGTGCCAGTACCATGGAATACAACTGGACTTTTCTCTTTTGATATCTAACTGTGTGTATTGGTATAGGCACTGATTCAGTACCAGTGCATTAAAAAACAAAACAAAACATAATATTTTATATATGATCTACTGTCCCTATATGTGTTTAATGTTTTGGATGTGCTTACAGTTTTATGAAAGGATTCAATTTCAATGCCCTTCCTTTGATGTCCACATATACAGTACTTATTTGCTCTAATAATTGATTAATTGTCGCGGCTTGGATTGTGTCGCAGTGTAAATGGATGAATAAGTGGAAGTGCAACAAATGTGAAGGGTTAAGTTTGCAATAAAAAGAAACCATATAATATAGTTTGATGCAAGTATTAATAAGCACATACATTCGAATGAAAAAATCTGCTTTCAAGTATTATCATACAAAAGCTAAACAAAAAAAAACTTCAGAACTTGTTTATGACCATATGACCAACAATGTTTTTCTTCTCTTTTTTCTTCTTTTTCATTAAGTCAACTGGAGAGATAACACAAGCTATTTATTGTTGTTATTATATACTTAAGTACTTTGCTATTTATGTAATAATTGGGAACAGGAAAAAATCATTTCCTTATTTGAATCATAATATATTCTTTTTTGTCTATATCAAATTCAGTATAAAAATATACATAAGTAATGCTCACTTTGTAAGTTCTGTGGTAAGACAAAGAGTCAAAACATAAACTCAAAATTCTAAATGTGTTCTGAAATACAGCAACCACTAGGTGGAGACATTAGGTGTCCAACGAGCACATTAACACATTTGCAAAAACTGCACATCATGAGGTTGAATGGCTAAATGTAGCAGTTCACAATTCAAATATTTTGTCAGTTTTATTTGCAGTATAACAAAGATACTACTGAAATTTAAAAACTGGTTTTAAAAATACTGTTACTACTAGGTGGAAACATTGTGTGCAGGAAAGGGAAGTACACAGACAGTGATATTGTTTTTAATCTTCTATTTTATATATTGCGATTATAGCATGAGCTTGATGAGCAGGAAAAGCTTAATGTAGTATTATAGCCCAATACTGATAATACTAATAATGATAATAATTAAGACTTTTTGTCACAACACTGCTTCACCTAATGACTTTTTCTTTTAAAATAATTTCTTTTAAAACTTTTTCTTCTGAAAATTGTCTATTTGTAACTAAAGCATTAACTAGAGATACAGTCAACGTTGAGGAAAACTAATGTGTTGTTCTGCATGTAGAATTTGTGTTTTGCACATATATTTTGGCTGGTGCACCTAAAATTGTAAGTAGCAAGTGGTGGCACTCTTACCACCAGTAGAAAAAGTTTGAAGCCATTCATCATAGTTTTCAGTGAAATTTGGCAAGACAAGCATTCACTAGAAATGTTATGATACATTTTTTTCCTTCCAGTACTGATACCTAAACTTTGTGTATCCGCTTATAGCAAGTACCAGTTCCACAGCTGTGCATTTTACAAGAATTCTTGGTAACACTTTCTTTAAAGCCTGTCTCTATGATGCATTGTACTCATTATGAATAACTCTGTTAATAATATAACTCATTATTAACACACTTAGAATGCACAGGTGTATTGGTGGTTGTGGTGATAATTAGGATAATGATTAGGATAATGAATTCTAGTTTTGTCTGATGTTTAACATAACCTTGCTTATAACTATGATTGTACAGCACCCTAGGGGAATTATAACAGATCATAAGTATTTTCATAATGCATTATAGATGCATGCTTTAAGTAAAGTCTTACAAGATAATTTTTTGTCCCTCCAGTATTTATTATGATGCGTCCTACTTAACCTAAATAGATGTTTTGCTATATTGGTTTTTTAAGCACAAAAAGTGCATGCCATATGTGAATAAACGCTGCCTTTGTAGTTAAAAACCTGTTTTGGTGCATACTGGTGTACAGAACACTGCTGGAAAGTAAGAGGGTCATATTTCTAATAAATAAATTATGTATTGGCATTGGATTGTGCATAGACTCACTGATATCTTACAATGTTTTTGTTGGTAAGAGAGTGAGAGAGAGTGTTGGTAAGAGTTAGGCTTTTCTTATAATGTTCACAGTACGATCCTACCTGTCACACCAGATAATTCCCCATTTCAATGATACATATACAGTAGTTACACAAGTAATGTGATAAAGTTTAGATGGTTTTTATTTTGGCATCATCTAAATATAAGCAAAGTTTCTCTGTCTGTCCCTCAGTCTCTGTGTGTGTCTGTCTGCATCCTGTATGTATGTATGTATCTTATGAATGGTTCATTCGATCTATGTTACACTTGATGTGTGTATCGCAAGGTAATCAAGGAAATGAAGTGTTGCATTCAGTGAAGTTTGAATGTTCAGTATTTATTTATTATGTGTGTGTTCTTACAGGACCTGATTGAGCTTCACCTCACCTACTGCAACAGCCTGTCATCCCGCAGCTTGAAAACACTCACCTGCTTCCGTGAGACTTTGGTGTCTCTTTGTCTCTTTGGCTGCAGTGGAATCTTTTACCGAAAGGGCCGCGCCCCACTAGCATGTACCGAAGACTCTGAGGATGAGGAGGACGAGAGCCCTGCTTCTCGGCAAGCATTAGAGACGGACTTTAACTTCCATGGGTTCAATCGCCTCAGGTTGCTCAACTTAGGTGGCCTGCCTGATGAGGTTGATGCTGAAACCCTTCTCAAACCCCTGAAGTCCCTAACCTCACTAGATCTATCCAATGTGCAATTGCTGGGAACAACTTTTCTCACTCAGTGGAAAGATAGACTGGCATCTCTTGTTCTCTACAATGTGGACCTGTCAGAAGAGTTGATCACTACAGTGGTGGAGATTGTTAATCTCAGGTAAGGTGGGAGGGAGATTTATTACATATTTATTCATTGTGCATTATTAAAATGCCTTGGTTTTGCTGTCCCGGTATATATTGACTTAGCACTGTTTTGGGGAGACAAAAGTTTTTTAATTTAACAGTCAAATTAAGTTTGTCCTTATTTACAAAAAAAAGAGTCAAGGTTATTCTTTATTTAAAATTAAAAACTCTACCACTGAAAGTTGTATACAATGCAATTTGTTTGTATGCAACTCATCTTTTTTAAAAGTACTGTATGCAAGTCAGATGACCACAGCTGTGTTCATTTTCATCTGTAGCTTTTTAAAAAGTTTGCTTCATTAAGTAGGTGCTACATAACTCTATGATGTGAAGGTTAGTATGAAGAGGGTTTCACATAATGTTTGACCAATTAGGATGGAACGTCCCTTGGAAAATGTAGGTGACCTAACCTGTCCAAACCAGAAGAGCATGTTTTGCTCAAGGCAGAGTGTGGGATTTCGCTAATAAGTACAACCTTACCATCTTAAAAAATAATTTATGGAATATAAACAGTCACAATATTTAAAGTTTGTTATGAAGGTTTTGACCCGTAGGAGTGGTATAGATCAGCCTGGTATGGTAGCTCCCACTTAAATTTTCATTTTCCAAGGAGGACCAAAGTACCCCTGGATGCAACTGGATAGACCCACAACCACTTAGAGAAAGTGCTGAGTGACACAGGGAAGATGGAGCCATGCTTGGTTGCAAAGTTCTTAAAATATAGCCAAAAGTTACTCTAAAATGTTTTCCTGAAAAGATTTGAGGCAACCTTGAATCTTGATTCATAAGTTTAAGTTTGTCTTAAACTTATGATCAGCACTGACTAGTATGATGGTTTAATTAAGTTTTTAGGGCCTGTTGAATTGCCATGGTACAACAAATCAAAGCAGCTTAACATGTGACCAGTCTTTTCAAATCTTGACCTCTTCGGTCACTCATCATTTTTATTTGGCACAAGGTCTTACAAAAGGATTTTTGGCCAAAAGGCTTTATATACTTTATAAATGATAAACCTTACAGTCAGGTCCATAAATATTGGGACATCAACACAATTCTCATTTTTTTGGCTCTAAACACCATCACTATGGATTTGAAATGAAACGAACAAGATGTGCTTTAACTGCAGACTTTCAGCTTTAATTTGAGGGTATTTACATCCAAATCAGGTGAACAGTGTTGGAATTACAACAATTTGTATATGTGCCTCCCACTAACCCTAACTCCCACTAACTAACCCTAAGCACATCTTGTTTGTTTCATATCAAATCCATTGTGGTGGTGTATAGAGCCAAAAAGATGAGAATTGTCTCGATGTCCCAATATTTGTGGACCTGACTGTATATGACAGAATTTCAAATTCCACACAAATGTGTAAAAGATAAAATTAGAGATTATCACATTGTATTTTGAAAATGTTGGAGGTCTACTTCCCTGTGACATCATAATTTCTGGCCATTATTCAGGGATAGAACAGGAGAAAGTGTATGCAAGTGCTGTAAGTGAAGACAGCATATTTCTCACTGGACAGTATTCACTGGAATCATACATGTCAACATAGGGATAATTTTCCTTTGGACCCAAAGTACACTTAAGACCTTTGATTAAAATCTTCTGATGTCTTCACAAAATACTGGCCGATTTCTCCTTCGGTCACTGAATAAGGGATGGAGATATTTTGCTTCTGAAGAATGATCTTATTAAACTCCCTGTGAATGTATTCATCTGCCACTTTTGCAGTTTTCTTATTGTGAAACTATGAAGGGATTAAAGGATAGTTTTTGATTTTTAAGTTTGTCCCAATATAATCCATTTCCATCAGGATTTAAAACATTTTTAACTGACAGCTCTGAATTTAATTTCTTTTTGACATTCCAGTATGCTCTTTAATCTCCAAACATATGTCACTGTCACTGATTAACTCTGCATTCTTCAGACATCTTGACATCTCGCGGGAAAGCAGGCGAACCTCCAAGTGTAAGATGACCAGGAAAATCCTGACAGCCATTGTACAGCGTCTGGTCAATCTGGTGTCACTGGACATCTCCGGTCACATCATGCTGGACAACTGCACAGTTCCACACTTTGAAGAAGCTATGGGTCGCCCAAGGTGGGTAACCAACTCTGAAGTGTACACTTCATGTATAAAGGTCTATTCCATAGGGATTAAAGGAGGGCTGGCTGAGGCTCAGGAGGAGGAGCAGTCAGTTATTACTCACTCTGCAGTATATTTGTTGAAGTTAGACAATGAAGCCCAAATTGCTCCTTACATCTTATCAGTGATTGAGCGCTTGTGAATCTATATCACTCCTCCAGATCCATGACAGTCTTTAACACAGGTGTGTGAATGTAAATGTGTACGGTATGTGTTGTAAAGCACTTTAAGTGGTCGGTATTAAAGGCTCCATATAAATCCAATCAATTTTTTGAAACTTATTTTGATTTTCTGTAAACCTCCAGTAAACCTCTTAATGAGCTCTCTGTCTTTCAGCACTGAGCCATGCAAGAGCAGCATCTATCCTTTCCAGGAACTGAAGAGGCCCCTGCAGTTTCTGGGCTTGTACGACACCACCCTCTGTAATGTGACACATATCCCTGCTTATAAGGTACTGGGCATCTAAAGCAGTGGTTCTCAGAGTTTTTTTTCCAGCAAACTACCAGTCTCTACATAAATCTTCGATTAGTATTTTTAAAGAAAAAAATCCTAGAAACATACTGAGTGAGATATTTTGTATTTGAAAATTAACTCGTCCATACTGTATTCGTGGAAAACTCAAACGGGAACAGTCTTTTTAATGATCTCCAGCTGAAAAAAAACAAACAATAATAACAACAAAAAAAAATGTGTATGTGTATTGATTTGAATTCCAACGAGATTTTGTTTTGTGGCCTAAATGGTGCTGTGCTGGTCATTTTCAGGTGACTGGATCCAAGAATGAAGATCAGGTCCTGAATGCTATTGAGGCTTACACAGAGTTTCGCCCTGAACTCGCTCACAGAGCCATCAATCAGTTGTTTGACATCGCCAGGATACAACACTGCAGCCAACTGCTGCGAGCTCTGCAGGTAAGACGAGCTAAAGTTGGGTTGTTCTCTGAGGATGGCAACACCAATCACCTCTGACAAAATCTCTGTGCTGTGATTCTTCATGTCCTGCCCGTGTCTCCATCTCATACCCTCTCCAAACAATATTCTTTCCTTCAGCTTGTCATAGCAGCATTGAAGTGCCATAAATATGACAAGAGCATCCAGGTGACAGGCAGCGCCGCTCTGTTCTACCTGACCAACACAGAGTACCGCAGTGACCAGAGTGTGCGGTTGCGTAGAGAGGTCATTCAGGTTGTACTGAATGGGATGGAGCAGTACCAGGAGGTCACGGTAAGTCTATTCATGGACACGATTCCCATCTCCGTTCAACTAGATTTAACTTGTATTGTTTTTCTTCGAAAGTAACTACTGCTTTTTCAAAATATGGATATGTTTTGAAATAGTTATATAAAAAAATACTTATTAGAAGGCTTTTATACTCATGCTGAAAGTAAAAACTGAAAAATATTCCTGTGCCATCACCTGCACCGTGTGTTTGGCCAAACTATACAAAATAAATGAGCTAAAAAGCACCAGAGATGACAAGGCAAAGTTTAAACTTGCATTAGCCATTTCAGAACGGTCTTTATCAGAGTTCCTAAACCCTCGCGACTAAAGGCCCAAAAGAGAAAAATGGCTCTCCCTGCAACCCAAACTTACAGAATACATCAGGAATTGTCATAATATCTACATTTATAAACTGCTGATAGAGGAATAAAAAAAAATAAATTGAAAAGTCATGAATTTAAAATTGTAATAAAATATTTATCTCAATTAAAAAAGAAAAAGCATCACATAAATAATCATTATCCTGAAAATTTTTCTTGGCAACATTTGTTCAATATCTTCATTCTCAACTCCCATTCCTGAACAGCTCCCTGCAAAAAAAACAAAAAAACTGATGTTTCCTCTCTGCACTTTGAATGGCTTTGATGAAGCCAGTGTTTATGTTGGATTTTTTGTTTGGAAGTTGAACGCGCGATCAACACAGAGGGAATCACAGATGTCACACTGTCAAACAGGGTTATGCATTTTACTTGACAGTTGGAGACCCAATAAAATAAGGTCTATCACCCATTTTGGACCCATTAATAACATTCCTAACTAAACCAATTAGTGCCATATCATATAAATAAAGATCAACTTAGTGCAAATAAAAACAAGACTTGAAAATGACTGTGCTCTCGCAGTCCTCATTCAAATGAACAGAGCCTTTGTATCAAATCAAAGTACTTTTTGACAAACTTCTCTGTTGGCTCTTTGTGTTTACTAATATTTGGACCCAACTCTTTATTAAAAAGAGTTGAAATATGAGTACAAATGTAAACTTTTGATAGGCTGAATTTTACGAAAGCAGAATTCTTGAATTACATGTGTCAGCATCCAGCATTTAAAAATGGCTTTTTTTAATTCAGAAAAAAGAGAAAAACATGCTTTTATTCTCTAAAATAGAATCTTGATTAAAGTACAGATTTGTCATTGTATTTGCTCCAGGACCAGCCCAGGTGTCCAAATGGGCAAAGCTGATAATGACCTGAATACTTAAGCAGTCATTATGTGTTTAACGTACATAAAATTGAACAATTTGTAAAAGTCTTGCTTTACTTTAATATAAAGCATTATAATTACATTCATAGCAGATTGTTTCTCTATAAATAGACTTGGAAAATGTATTTGCTTAAAGATGATATCAAACTCAGTCCAGCTTTGAGGCCTATTTGATCTTAATTATGTTGCTTGTCAGACTTACTGTAGAGTTTTGAGTTTTTGACTGAAACCTTTCCATGTCTTTGTCTGCGTTCCCCTTCCTGCCCTCACATCAGGTTCAGAGGAACTGCTGCTTGACTCTGTGTAACTTCAGCATCCCAGAGGAGCTGGAGTTCCAGTACAGTCGTGTCAACCAGCTGCTGCTGAAAATCCTTGAGCCAACAAGGCAGGATGAGTCTATCCAGAGGATTGCTGTGCACCTCTGCAACGCTTTGGTGTGTCAGGTGGACAACCATCACAAGGAGGCTGTGGGAAAGATGGGTTTTGTCAAGGTAACATCAAGACGTGCTTTTCTCTTTGGGACTTTCTTGTATTTCTGACAGATGTCCATAAAAAAAGACAGTTGTAACAACAGTGACACTCAAATTCTCTTCCCACATGACATAAGATTTTCACTCAAAAGAGAAAGAAAAAGAAAAAAACTGAAGTGCAGTGTTTTACTTGATAAGTGTCCAAACTGGACTGAAGAGTTTTATTTCATTGTTTACCCTGTATACAGAAAGGATCAAAACATGCAAATGTGTGCTTTGTAAGTTTTTGTAGCTTTTTATTTTTTTGTACTTTAACAAACCCACACCAACCAATGTGTTGTTTTGTTACAGTGCTGCTGGGGTTGTATAATCACCCTGTCAGCTGTCAACTGATTTCTTTCAAATTTTCTTTTCTCTTTCCTCCCTGTCCCGTCTTTTCAGACTATGTTGAATTTAATTCAGAAGAAACTACAGGACAGAATGGTGAGTCTAATTTTTGCTTCTCCTCAATCTTTTATACTGTAGATTTTCATTGTTATTAGACACAATACTGACCCATTTACTAAATACAAATTTCACATCTGATTGTGTTCAAGTTTCAATTTATTTCAGCAATCCGTGTTTATCGTCTCAATCAAACTCTGTGTACAATGATGTAACTGAAAAACAAGAGTTGAAACTTGTTCCCTTTGGAGCCCTCTGTTTTTTTTTTGTTTTTTATCCTAAAACTGTAGTGCACACTGACTGATCAAAAAAGAAAAAGTAATAATTTCTGTATTTCATTAGATGTATTTTTAGCAAAAAAATAATATAACTTTAATTATAATCATAAAACATCAGTTTAAAAAAGTTGTAGAAAAAATCATTTTAAATGTCAAACAACCATCACTGGTGTTTGTCTAACTGTTGAAACCAAATGTAAAGGAACTCTTGCTGTGTGTTTGTTTTCCCTCAGTGTGACCAGGTGATGGAGTTTTCCTGGAGCGCTCTGTGGAACATCACTGATGAGACCCCAGATAACTGCCAGATGTTCCTCAACTGTCGCGGCATGAGTCTCTTTCTAGAGTGTCTACAGGTGAGTCAGCACATACACACTGCAACTGATGTGTCTTTTCTGAAATCACAAGAATTTACTTTGCCTTCACAATTTGTTTCATACATGTTGGAAATACACTGATTGATTAAAGGTGGTGATTTTGGACTATTATGGATGGATGTCTAGAGGTGGCCACAATATGATGTAAATGGGTTCACTTGAAGTTTTGTATTATTAATATTCAACAAATAATATGCAAAAACATAATCAGTAGGTTCTGTCCGAACACATACACATAACTGTCAGATTTAGTCAGTTACCTTTTGTGTAGAACCTTTATTATCGACCTCTTATGAGATTAACATACACCTTAGACTAGCAGTGATGGAGTTGAGCAGAGATCAGCTGTAACAAAAGAGACAGCTGACCAACACATTCCGCAGAATAATGCCATTCAAGCAATCTCCGAGGTGAAGAAAATAACTGGGTGCTCAGTGTGTTTGACCTCAGACACTGCCTCTGCTCAGCATCTTGTCCAACAGCTGCGGCAGAGAAGCTGCTTTCCACTGCTGGAGACACAATGTTAACGATAACTGTGAATAAATGACAGTAGTTTCTTAATATTGGCATTAAATCACATTACACCTCTCTCTCCTCTCACTTGATCTTACTGCAGGAGTTTCCAGACAAGCAGGAGCTTCACCGCAACATGTTGGGCCTTTTGGGAAATGTTGCTGAGGTCAAAGCACTGAGGCCACAGCTGCTCACTCCACAGTTCATCACTGTTTTCAGGTGAGAAAACTGTAGTATGATTCTAGATTATAAACTTAACCAACCTTTTCATCGTCATTCAAAGTAATAGCAATGACTTACTTGACAGTGTGGTTGCCTTCAGTGTAACATACAGTCCCTGTTTAAACAAATAAACCAAGACTAAATACTGTAAAAGAAACTCATTGTTTCACTTTGCCCTGCAGATTAAAATGAACTCAGGTGGAACAAATTCAGTGTATTCCAGACTGCTGCCGGTCTTGAATGGCTTGAGACATAAGTCAGATTTAGGTCGTAAACTGTCAGTGAAGATCATGTTCTGTCACATATGCAAATCTTTTATCTAAATTAGGATGATAAAATTGTAGTAGGTGAGAATGACTCTTTCATAGAGATCTGTCATCAGTTATTTGTGTGCATCTGTTCCTCCCTCACTGTTTGATGCTTTGACAGTAACTTGCTGGACAGTAAGGCAGATGGGATCGAGGTGTCGTACAATGCATGTGGCGTGCTTTCACACATCATGTTCGATGGGCCGGAGGTTTGGTCAATGGAAGAACCAAAGAGAGACACAGTGATGGACAAGATGTGGGATGCCATCCAGAGCTGGGACGTCAGCTCACGACGCAACATCAACTACAGGTGATTATCCGTTTATTCTGTCCTCATTAATGCCATGTTTTTCATTTAATAAATGTAAATTTGTTATTCATAAAATGTTTGGAAAAAAAAACTGTGTTAAAAATTGATTGCTTCAAAGAAAACTTAAAAGCAGCAGATAGCAGGAAGAATAGTCCAGAAAGTGAACATTATTATTGAAGCCGATTTCAATTTGTCACATGCTACGAAATGTTACACTGGTTAAAATGATAAATAATTTTGACAGAATGGAAGACAAGAAAGATGGTGCATGAAGCCACAAAGGGGCTGCTGTTGACCGTCCGTCATGTTGTCTAACAGTTATTGCTTTGTGTTGTGATATGTCTGTCTATCTGTCTACATTTTATTTATATATATGTATATAGACAGTATAAATGACTAATGTCAGATATAAACCTGAGTTTTAGTTGTGGCAGAGCAGGTTGTCCTCCTCTTTAAATTTTAACTTGTGTCTGCTCACTCAGGTCATTTGAGCCCATCCTGCGGCTGCTGCCCCAGAGCATCTCCCCTGTCAGTCAGCACTGGGCCACATGGGCTCTCTACAACCTGGTGTCAGTTTACCGTGAGTATCTGCTGCTCACAGGAGTTTCACACATACTCTACGTTTAGTGTTAACAATGTCAGAGGTGTTCACTAGAGTCTGCATGAACACTGGTACTGGTTGCTACAGTCACAGCTTTATATTACATGTTCCAGCAAATACGCTAGATTAATATACTGGTTTATGTTCTTTTGCTGTCTAATTTCTTAATTTCAAGATTAAGTTTGGCATATTTAGGATTACTTTCTTTTTTAATGTGTTTAAACAATACCTTTTCTTTTTCACTTGTCACCAACACCACCTTTCTTTATTCCTGCTCAGCTTCAAATGTGCTCTGTTTAGTTCTGCGGATGAGTCATTCTCACAGTCTTTTTTCCCTTCTCTTTGTGCTCGACATGCAGCAAGCAAGTATTGTCCGCTGCTGATAAAGGAAGGAGGAATGAGTCTTCTAGAGAAAGTTCTTGAACTGGAGAGCTCACAGCCAGAGACCAAGGACATGGCCAGGTGAGACTGACAGTTGTGTGTAGTGCATGCCTCTACTCAACATGCATGTCCCACTCAACAGTACTCTCTTCACCTTCCCTAAAATTCTGTTTGCCAAAATATTTTTAGCAGCTGTTGACATCATGCCAGATTTAACAGTCTATTTTCTCTGGTGTCATAAAGAGTTCACCAGAAAATAACATACGACTAGACCTCATATGTCACTAATAATAGACATACAAGAAATCATGTATAAGCAGACAGTCTTGCATTGCAGTTTTACAGTGAAAATAGAGTGAGTTCACCGTTCACTTACGTTCAAATACACGGTGCAGGACACAGGCACAACACAGATGGGTTTTAACTCCTTTTTCCTCCTCGCAGGAAAACCCTGTTCTTACCTTCTGATATGAACATGCATCATATTGTGGCTACCAAATGAATGTACATTAAATACACATTGAGTAATTTTTTTATAAGTTGCTAGTGAAATAGCTTCCTTGACAGCTATCCAGACATGCTGAATCAGAAAAGCTCCAGAAAAAAGTTTTCTTCTTCCACACAAACATCAGAAAACTCAGACAGTGATACACATTTAAGGTGAAGCAGTTTGCTTCTCTGGAAATGCTGCAGGAAACATTGATAAGGCTCTAACAGCACCTTTTAAATTTGTGTTGCTGTCACATATTACAAAACTGTGGCTGCTCTGCTTTGTTTCTGGTTACAAGCCCCTCAGGCGGTCCCAGGCTGATTGTTTGGTCTGTATCATAGATGGACAAACAGCGTCACAACAGCCTAAGCCAACTAAACTAGAGTTTGTCTGAACTATACACAAAATGGTTCAGTTTAAAGGCACATTTACTGGCATATTTACCAAAAAATCCCTCTGTGGACTGTATCATTTGAAGGGGAATTATTTTCACTACAGACATATCTAAGAAGCTCTTAGTCAGTATCCTACCTTTAGCTAACTTGTTGTGTCTTTTTGTGTGTGCCTCAGATTCATACGATTAATACGGAGCAAAATGCTATAAAAAAACAATACAACCCAAAGCATTGCAGAGAGAGAGAGAGTTAAGAACAATGTTGTTGCAACACTCTTAACCATGGATCTCTATGTAACAGTAGCAGGACACAAGGAATAAAAAGAAATGCAGTGCAGCACTTGCCACCATCGCTCACAATGTGGAAATAGTACCAGCCCCAACACTATGCATTGTTAAATATGTCATTATAACATAGTGACCATGGTAAACATTGAGCTTTTTTAACTGTGTTTAGATGCTTTTGACCTAAAGTCAACATCTTTTTGGAAGCAGGTATTGTAGGAGCAGGAGAAGAGCTCTGTTCAAACCTGTTCTGTTTTATTAGAAGTGGCACAGTGGGAGAGCATGTAAGCTTTAGCTCACCTGTGCAATATTTTTATTTTCCAGCAAAGTGATGAAGCATTGTGAAAACTATAAAGAAGACCCCATGGAAACAAGTCATGGACAGGAAGTAAACTATGGACAGAGAGGCTGACACCACATGACCAATGATTCCCTGCAAACATCGAGCAAACCAACCTAAGGCCCCTCCTATTGTCATCACCACAAAGGTCAATTGTGTGCATTATTCTAATTATTACCTTATTGTTTTGTAGAGCAAAAATGTGTCTCTGACCCTCTTCACAGCAGTTTGGACAGAACCTTAATATATATGACACATAGGATTTAAGATGCGGTGCCTGGTGTTTTGTTGTGAGGGTGCTTACCTTTGCTGCACATGAGCATCCATTCTGTTGGGGCAGGTTTGTGAGGGTGGATGACTGTTTTCTGTGCGTGTGTGTGTGTGAGTGTGTGTGTGTTAATGGCAGAACAAAAAAGTTGGAGTGATGCTTGGTTCTGAGTGGGAGGCGAGAAAGGCCCTCCCCAGTTTGGTACTGTTAACTGTGTAAAAACATTGAACAAAAAGCTGAAGGCCGTGTAGGGTCCTACCTGCCATCAGAGGTCTCAGCTCTCACACTGCTCTCTCACAGTCGCTTTTGCTTGTGGAGGCCACTAAGCTGTTGAAACATGTTCAGTGATATGTCAGCCAATGTATGTGAAGGCTGCAGAGAAGCATCACAGTGATGTTATTGGGAGGAAAGTCTTCCCAGACCATGCGGCACAATGATGGACTTTGTTGTATATGTAAATATTCTGTTTGTCTCATCCTTTTACTGTGTGTATGTTTTATAATATAACTGTAAACACTCATGACTTCACTCTGTATTTAAATTTGTCTAGGTTTGACTGACATATGGTCAGTATTGAGAAACTAAAAACAGAATCCCAGTCGTTGACATGTAGTCTGGTAATCCTGGATGTTATCCTTAGGGATCAAAAGGATTATTTAGATTTAGTTCAATATTGCTTCTTTTTTTTATTATCTGGCATTTTAACCTGATTTTGTTGAGTCTCCTTTCTGGAAGCAACTGTGAGCTTCAACAATGAGGAAAATGAAAACACTCGAAGAAAATACAACATATAGACAAAAGTATGTGGTCATTATAGGCCCCTTCAGACAAACACCAAGTCCACCAAGAATTGTCTCTCCTAGTTTGGTGATGAAGAAGCTGACTTGCCTGCACAGAGCCAAGATGTCAACCCCATTCAACACCTCTGGGATTAACTGGTCTGCTGAATTCAATGGAAAGTCTGAAATAAAATTAGGGGATGCTGAACGCTGTTATGGATTAACATGTTCAACTATCGAGTGTGGGTGTAATATTTAAAGAAACTCCATAATTCAACACTACACTCCGATATCATTATATCATCTTTGAGCTCATGATTAATAACATTATAAGAGAAAAAGGGGATCAAAATCAGTGCAGCAGAGTCACAGATGTACTGTTATTTATTTCACGCATTCTTCCTTGTCAGAACCTAGTGCCTAGATTAACTACAATGCAAGCAGGCCACTTGGAATTTGATTAGAGTTTCTGATGTGTTATGCTAGTTGCACCTAATGTAGACAGGAGCCTCTTGCCCGAGTCAAAGATGAGAGGCTAAGGAGGTCCAGTAAGCCCACTTCTTTTTAAATCCAGATTTTTTTGGCATATTCAAACTCGTAGCTCAAGTGACATCAATGAGAAATATCATTATCAAAAAGTTAAACACATGTAAATACTATGGCCACGCGCCATTTCAGACAGCACCTGGAATCCTAAAGCTGACTGTAAGGTTTTTTATCCTGAGCTCTACAGTGCTTCCTGTGGTCATGTATGATGCCAGATAATAAAAAAGACAAGGCGAAAGACACACTGATGGCCCATCATTTTTACTGGTTGGTCAACATGCTGCTAAGTAACTGCTTTACTTAAATCAAACACTTCTTGTACTATGAGTAATCCCATAGTACTATACTTACATTGAAACGCACATAAGGCAATAACTGATGGGAGAAAACAGTGCGTTTATGTGTACGTTTAAAGTTGTCACTGGGATTATATGTTCAAGAAGTGAGTAGGAAGATTCTTTTTCTGCCCCAAATCAAAGTCTGACGTTACTCCCCAATTGGCTTTTTATGATGTCAGTGCCCTGTGAAGTTTCTTGTAATCAAACACATGCATTTTAGTTTTTAACTGCTTTCACAAAGCAGTCAAACAGACAATTAATCATGGAGGTAGCATTTTTTTAACCCAAAAACAGTGATCATTGCTCATCAAAGGGGTTTCAGATGCAACCAGTCAAGAACTGAGAGCCGGGGAGTTGGGTTAGGGGGGTTGCAAGCTTCATTGATTGGCTCTGAGCCAAATGTAATTGGACTAAACTTAAAGTTAATTATCTGTGCTTTAGATACTGTTTGACTTCAGTGACAGTGTGGCTGTTTTTTTTAAATCCTTAATTCTGTTTTAAAAAATAGAAAATAGTTGTTCACACAAATCTATATTTGCTCTGGCAAAGTATTTTCCCACTGTCGATTGCAGTCAAGCATCTGGACACACAGCCATGTTGATCCCTTCCTTGAGGTTGACTCTAACCTTAACCACTTGACCCCTTCACTTGCTGAATGTCTGTTGCTTTAGTGCCACATTTTGCCCAGTGTCAAGCTTTAACATGACAACCAGATCCATCAACAACTCCATAGGAGCCCCAGCTACATATCTGCTGAATATGCATCGCCATTGTTTTAATACTGACCTTTGTCAACTGGTGGACCCCACTCATAACTCCATAAGGTACTTTTATGATAACCCTAACTAACTGGTTTCTTCACTGGCATTTTATAGGAGGTGTTGTTTCAGGACATTATTCTGCAAAAAATCTTCATAAGAAAGTCCCACTTGAGGAAATGTAGGTTGAACTTTTTAAGGCAACATCTTCCATTCAGAACTTAATAGTTCATATCTCAACAGTAGCTGTCTGAATTGGAGTGCGGTTGCCTTTGGTTGACAACCTGTTGTATATATTCATTTTCATACCAGCGAGGTATGGCAAATAAAGAGAATTTTACTGGTTTTAATACCTTGTTTTAGTACTTATGTAATGAATTGAGGATTTTAGTTTTAAGTGGGTGACACACGTGTGACATGTTGCCCCTATTTAGCATCAGCAGGGCAGCAAATTTCACACGCCAAATTTGTGTTATTTTATGTTGTGTTTGGGTTTTCACTCTATCCCTAACAAAGGATTTATCACTCAGGACGGTTAAGGGATGTACCTGTAAATAAAATCACAGTAATGTGAAAGAAATAAGACCATTCATGTTACAAATGAAATCTATTTAATTCTAGGAATTCTAATAATTCTAATTCTATTTTTTTGTGTGGCCAGGGCCTGAACCAACATTTTTTTTAACATATCTGTTATTCAAAATGTTTGTTTATGTTCCCAATCCCAAAGACTTTTTGTTTACAGTGAATCTAAATCAAAGAAAGGAAGCACTGATTAATCATCAAAACAGTTGCATAGTGCAACAGCTCTTTTGGATCATTGCTTAGAATTAGAATTAGAATTAGAATTAGAATTAGAATTAGAAT
>JAQNCA010000013.1:1134387-1152903 GCA_029783725.1 Acanthurus tractus
AATAAAAATAAAAATAAAAATGAATAACAATCATAACTTTCCAGTCCTCATTAACTTGTCTTCAGTCTAATTTCAGTCAGATGTCAGCATGATGTCTTCATGCTTCTAAAGCTTACCTCCAGTTATTCAGCATGCACTGCATTAGCTTATAGGATAGCATTAGCAGCCCTCTGTTTCCTCTGATTTATTCAGTTTGTTGAGTAAATAAACCTCAACAGTTGAATCTTTAGAAGAGGGAAGATCGAGTGAAGTTTGAGTGAGATTTGACACTGTGTGTACTACATGTGTTGTGCCAATCATAGGCAGCACCCTGATCACAGTAGGGGAGTACCAGGGGAGACTGGGAGGAGCCGAGCGCGAGTTCCTCCACACGTCAGCCACCACCTTCCTCACTCCTCTACGCAACTTCTTGGAAGGAGACTGGAGGACTATATCAGTAAGTCCGACTGGTTTTGTCTCACTCACTGCTATAAGTCCTGGTGCTTTAAGACAGTATGTTCATATTACCACTACACCGGTGACCAAAAGTGGGTATTGACTTTGTGCTGTTTTCTATTTAAATTTCTTCTATTTAAATCTTCTTGAGTTGGTTACCTCAATGTGTTGGCTGAATAAAATCCAAGTGTTGTAAGATTTGTCCTCTGCAGTAGATTCCTGTTTCTGATTGGATCCCTTTGTCCCTGCAGAAAGAGAGGCGACTGTTGGAGAACCGACGGCTCGATCTTGACATCTGTAAGGCACGCCTGAAAAAAGCCAAGCAGGCAGAAGCCAAAGCAGCGGTGAGACATCATTTCTTCCTTTCACTGTTTTATTCTGTCTGTAATTTTCTTTCTTTTTCTCTAACCATTACTATCCACCTCCAAGGGAGCAACTGTGAGAGCACTGAATAGCCAGCTGGTGGCACTGTAACACCTGATTTTACAGTTTAATCCATAACCTCCTTAAGTGGTACAAATGGATTTCCTTTGTCCACTTTGGGAAAAAGAAATGTGGGACTGGGAAAAAAAGCTGTGAACACAACATTGACTGAACAAAACACAACAAACTTTACAAGTTATTGTTGTAAATATATTGGTAAACGATTACATATTTACTTGTCTAGCAAAAAGAGAGCAATGTGCTCATTTTTTCATGGATTTTGTTGTTTGTGTCACCTGACAATGGAAATATAATTAGGTTTTTCTCATGTATTAATACGAGCAAAATCAAAGTCTCCTTTTTGCTCCTCACAAATAAAACATTTCTGTCCACTGCTTTTTTTTGGTCTCTTCAGTGGACATCAGATGCCTAATGTTCATTATGATTTATTCACTAATTAGTGTGAATATCTACAGCAAGATTTACTCCTCAGATAAGTGTAAATCTTGGATGTGATATTTAGAATGATTAACATTTCTGCATCTTCTCTCAGGCACAAAGTAAAAGTGCTCATATGGAAGCCCGCCTTGTTTCTGAGTGCAGTGGCTTTATCACAGGCAGCTGGCTGCTGCCGCTGCTGAAGGTTGTGGGCTGCTGAAAGACTCTATAGAGCTGAGGGGAACTGCAGACTTTGTGATGTCTCTTTTCACAATGAGTGACTCTTTCACAGTTCATGCAGCTATTTAATTATTATTAAACAAACACTTATTGACACTTAAATAACACAATTATTGTGCATTGTAGCCTGACAGCAGTTATATACCCAAATGCTCTGGTACAGAGTGAATAAGTTCCTAAAGTTGATGCCAGTTTATGCTACACGCATGTTATTCTTAAGGCCATTTTATTTTTCTAAAATTTTAATATTTTTTTAATTTGTGTCAGACATCAGATTCTGTCTTCTAAGTCAGGCTGGTGATGGCTTTATTTTCATCAACTACTGCAATGTTTTTCTGCCTTCTGGTGGCCAAAACTGATGAATTCAGCTTTAGAGGTGACAAAAGATGGTTGCAGGAGACACTTCAGTCGCACAGCTCAAATGCTTTACTGTTGTTGTGAGTCATTTTCTGCCAGCCGTTCTCTATTACAATCATATATTTCCAAATGAAAAAGCTCAAAGAAGTAAAGCAACACACATGTAGTGAAGAATAGTGAGAAGAACCCTCAACAACTGGCATAATCATTTTCATGTTAATGTCTTGCTGTCTTTTGCATTCATTTTTGTTCCTTTGTTTTGTATAAAGTTGGATGCGCCTGCAGATGGCTGCACTGATAAAAAATAGCCCTTAAATTTTCCAAAAACGTTTAAGATACTCTGCTTGTTGCCATTTCATCAGTGATTCTGCCTGCAGTGCCTGTTGCATGTAACCTAACCTCAATAAGATAAGCTTCCTAATGCCTTGTACTATCTAAAACTTTGTCTGAAGCCATCACACCTTGGAGCCATAGTTGCACATGACTGGATCAATCATTATACTGGAACACAGCCTTTTTGCTGCCAAAGCAAAGAGGAAAAGTACAGATAGTCATAGGATGGGCCAGTAAAAAAGAAGTAAAAGCTTTACATCCATCTGACTGTTATGTTGCCATTGGATAATTATTGAAATGTTTGGACCTCTGTTTTAGAATCCGTCTAGACTGGTACTGTATGTTAACTATGAAATGAGACAACTTGAGACAAAAAATGAGACAAAAGACAATTTGTGTTGTGATTGGTTAATTAGTTTTGCGAATAATAAAACCTATATCATCCAGTAAAACTGAGGAAAACCATAACTAAATTGATAAAAGCTTATTTTGTTTGTGACAAAGCCACAACAAAAGGACACACATCGTTTAGGATTAGAATTTAGAATTGGTTTGACTTCACATAGGCTGTTTATCAGGGTGCTGAGTGAACACCAGCATGCCTCTCACAGGCCTCTCACAGGTTAATAAGGTTATGGATTATGTGAATTACACCTCTAGCATGAAAATAATCTCACCCACTTTTATATCAAATGTCACCTTTGACAACTATCAATGGCAGCTTCTGCCTTGGACTTTCACTTGTAAGTGATCTGCACTTGTGCTGCTTCTTATCTGGTTTTTTGTTGGTATGCTTTTGGCAATTTTTGTTGTTTTTCTGCTTATTGATTGTGACTGCATGATTTTGCCAACATGTTTTTCCTCCTTCCTGCTCTTGTTTGTAGGCTGCACCTGATTTTCAGGAGACAAGGCCTCGAAATTATGTTCTTTCTGCCAGTGCATCAGCGGTAAGAATCTCGAGTAAAACAAATGGCACACATGCTGGATCTGTGTCACTGAGAATGAGCCAGGCTAACATGCTACTTAAATGCTAGAACCGAATGGCCTGGCTTTTACGTGCCATTTAGCCTTGGCATGAACACCAGTGGAGCAACACAGTGTTCATGCCAGACAATGTGAATTTAAAAAAGTCAAAGAAAAAAGAAAAAAAAAACTTGTGTTCCTGGCATTATTAAGTCAGTTCAGATACCTAACAACTCCTCTCCTCTTTTACTACTTGTATGCTACAGAAAAAAAGTTCGGTAGCCTAAAGGAGGCAAAAAAGAAATTTCAAACGTGAATTCGAAACATTTCCAACCTTTTCTTTGGTAGGACAGCGAAGTTTGACATTTTACATTTTGGAGGTTTTATTTAAAATATTTTGGAAATTTATAAAATGCACGTTTGTTAAAATCATTGAAATGAACTAAATTAAATCAAGTCAACAAGAATGAACACAATGAATCATTTCAATTGATATACACATAATCCTGTAGGTCAAACATGGAAAGGAAGCACCTTGAATCACTTAATTACAATGTACCTGTTGCATTTTAATGGTGACTATTTGGGTGCTTTTATATTTGAGCAACAAGAGATGACAGCTATTATATGAAACTGTAATATGCAGAGTTTGAAAGTAAATGAAGTGAAAGGAGTGCATTGCTAATGTATGATTGGCTAACCGTGTTAGACTGTAGTAACATCACTGTTTCATGATGTTTGCAACGTAGATTTGACATTTATGACGTCAGCATCTCTGTGCATGTTTAATTTTGTTGTTTTTTGAAAACCCTGAATGCTTATAGGTTTGATTTAAATTTACAAACTAATGAAAACATATATCATATATGTTACATTTTCTACATCCTGGATCATATACAATAGTTTCAGAGTGAAATTATCTGAATTCTGGCACATTTCTGAAAAGGTTAATTAAGTTCTTCAGTTGGTCATGCAAGCAAATCAAAATATATGTGATGTAAGACTGCAAATTTGACAAAATAAAACATTATGGTTGGGAAAAAAATTCTTCAGAGGCTGGGCAGACTGTCATGACTCTTCTGTGGTTTTAGAACTGCGCCAATTAATTAGTAAATACTGACGTCTAATACATGGCTTTGTACTTGGAGTTGGAAATGATGTGTCAAGATAAGAACTTGTTCAGCAGGACCAGTACTGAAAAGTGGCTAAACAGCTGCTGGACCAGATCTGTTATGACATTAAAAGCTAAACCCACATGTCATGTAGAGGGACCCAGCAAAATTTTGCTGAATAATGCTGATTTTCCATTTCAGCTAAAGACCCAATTCTTAGAATAGACTGGAACAATAAACAATGTATGTTTTACCAGTTATAGACTTGTTGTTCTTTAGACTGTCACAAAAGTTAGGATATCAGTCTACACTTTTAACACTGATGAAAAAGTTCTTATTATTGAGTCGGATGCAAAGTTTCTTTCAGGGAGGGCACTCCATTTAATGTAAATAATGTGGGATATAGATTATAGTGATATAGATTTTTCCAGAAAATATAAATACCAAATTAAAACTGTTCAGTCATTTCTCCTCCCTCTTTCTGCCTTAAAAACTCAAAAATCTAAAAATATGCAAACATTTTTTAAAGCGGAGCAGTGCATTCTCCATGCGGATCATATTCTTTGCATCCTTTTTTGCCTTTTCCTGAAAATGTTTTTAAATCTGTCGTTCCTCCCTAAATCCATGCTCATCCTGTCATTTGAAGAAAGAGGCTGGAGGAGAAAAATCAAGCAGTGCCAACATCTGCACGTAGCTAACAAAGCCTTTATAATAATCCAACTCCTTAAAAAATGGCTGAGACTAGATTCTTCTTCTGTCTTAGGACTGCTGTTTAATGGTTCATCTGGCTGGTCAGTTTGAAGCCTATTGACTTGTTAAAAAAAACCACTTGCTCTCTGCTGTCAGCTGTGGTGGTGTAAATCAGCTGTACGCCACTGTGGTTCTGGTGAAATTTTCTCGACAAGCTCTCTTCACTAAGAAGGAGCAAGCTGCTCAGGCAATATCAAATGGCCGAACAGCGCTACACTTCTTTTATGGGACAAAATAAATGTAGACATCAAGTCAGAATTAGGAATAACAACAGCAGTGAAACATGCCTGTGTTTTCTTTGATGTTGTGTTGTTTTTTTGCGGTAAGAATACGATTTCTGAAATGCCACATTAGTCGTCTTGTCAAACAGCTTTGCAAAGAAGGAACTTCCAAGACATGTTGACTTTCAGCATGTTTCTTTTTGTTCACTCTGTAACTGAATCAGCTGCAGAGTGGCTGGGAGAGCTGGGATGTGACCGCAGATCCCATTGTATCAGAGCAGAGGAAGGTTGTACTCATAAACATCTGTTTGTCAGCAACAGTAAAATAGGATTAGAGCCTTCGTGTATTAGGCTGTTTAATTATTGTGGTAGGACTGTAATAGCTGTTTTTGGTAGTCCCCAGTTACTTAGTGTGTGTTTGTGGTAAAGATTTTTTAATATCCCCTTATTTAATAGAGACTTCATGGTCACTTCACAATTTTCTTGCCCTTCTTATTAGTTTGTAGATATAAAGATATTTAAGGGTCAAGCTTAAAAAATGTGGCCAAATAAGTAAAGAACAAAGGTAAATTTTCAAATTACGCACAAAAGGAAAGGGACGTGATCATTCGCTGCTGTAACTCCTCTATTATTAAGGACTAAAAAGGCTTTTTCTATATGAGATTTATCAGTTAGTGTCCAATTTTTCCACATGTTGTCTTTCCTTTTAAGTCTCTTTTTACTTTATTTTGCAAATGAAAAACAGTACACAAACACTATGCACTCAATTTATTCTGATTGTATGATGGGAAAGATAATTTCACATAATGAAACAATAAACACAGGGAGGTTCAATACAACAACCATTCATCAGGTTTGAACAAGTGCAGATTGACACAGGTTGGAACCTGGTTGAAACAATAGAGCACAAATCAGTTCCTTTTTAAAATGACAAAGACAAAGAGCCACAAAAGTGACTCTTGCAACCACAGCAGCACTCAGTCATTACACCACTATGAAAAACAGAAGGGGAGCAGCAAAAGCTTAACCACAGACAAAACCCTAAATAAATATGTAGCTGTTGAACAGCCTGCAGAGGGTGCAACATGCTTCTGTGTGGTGACAAAAGTGACAAAAGACTGAACCCTGATGAACTGTATGTATGAACTGGAACTTTTACAGAGTAAATAGACATTTGGCCTCACGCAGGAACCCCCCGTAGGAACAGATGTGCTCTTAATTGTTGTGTACAAGTGATTCAGGAGAACTTACCGCTTCACCAGTTTTATAGTATTTTTAATGTTTCCTTCTGATACAAATACAATTTACAAGTGGTTCAGACCTGTTGTAGTTGTCACATGGTAATAGTCTGCTGTCTTTCAAAAACCTTTTTCTTTTACTAATGAAATTAGGTTTTTTTATTACTTTTTAGCAGTAATGATTAGATGTCATTGCACCAAATTGCACCTTATAATTATATTGGCAGTATTCTGTTTGACTCTGCAGTTCTACTCATTGTAGAAATCTAAATGTATTCATGCAGCCTGATGATGTCACCATTAAGTTATATTTGACTATTTCGCTATTGTATAACTCTACAGTATAAAAGTGAAGATCTAAAACTACAGAATGACTTAATGAAAGCACTGATTGAAGGTTATTTGCTTATTTGCTTCTGTACGTGAGAAGGTGGAAAGTGTAACCAGCTGTGTCCACGGCTTCTTTTGGATGCTTTAGCACTTCAGGCCCTTTTTTTTACTCTTTGATGCCATTTTTGATAAAAACACTTCCTGCATTGGACATTAATTATTCAAAATTTGCTCTCTTTGTGCTCGTTTGCTCCAATACTCACAGGTGGCAGTCATCACATTTCCACGGGTAATTTACACACTTCTCTGAAGTTAGAAGCATTTAATGAATGTGACGTGGCATGTTCACCCACAGTAAGACCACAGGAAATAGGAAAATTACAAAAAAATACAAAAATGTTCCCGCATGAGGCCAAATGTCTGAGAGTGATGATACCTGAACTGAAATAACTGAAACCTAGACAGAAACCTCACTGCTCACACCTGGATCATATTAAAATAACATAGATAAATAAAAAAGAATTAAATTAATTAGATATTGATCCAATGGAGACACAGTTGCATGTTAAGACCAGAAAAAGTCCTGTATAGTCACCAAATATAACCCTGAACTCAGCCTAAGCCTTGCAATAGTTTTATGTTTAACAAATGTTTCTAAATATAATTATGTTTTAAAAGAATATTAAGAGCATTACTAAATTTAATTGTAAGTTTTAATTATGTTAGATAATGTAAAAAGACTTAAGCTCAATTAATGCAGATAAAGAAAAAAAAAACTCAGCTTTTTCCTGAATTCAGCTCATTAATTAACCTTGCCAGTTCCCTTCAAAGTTTCAAATTTGAATGAATTGACACAGCTCGTTAGTTTTTCTATCAACATTATTCGATGTCTGAGTGTGAAATTGATCACTTTTTTTCTGTTCTCATGCTGCTTCTCTCAGCTGCTGAGTGAGGAGGTGGACAAAGTAAGTACCTTCACTACAGGACAGTGTGTGCATGTGTGCATGCCAGTGTGTGTGTGTGTGTGAACATCTGGGCCTCATAGAAAGTTGTATATGTTTTATCCAGACCTCTTAATCACTTCCTTTTAATATTTTCTTTTCTAACAACAGGCAGAGCATGAGCTACGTGTGGCTCAGACTGAATTTGACCGACAAGCTGAGGTCACCAGACTCCTGTTGGAAGGCATCAGTAGCACACATGTGAGTGTAGTGCATTGGTCAGCATTTCTCTTTGTGAGCCACCAGTGCTGGAAAACTGTTTGTCAGAGTCTTGGAACCATTTTGTGTAAGGGGGCAATTTACAGGAAATTTTCAACAGCATCATTTATTGGGGTTTCCAAAAAGGAGTTACAATTTTTTTTTAGAATTTACCAAACACAATTTGTTTGAATTAGCCATTTGAGAGATTAAGGCTAAAGCACGTTATTGTTTTTAGAGAGATTTAAATGAGTTCTGATGGGGTGTTTAGCAACCTGGGAGGTTTAGAAATTCAATAAAAAATTTAATAAAAGACCATATAAATTTAAGTTCAAACTCCAAGTCCAGTAGGTTTAGATCAGAAATTACTTCATACTCTTACAACAACCTATATATGAATTAAGAATTTCCATACTAGAATTCTTTGCACTGTCAAAAAAAGCTTTAATTTAGCATTCTGACCTCTTTTGGTCTTATATATATATATATATAGCGCAGCGGTTGAGTTGTGAGAGAGAAGGTGGGGCAAGAGGGGGAGGGGAAAGGGATAGATAGAAAGGGCCAAAGCTAAGATAAAACTTTATGTTAAACTATGTGTAAGCTATATGTAAGTGTTTTAATAATGATACTATTAATGATACTAATTACAATACCAATAATAATAATGCTTGTAATAACAACAATAATAATAATAGTAATAATAATAATAATTGCTCTGAGTATCAAGCAGAGCCACAGCAGAAGGCACAGCTAAGATCAGCAATCCTGGCGCAACCTCAGTCCATGGGTATCTGCGAGACAAGAAAGCACAAAGACTCCGGGGAGGGTGGCAAGTTAGTAAAGACATGAATTGAGCATGGATGCAGAACATAAAGGGAGACATGGAAGAGAGGAGCTCAGTGTGTCATGGAGTCCCCCAGCAGCCTAAGCCTATTTAGCAGCACAACTAGGGGCTGGTTCAAGGCGAGCCTGAGCCAGACTGAAATTGGAAGATGATTCTACAGGAGAGGAGCTTGATAACTGAAGGCTCTGGCTTCCAATCTACTTTTAGAGAATTTTGGAACCACCAGTAGGCCTGCATCCTGGGACCTTAATGGTCTAGTCGGATGGTAGGGTACTACGAGCTCTTTAAGATATAATGGTGCCTGGTCGTTATGCGCTTTGTAGGTGAGAAGAAGGATTTTGAATTCCATTCTAGATTTTACTGGTAGCCGATGCAGAGAAGCTAATACTGGAGTGATGTGATTTCTTATCCCAGTTCTTGTCAGTACACGTGCAGCGGCATTTTGGTTCAATTGCAGACTCTTCAAAGACTTTATGCTGCAGCCCGATATTAAGGAGTTGCAGTAGTCCAGTCTTGAAGTAACAAATGCATGGACTAATTTTTCTGCATCTTTTTGTGATAGGATATGCCTAATTTTTGCTATGTTACGGAGATCAAAGGAGGCAGTCCTTGAGATTTGTTCAATATGAGAGTTAAAGGACATATCCTGATCAAAAATAACCCCCAGATTTCTTACGGTGGTAGTAGAGGCTAAGGTAATACCCTCCAGAGTAGCCATGTTATGGGATAGTCTGATCCGATGTTGTTTATGGCCAAGTACTATAACTTTGGTCTTACCTGACTTCAATAATAGAAAATTACGAGTCATCCATGTCTTAACATCCTTAAGACAGGCTTGAAGTTTAGCTAATTGATTTGTTTCCTCTGGCTTTATTGATAAATATAATTGGCTATCATCTGCATAACAGTGAAAGTTAACTGAGTGCTTTCTAATAATATTGCCTAGGGGAAGCATATACAGGGTGAATAGTATTAGCCCAAACACTGAGCCTTGTGGAACACCGTGACTAACTTTGCTGTGTACAGAGGATTCGTCATTAACATGAACAAACTAAAAGCGCTCTGATAAGTAAGACTTAAAATGTACAGTAAAAGTGCTGTTCGACAGATTTTGCAAGATTTATTTGATTTAGGGCCAAGCAAACCATTTCCATGCTTTCAGTCTTTGAATGGCTACCAACTGTGGCCCTTCATGGATAGATGTGAAAAAACTTTGTAATATCTGTTTCTCTGCTGACTTTTGCTTTACTTATGACTTTGTGCACTTGTGGGTCAGCCACCTTTGAACATACTGATGGAAGTGACATGTAAAAGAGTTTGAACATATGGAGGAATATTCCAGTATACCCTGTTTCATATATTAACAGATCAAGATACACATGTCATTCACAGTTGTACTGGAGTAATGTAAGTGTGTTATGTATTACACAGCACTATTTAAAAACATAATGAATCCAAAGAGGGCAAATTTCAGTAGTTTTTGTGCTGAGGTCTTGACAGAACAAGCTGTTGTTGTGTTCTGCTGGTGATTCCCTTCACACTGACTTTTTCTTTTCCTTTCGCCACTCAGCTCAACCACCTGCGATGTTTGCATGATTTTGCTGAGGCTCAGGCCACTTACTACGCCCAGTGTCATCACTACATGCAGGACCTTCAGAGGGAGCTCAACAGGTGAGGAATCACTGCTGTTGTTTTCTCCCGTACCATTTGTATGATTTGACAGAAGTAGATTAAATGAGGATAGAATTTTTGTAGCTCAGTCAGGTCAAGGACAAGGGGACCTTTAACATGGTTTAATCATGTTTAAAAATGTTTAGATTTTTGTTTTATAGATAACATTGTAAAGGTTACATTTGTTGCTCTTGTCTGAAAGTGTAAAGCTTGTGGGAGAAGATCTGAGTGAATCACAGCACATAAATAGCTGCTGGACTAACTGCAATCAGCAAGTGTTGGTTTTAGCACACACGCAGCTAGAAGTCGCAGTATCTTTAAGCCACTTAATTCAAGTTCAATTAAATCCTGAGATGAATCATATGCTGCCAAGCTGTGTTTATTGAACTTTCAGACTGCAGAGGAACAAAACAAGAATCCCATTTCCTGAAAATAACAAAAATCTTGCATGTAGGATGATCAAAGCACCCATCATGTAGTGCAACATTTCTATTTCCTGACAGAGGAATCAGAAGTGTTCTTAGAGGTCACTGTTGTTTGACTTTCGCTGTACCCTGTGAGTCACTGGTGCTTAATCCTTCCTCAGACAGTTTCCATCTGTTCAAAGAGATCTATGATTTGTTGAAAGACTGACCATGAGTACAATCACTGGTGATGTTGTTTTAACTTAAAAACAGTCACCAAGGCTTTTTCCTGTTTTTTACTTGAAGGTAACATCCACCTACTGTCTACATTTAATTTCATGTCATGTTAAATTAACACCAAACTTTGGTGGGGACATTTTTCTCAGAGAGCTAATGCGCACAGTTATGTGTGCACATATATGCGCATGTGTTACATATGTCACACTGCAAAATGTTTGCTTTAGTTAGATGGATTACTGATATGACAGAACTCACATCATATGATTAATTCTGGATTGAACAAATTTTTTTTTCATTAGCATTAATCTGAGACTTACATATTTAACCTCAACTAAGATTGTTAAAGTCTTTCTGTCTTTCAGCTTGCTCATTTTGGCTTCCATGCATCCATTCATTGATGCTTTATAATAGAGCCACAGCAGATATCAATCAACCTACAGTATATTCAAACCCCCAACCCATAGTTGATTTTTGTGACAGTAATTTGTCTATGGGGGGTACAACTAGTGAGAGTGAAACACAATGTAAACATCATTTCATATTTTATACATATATTTTTTTATCACAGTCCCCTCCTACACTCACACACTTAGTCCAGTGGTCATGGAGCATTTCCTTTATAGAAGTCTGTGTGTTGAACCCTCACATGGCTGCTGATCAAAGCAATAATGATGTAATGCTCTCTGTTAAAATTGAGACTCTGGGCTCCTTTTTCATCTTGGTAAAGAGGTAGCAGTCTGAGGCTGCCACATCAGGTGAATAGGTCAGTTGTTGGACAAGTTAAAATCCATTTCCTGTTTGAAGGCCATTGTTTTCAATTTTCTCAGACAGTGCTGATTTGCATTTTTTAATTATCCAAAACAGAAATACCACAAGGTAGGGCCTCTTGAGTTTGATATGTAGTGTAAATATGATATAACTCCAATGTAATGTTGGAGCCAGAAGGTATGGAGTATGATGGTGTGATGTTGTTGTGTGATGTCAGTGTTGGGCTCTTACACACAAAGACAACAATGCAAGTAAAGCACATGATTTCACCCATTTTTACTTTCACAAAGTCATGCTTTCAAATCTTTTTTCCCTTGACTGGAAAGAGGTTTTTCTGACTATAGAAACATGGCAAAAATGATTTAAAAAACTTCAAATGATTTGCAGTCTGAAAAAAACAAACAAAAAAAACCCCATGCAAACTATCCATGTCTGGCTGTGATCACTACATCATCATTTTGCAGGATAACTTCAAGCCTTGACTTTAAATAACTAAACTGGAGATCCCTTAGATTTATTTTCTGTTTCTGTCTCCTCCTCCAGATGTGCTAATGCAGTTGGAGGCCCTGCCCCCTCTGCTGCTGTTTGCCCCAACCCTGTCTCCTCTACTTTCCTGTCTGGACCATCATCTCCCGGGACCACAGTCTCTTCCTCAACAAGCCAAAGGCCTAACACACTGGCCATGGAGCAGACACAGCTTCCTGTCACTGGTGCCAGGAAGGCCAAGGTTCTGTATGACTATGATGCCCATGATTCCAGCGAGCTTTCCCTGTTGGCTGATGAGGTACACTTGGATATTCTGAATCACCCCTCACACTAATCTCATTTGCACAGGAAACAGTGTATCACCTTCTATTCATGAATTAGAAGCAAGTGGAAGACCGTTAGCGGTGTGAATGATTCTAACCTTGAACATTTTTGCTTCTCATTGTCTTTAGACTGAAAATAAAAACCAACAAAATCACACCATGTGGATATAATTATAAAAACAATTAGCCTGTGTCAATTAGCCTGTGTGGTGATGTGTCAATAAATCCAGCTTACATTGAGAGTGGTGCTCACTCTCAATGCCATACTGTAATGCAAGCAGAGGCTGAGCAAAGATAGACAGATGAGGAGAATATAGTCCTTGTAACTGTAAGGAAGTGTCAACAAGTTGCAACCTCTTAGCCTAGAAAGGTTTGTGGCTTTTATTACAAGTATTGTACAAGCAGGGTGTGAGTTGGAGGATTGCAGGAGGCATCAATGACATAAACAAATAACATTTCAACAGCACAGAAATGAATAAAATAATTAACAGTTTATAAAATAATAACGAACATATGCATCAAAAGAATTGGCAGCAAAGACTAAATTGCTAATTGCTCCAGTGTCTTAATGTTTTTGATAAACTAAAAAATGCGGATCACTGAATGACATCCTTTATGAGAGCGTAGAACCCATCCCTCACAAGATTAGTCAAACCCTTCAAGGTGATGATATAAAAGATAAAAGATTACATTTTGCACACCAAGTTGTCAAGGTACCTTGTAAATTGTTGCATCACACTCTGTGCAACAACAGACCCATCAGAGTTGATGATGTAGCAGAGACTCAGATCTGGTGTTTGATCTGCTCATTCCAGATTTGAAATTTAAAGTACAGCAAAGCAGTTACAACATAAACAGGCTCATGACACAAACAAGAGTTAATGGCTGGGGGAAAGCATATTTTAAGATTACTAAATATAAGATATTACTCCTTTGGTTCATCATCAGGTCCAGTGTCAAATACTATAATTATTGAAAGTGCTCCAATCTGAAGAGACATCTGGAGCCAGACTAATGGACACTCGACCCAGTTTACAGCCTCAAAGAAAATTGGCACCACTGCTAAGGAGAAGAATCTCTTTCATGCAAATAACTGGATCCTAAGTTTTCTATTATTATCCAGGTCCAGCCAGTCCTTCCTGCTGCACCAGTGGTGTGATGTTCAAAGCATAAGAGAGGTTTCCCATGGCATCCCAAAGACCTTCAGCTAGAATGACATATTTGCCATAAACAGAGCAACAAAGCAGTCCAGTCCAACTAGAAGTGCAATTCTTCATAGTTTGGTATAATGAATTAAACAAGTTCAATGTTACAGATCATTAAAATGTTTGTGCTTATTATTTCTGCTTATTTAAAGAGTGCCTGTATCTTGTGGAGAGTACTAGTGAGTAATAATAAAATAGTAACAGTAAAAAATAGATCTTTGCTATTTTTGATTCACTGCGAACTGAAATACATTTTGCTGATTCAACAACAAGTCCTGAAACATGAGGTCAGAAAAAAAGCCCTCTGGGATTAACTAACCTCTGCTAAGGAGCAGAAGGATGGAAATGAGACAAAAGTGTTGATGTGACGCACAGTGTGTTACTAATAGAGTTTGGTAATTCTAATAATTCTATTTTTTTACTAGCTATATTTAGGTAAAACAATTGTCCCCCTCTGCTGTTTTGTTTCTCTAGCTCATTACAGTATACACCGTTCCAGGGATGGACCCAGATTGGTTGATTGGAGAACGGGGAAATGAAAAAGGCAAAGTCCCTGTCACCTACCTTGAACTGCTGAGCTAATGGACCAAACAAAGGGAAAGACACACACATACACACGCCTATGCACCCACACACACACACACTAGGAAAAACCTCTATCTATTGTCACATCTGTGCATTTAGTACACTTAGTGTGTTTTGATCCATGGCTGTCTTAAACACATATGCAAACCTGTCTGGAAAGTTAGTATAAATACAGATAATGAGAAAAGCATGTTGCAGCAAACAGTTATGTTGAGCAACATTTTGATTTTAAGAGGCCACATGTGTCATGACAAATTTCCTCTTATTCCAGTCATGTGTATCCAGATCATAATCAGGCCACACCTACTGACTCTGACTCTCACTGACTGAGAGTCAATAACTGACTCAGTGTAGCCAATTACACCTTTGTTTTTGCCATATAACGTGTATAAAGCATTCAAAGGCCAGAGCCTTGTTTAAACCATAAAAACATAATTCCATTTTTTTAAAATCAGGTCTTATTTTTGTCATTTTGACCTCCATGCATATTAGTTGAGCAAAGTAGATACTGTGGTCAGGGAACAAACTGATGTGGCCACATGAAATTACATGAGCCAAGATCCAGGAGCTGACAGGCGAACAAACAAATGTCAAAAGGTCAACAAGTTATACAGATTTTCTGAACTAGTTTTTAAATAGCTGTAAAAAATGTCCCAGAGAAAGTTTTTTTGATCACAGTACTGGAACTTATCTTGTAGTTTAGATATTAGATAAGGTGTCAGCACTTTATCTTACAGATAAAATTTTAACTTCAGGCTTCAGCGGATCCCACAGATGGTGGCCAACTTGACACAGCTTCTGCACAGTCTTGTACTGTAGCTGATTTATTCACTGTTTAAGCAACATTATGTAACTATTAGGATTTTTGTGCTTTTTAGTGCCTCCCACAGTTTCTTAGTAGAACACCACTGTTGTAAACAAAAACCTCAGGTTCCTGGTATTTTTAGATGAAATATATGGGCTAACTGCAAACAAAATTCAGCAGCATCATAATAATTTTAGGACCTGAAAACTTATGTCTAGAAGTTAATATGTATGCTCAGCTGTAGTATACACACATCTAAAAGAACTCAGCACAGCAGCATGTCAACCTGTCACAACCTGAACCAGAGATGATGTGCTGCTAACACCTGGCTATAACGTTCACCAGCGGCTGTCTTGTAGCCTTTTAGTTTGGGGATGGTCTCTCCAACAACTAAAAGCCAGTATTAGATTACTCTTCACCTAGCCTCTTGCCCAGTCACACTCTCTCCTTTTTCTCTTCTTCACTGATGGCCTATTCTGAGTCTTCACCTCAGCCATGACCTTCATGGAGGCTGCTGAGTTTTTGTTTCTGTTGTCAGTCACTTGCCTCTGAATCTGGGGCTCATTACACTTTGACCTGTGCATGAAAACCTCTTTTTCCCGGCTTTCCAAAGCTTTCCAAGCTGCTGTGATAAAAAATAAAAACACCAATACAGTCTGGTGTTCAGATCTGCAGCAGTCCCTACTTTAGCAGAGTCTGCCACGGCATGGCTAACACAGCTAACTTGCAGCTGTAGCAGCAGCTACAATTGACGCAGTTAAAGAATACTTTAGAAAAGTCTAACTCAAAGGACGAATTAGTGTCACCAATATTAGTGATACTTGTTTGTGTGATGGGTGGAGTGCTGTAGTGTTGCACACTGTGATTCTACACGCTTATCCGGTTACACAGCTGCAGCAGGAAATCAGTGCACAAAGTGTCTGAGACAGGGATCTTAGTAAACGTACTATTTAATGATCTTAAAGCTGCTGAAAGGTGAAGAAGTTGTGTAATGTTGCTTTTAAATGTAAATTTCCAAAATGTGAGTGTAGAAACATGAAAGAAAGGTCAAACCTCAAACTCATTTTAGGTCAGTCACAAACAGAGGTAAGTTTAAAGAACAGCTGCAACACTTCTGAAAATGGGTCACAAGAAAACCAGTGATGATGTCTGACTTACTTTATATTCAGAAGTGCAGATAAGGATGACTTCTCAATGTACAACTTGTGTAATGTCCTTGCAGTAGATGTGGTGAGAAAGTTAGAAAATATTTGAAAATAAGGGCAGTTTGGGATAATCTTCTAAAGAGATCAGCCCCTAACCCTAACCCTTATGTAGAAATGGATAAAGCCAACAATCCATCAATGACATAACAACCAAAACTGTGGGAGAGTTCTGCAGAGACATATATCTAAATTCTTTACTCAAATGAGCTGTAATCTGTGACTTAGAATGTACCTAGTTTTGAGTTAGAAATTCCCTCACACTTTGAATTGATTCGATCAGCAGCCTGGCAGCTTCCTGACAGAGACAATATAACCCAACTGCAGCCCAGGAGAAGCCCCTGGCTTAACAGAATAAAAAAATATTAAAAACAAAACAAAATAAAAAAACCAAAAAACTATACAATATCATGGCAAACTATTTTAGAAAGGTAAAACACAGACTAAAATCAACCATATAATACTTAGTCTTGAAATATGCCCCTTAAGTACTTGTTACGTTTTATAAAATGTAAAAAGGTGCTACATCACTCACTTTTACAATAGTCTGTACAGCTGGCTTGATCTATCTGAATTGTGCTGAGGTAAAATAAACTTGCCATGTCTCGCTTTTGAACCCTTTTTTTCATATTAATTTACTTCTTCTTTTCTTTTCAATGAGTCATTGTACAGTAAAACATTCATGTCAACAGCATACTGTGCCCTCAGTCGACATAAAACAGCTAAATCTCTCCCCCTTTTTTTGTAGGAGATGAAAGAGAGATGGTTTTATATCCATTTCCCACTTTTCCATTTATAATTTTTCAGAGGATCTTCCAGGGAAGTGCAACAATATTTTTTGGCAGTTAGTGTTTCTATTTAGTGTTGTTGTCGTTTTCATTCCTACTTCTATCACACCAGGGGCACTTTGTCATGCCAGGGGCTTCTCTGTGGCTGCAGCTGGATAGTGCATGACAGAGAGGAACCCCTCAGCTCATGAAGCATGTGTGGCCAAATCAGTCAACTTGGTTCATCAGGCCAAGTTTAAAGGGTGGAATTATCCACCAGTTACTATAAATAACATGTCTTTCCACAGAAGTAGAACCACATGATCCACATCTTTGAACATCTTTTTAACAACAGAAAACAGAAAGATACACATGACTGTGATAAGAGACAAGCTGATGCTCACAGCTGATGGCTGATGATTCAGGTGAAGAGGTCACATCAGAGATAAAGAAATGACTCATCAACCGAGGAAGTGGTGTGAGTGGTGTGACTCTAAATGTTTATGTGTAACTAACTACGGATTATGTAAAAGTATTTACCTCACCAGTGACAGTGCAATAAGTGTGAGTCATGCTGTGTATAATGTTGTAGGGGTTTCAAAGGGAATCCCCAGTCTGATTTTCACTTCTCCACATGCTAATAATGACACATACAGTATTCCAGTGTAAATGAGATCACAACAGTTCCCAAAAGATGATACTGAAACATTTTGTGAAGCCCTAACCTTTGCTCTAGAGCCACTATCAGGCCAAAATACCCCTGTCAGATTGCCATCAGTTATCTTTCAACTCCGCCCTCAGGACTAAATTTCTATTTCTATTCTATTTTAACTCTACTACTGATTTGTATTTTGTGGGTATTAACTGTTGCAGATTTTTATTGCTCTCAGCTGAGCTAATTCTATCCTGTCATGTTGAGCAAGACACTGCTGTCGAAACTTCTAGTTTGTAAGTGAATCTTGAACTGAGATCTTTCTGTCAGACAAGTGAATATACTCTTTGTGATCTAAATGGGCTCTGGTACAAGAACTGAAAAACAACACACATTCCATGCTAGCTGTAGAAACTTGTATGCTCCGATTGGAAGAAACATATTCTGTGTGCGTGCGTGCGTGCGTGCGTGCGTGCGTGCGTGCGTGCGTGCGTGCGTGCGTGTGTGCGTGCGTGCGTGCGTGCG
>JAQNCA010000013.1:1157320-1209184 GCA_029783725.1 Acanthurus tractus
ATAATAATAATAATAATAATAATAATAATAATAATAATAATAGTAGTAGTAGTAGTAGTAGTAGTAGTAGTAGTAGTTGTAGTAGTAGTAATCATGTAAACATTTTAAATTGGGTTTGGGAGGATGACTGCGCTACAGCCACAACACAAACCCTGCTGACTCATGGAGTCATCTGATGAGCATCAGCTAGGTTCCCGATATTATTCATCTTGACTTAAAGTGGAAAAAAAGAGCAAAGTGATGAAGAATTTGTCAGAGATAAACATGAGCTTTCACAGACATGTAATGCTTTACACTGAAAACGAAACTTAACACATATCTTAACTGTAAATGAAGCTGCTACAGAAAGTGATTCAACCAAAAAAATTCAAATATGATCAGATGGTGTATCCCTTTTGTTATTATACAGTACAAGGAAAAGAGTTAGATTAACCCACAGGGACCCCGAGGCAAACATGAGCGAGCCCCTACTGACTCCCCACAGCCAGCTGCTGGCATTCACAGAACAGGTGACTGTGAGGGGCGCCAGGGTGCTGTGGGGGTGAACAATAGCAGGGAGACAGAAAAGGAGAAAGTGATACATGAAAATACTAAAGGGAGGAGCATCCAACAAGCTGTCAACATATATACATGTGTACTTGTATTTCTGTCTGCTTAGACCACCTTGGTTTGCTTTCAGCAAATCGTTTGTTTTACTGGCCGAGGCACACACTCTAATCTCTCCAAAGTCACCAAAAAAGGTTGTTTTTTTCTGATCTCACCAAGGGTGCAACCTTTACATATAGCACTGGACCCTTCTTTCTGTTTTTCCTGCTCTCTGTTCATTTCTTTTGAAATTAATAATTAGCTTGTGATATTATCATTAGTATTTGTGTTAGTCTGGTGAATAATAACTTTCCTTACACCGAAGTCACTTTTCAATGGGACAATATCGTGTAATTTAGGTTTGTTCCAAACATTTAGAGATATGTTTTCACAATAAATAAGCTTCAGGATCTATGAGCATCTTTGATACTGAACTAGACCTGTTTTTGATCCAACGACCTTCTGATAAATGGACAATCTGCTCTACCCTCGGAGCCAGAGCTGCTCCTAAAGTTGTGGAATGCTCCAAAAACACCTGTATGGAGGACTTAACAGATAAAACAGTTCAATGGTAACAGATTACAGAACAATGACTGGATAAATGGTTATCCTGGAAAATCATTCATGAGCAAGAATGGGATGAGCTTGACCACTGAAAAAAGGTTATCACTACATGCATTTAGGAACAGTTTGTAAAAGTGCTGTAAGTAATTAGTTAGTTTACAAATGAATTTATTCAATATATGGAATAGGCTTTGTACACTCTTGAACTTGAAATGAACTGAACTTGTTCAGAGAGGAGAACAAACAAGATGGTGGTTTGTTGACAAGTTCACTCTTCATCTCATCTCTTTGTTTGAAGTAGAGAACAAACAAGGAAGCAGGATGAAGTGCTAATCTTTTTTTAGCAGCAGCTACAGAGGATAGCTGAAAATGAAATTAAGGTGTGGCAACTGGTCTGATGAGCTTCCACAATTACCTCTCACTTCAAAACAGGATAAAAACTGTATTGCACAGATACAAAGAGACACAAACTCATTTTGAAAATGCATCACTTTTCCAAACATTAACATTGGTATTTTATTGAACAGAGAAAAAGGACCTCTAGCCCTATTTCTAGCTTTGCTGTAGGTTGTGTCAGACAAAATGCTGGTTTGCGATTACAGCAATTCACTATTTACATCATTCTTACTTACATAACGTACTACAAGGGTGGACATATTTTCACAATAAGACTCATGCTGAGTTCAATGAAGTTGCGTATTGATGTTTTGTGTAACATGTTTCACAGCCATTTACACACAGAGAGTCATGATGAGGAGGTAAAGAAAACAAATGTCTCAGGGCTTAGGTTTAGGAGTCTGACAGGAAATGAGACTGATGAAGAAAGTGAGTCAGTTACAACTGACAACACATAACAAGTTACAAATCAGAGCTTTTCATTATGCCTTACTGGAAGTATTTCAAGTTCCAAAAATACAAGACAAATGGCTTCAAGGATAAAGATGTACACTGAAAACATACATACAATATATATATGCACATAAAGAGGTACATTGGAGATTTTTTTTCCTTCAGCACTATTATTGAAATTTTTTCTTATCTACAGAAATTATATTTCCAAATAAAGCTTTGAGAAAAGGGAGGGGACATTGTCATAACTCGGGTCATGTTGAATATGGGCCAATAAGGTACAACAGAACAGGTAAAAGTGGTACAAGTTCTCTCTTGGCAGTGATTGGTCTTCATGATTATTTACTGGATCTAAATGAAAACCTGCAGAGTGATAGGTCATTTCATGTTTGCTGGTCTACAAAGTTCAACATGGATATAACCCTTTTAGCTAACGTTTGATATAAACCCTTTAGCTTAATTAATCCCTGTTAACACTTCCCACTGCCTTTAAGAGGAAATATCACACCAACTGATCAAAATGCCCAATAATATATGTTGTAACAGTTTTTTTAACAATCTACAAATCTGCTCATGAATCTAAAGCCACTATGCGTCCATTTCTAACACAAATTTCAAGTTTCAAGTTATTCTCATGAGCTACAAGAATTTGTAAGTTTTGAAAAAAAATAGACAATCCTGTTAATAATTGGAAAAAAATTCTAGATGTTGCTTTCAGCACATTCATTGTCAGTGTTCTCAGTGTTGTTTCTTATGTCCTTTATACCACTTGGGGATGCTTAACTTAAAGATTTTCAAAGTGGCTATCAGAGAGAGCAGCTGCTTTCTACTGAACTGAAAACAGAAGAAAAATTGAAGCTAAATCTTAAGAATCCATTAATTTTAACAAACACACTAAGCCAGCTGTTCAGGAGTCTATATTAGATCATCTAGGAATGATTTTGTTTGCATAGCCACCAGAAAGGTTTGAGCATGACAGCAACTTTCACATTCTTAAATCAACAGCAGCCACTCATACGTCCTGAGATCAGTCCACTTTCTTTGGCTGGCGATTCTTCCACATGACAACAGCAGTGAACGCTCCTGTGTGGAAGATAAGAATGTTTTTTTAATTTAACAGACAAGACACATTCTAGCATAGAATGCACATATAGAAAAGAATTTAGAGAGGTTATTGATTGAGTCCGCAGTTCAGTGAAAACACTTCAGTGGAGGCTTCGTTTTACAATGAGTAAGAGTTTACTCACCTATACAGAGGAGCAATATTACTGCTGCAATGCCAGGCAGAATGACTGAGTATTCCCGAGGAAGAAAATATTTGTGCAGTACATGATCACTGTCCACGAAAGGCTAAAGAAGGGACAAAATACCATAACAGTTATTTCAACTCTTAAGTTTTGGTTGGCATGGTTTTAAAAGACTGTAAACATGTGATGCATATATGTGTTATGACGCAGATGATACATTTTTAGTGAGACAGTAGAAATGTTCAAGAGGTGGTCTTTTAAATGATCAATTTAGAAAATATGAACACTGCAGCCTCCTCCTTTTGGCTGCTTCATAAATCATTCCTTGTGCACACGGCAGAAAGGTTTTGGTGGACAAGGTTAAAGTTCTAAAAGGCCTATATGTAGGTATTGGATTCTAGGGACACAAGCAGAACCTACCAGGATGATGACCCAAACTGAGTAGTATGTAAACAGTAAGAGGCTGAAGACAACAAGACTCATGCCAACTGCTTGATCCACTCCTGTGGCCTGCAAGTGAAGTGGGAGTTAAAAGTTGCATGTGAGATCAAAAGAAAAGGATTTGAAAACCTCTTTAGACATATTTGAATGAATAGAGGAAAACAAGGCAGGTCTACTACAGTACATATATATGACTTACACAACTACCCTTGGTGATATATTATGATTGCACTTATATAAAATAAATAGGAATTAGAGTTGGGAGGCAAAAGAAAGATAAAAAAGAGAGTGGTCAGTAATTAAAAGAGCAGAGGTGAAGGTATCCTGACTTCCACTTTCCTGAATGAGTCAGGCTCCAAAAATCTGGACTTGTTTTGCAATCAAAATCATTTTTTGTTTTTACAACCTTTCCTCAAGAACAACCTGTGTAGATTTCTTGCTTGAATTATTCTTTTTGGCCGAGTTCAGCAGAAAAGATCACTGTCATTAAGACAAACGAGTTCTTCTTACGTATAATGTAGCACGTACTTCATTTCGTTTTTACAAATATCTGTGTCAGTGATGTCTATCTAACAGTAAAATGATTGAGAGAGGTCGTTTGATGATGCAGTGGCAGCATGTCAAGGTATGCTCGTATAAGAAGCCATGCCAAACTGCATTCAAATATCCAGAAGTTAAGAGATCATACACTAATTTACAGGTAATTTACGAGGAGCATGCACATTTATGGTTAATTTATGAATTAACTATGCTCTCATTTGAATTCGGCATAAAAAATGTTCATAAGCCTTCAATCATTTTCAAAAAAGTTTACATGAATGTCTATCCTGAAGGTCTGTACGTGTTATTTGAAGTTACAGGTCTGGTTCATTTGCTGGTCAGTATTAAACTGGCTGTAAACAACAATGTAGACGATTTAAGCGAAATACCAAAGTGCGGATCAATAATAATGACATGTTTCTCTTCAGCGTGAAGATTAGCTACAGCAACTTCGAGTTAACCGCTGAGGCTTTATAAATGAAGGAAACTGTCCGAAGTTTTCAGTCTGCTATTTTATAGTTTTAGCTCAGTAACACTGGCTACTACCGACGTTTCAAAGAGCTTCCATTAGTTGTAATTTAATTGGTTTATCTCCCTTACCATGTCTGACAAATATTGTTTGCTGACGTTTCCTGCTGTTCTTCTTCCTGTTGATAATTCCGGTTGACGAGATTCAGCTAAGGATCTCTGCTGCTCCCTACTGGTTGATTCGCAGAACACAAATTAAAGTGATGGTTGAAGTTACAGCAACTTCACGAACTGTGCGTTTATATTCCTGTTACACCCAGATTATGCAATTTTAAATAATTACTCAAAATGGATATACCAGGTTTTACATGCGAGTCTCATACTATTTCTAATCGATTCTTCTTTTTTTTACTCTTAGACCTTTATTTCAAAACATTTACAATGTTGCTTACTAGTAAAAAGCAACCTGTTGCACAGAGAATGAAATACTCAAATACATTTGGAAATTATACATACTGATAGTGTATATATTTCAATATAAGTGTACATCAAAATAAATGCATGAAATATGTTTATATGTTTTCTGATTTAGATGCCGCAAACAACATAAAGAATTGACTGTTGGAAATTCTTAAGTGCAGGATTTATTTAGCTAAACACTCTATTTATTATAATGTCTATTATTTTTTATCGCATTAGCACTTATTACATTTGTAAAAGTATCCCTTAAGTGAAGGCAGTGAAATAATTTGATATCCAATCAATACCATTTACCAATCAATGTGATGATACCATCACAATCATTAGTAAACGTGATGGAGGCAGATGAGAAGACGCTGTTTGGCCCCATGAATAAAAAATGTACATTTTAAAATCGTTTAGATAGAACTGTTAATAAAAGCACCGTTCTGTGCAATATCTTTAGCAAGGAATTTCCGTGCCATCGGAGGATTTCAAGCCTGAAATATGCACTTAGAAGCCAGGTCGGAGGTCGGAGCTGGCACGGCACCCGATGCTAGCGCTAGCAGCCAGCCTCCCCACGCGACACCGACCAGGCGCTCAGATGCGCTGTGTGAATAAACCTGTGAGTGATAATAGTTTGTTTACAAATTTAATATCACGTTAAAAAAGACAAAAGTCGCATTACTAAATGCTGCCTTAGCGCTTGCCATCTGGAAATGAAAAAAAAATCACACCAAATGATGATTGATGTTAATTCCAAGCTTTATTAATTTATTTGGTATGCATTTTAATGCAAATCATAATCCACTGTTTATCAAGACTGACATTGTTCACATTCATATGTTATTAACAGAACAGATTATGTCAACTCTGTGACTTTTCAAAAGTATTTCGTAGCATTTTAATACAAGGAAAGAAATTGTTGGAGTTTTTCGGAGTTTAAAAACCCTGCAGAAAAAAATCTGACTTGAAATTCACAAGTTAAGTTTGAAAGACAACAAAAGCATGCCACAAATGTAGGCTGAATGGTGCTTTAACCTGACAATATATATATATATGGCCAATTTATTTGGTCTTAATTTAATACATTACAAAAGTTGAAATAGTTCCTAAACTTTCTTCACCAAACCCTTCTATGAAAATAAAATCAGTATAACAATTATATGCAACAGTTGGTTTTATTAGAAATTATTGGGAAAAGAAAAAAACCCTTCACCAAATGAATAAAGTAGTTAGTTGTATAAATGTAATTTATAAGGCCACAGGTTACATAACATCAAGTACAATGGAAATAATAAGTATATTTAACAATAAATCACAGTAGCTGATGATTCACCAATATAATAGCTCCCTTAACTGTATTTATTTCACAAAGACCACACCCTTTACTGTAAATAATGACTGTTTATTCTTTTAGTCCCAACTCACCATTCAATATTAGCTTCTACACACAAATCTAAGCAAATCTGTGGACCAGCCTGCTGGTCTGAAAATAACAGGAAATGTGATCAGAGGGTTGCACGTGTAGCCATGAGAACCCCGTGTATGTGTGGTACATATAAATACTTAGCAGGACTGACCCCATTTACATAGACACTGTAGAGTAGTGGTTCTCCAGGTGGTTCTCCCCAGGGATCACTGAGGGGGTTCAAGGGAGCTCCCAGCAAAAAGGGGTAAAAATTATTATAATTCTATCAGTAGGTAAAAGGATGACAGAATCTCTGACTATTTAGGGCATATTTTTTATACTCTATTGAAAACAAAAATTAACTTTTCCTTTTTTAAAAAATCTTGTCTCATGGGGCTCCAGGTCTGATCTTTAACCTTTTAGATGTGGAAAAAGTCTGGAAACCACTTTCTCTACAGAACTATATTTACAAGAACAGAGTGCTTAATAACAACTGCATTGGCAGAGGCAGAGAGGATTGCACACTTGTTTACAGATACAGTAATGACAGAAACTGTATCAGTATACATTCCTTGTTTTGGGCTTTAGTGTGGTCAGAAATGAAAAATAATGCTGCAAAACAGACAATGCAAATGGCAGCATAAAACGTGGGTCAACGCCTGGATACCCCGTACAAGGGATTCATTCAGTATCTAACCAGTATTCACCAGGGCCTGGTGGACCTCAGCAAAAATAAACGCAAGCTTTCCAGTATCTGATATACATCCTTTCACATCAGTCAGACATGCATGACCTGCATGCATATGGCGGAATATCTTTACATACAGTACAATGCCAACAAAACACTTAGATACTGAAGATACACAAAGACACACTTTAATCCTGTGGGCTGAGGATCTATTGTATATTGTCAGTCCTGGTACAACAGGAGCTTTGTGCTGCTGCAGCTGTGGGACTGACCTCACACAGCCAACACCAGGCCTACAGTATCATTCTTACAGTAGCTCTGTACACAGTGTGACAAGGACAGAGTTTTTTCAAGCTATTTAACTATGATATGGAAAAAAACTTGTCCATTTACTGTCAGTTACAGTCCTAGGGTGTATTGCATCACTCTAACAAAACAAAAACTGCCTAAAACTACAAAGTGCAATGCGGCTGGCTGAGGGAAGTCTTTTTGGTAAATAAGATGGAGTCAAGAGCCAGAATGTAGAAAGGCGGCAGCACATTGGAAGCCCGAGTTCTTCATGTTAAATCCATGCAGCCTTTAAAAAAAGGTTGGCCATACTAAGCTGGCCGACAGCCTTGAATAAATATCTTGAAATCTTTTGGTTCGGCAGCAGTTAACTGATCATCAGTCGCTCACCTGTCTGCCACTCACATCCTGCAAAATAGCTCAAGCTATGGTTTAAGGGTAAAATCTATGTAAATATGTCGTACCTTAAACCTGCATTTATCATTGTTTTAATATGTTTCATACAACTTAAGCATGTGTTATGTTTGAACGGTCAGTTATAGTGGAGAACCTATAGCAAATTATCCCTGGCTCTGCAGTTAGATTCAGGTTTACAGAGCTTCAAGCCTCTTTCTGCTCATTGTTTGGATTTTTCAGCCTACAGACTTTGCTCTCATCAACCAACTTCCAGCAGCAGCAGTTGTTAGCTAAAAAGCTTCAATAAAGCTCCGACTGTACACTACCTGTTCAGTACCAAACAGCAGACACTGTTAGAAAAGTATTGGTGAACTCAGTAGAGCATTATTCAGCTCAAGAGACAGATATTTTTTACAGGAGTTGGTGGGGACCAAAAACAGTGCAACAAAAGAAAGAAAAAGATCCTTGGACAAATAAATGCTCATATTGCTCTGCTGTATGTGTTAAAAGGCAATTGTTGATAACAATTTGTTGAAAATAAGTCCATGGTATGTTTTCAGCTTATTCTGCAGCTGGAAACAATCAATGCAGCGCTGAGTTACCTTTCTATTCATCCTGTTGGAATGTAACATTTAATGTCTGTTTTTATTCCTCTCTTGCTCATAAAGTACACACATTCTGCATTCAGCTGGTCTGTGTGTGCTTCATGTTTAGGTTGAATTGTGACAAAGATCTTAAGCAAGCGAGTACATCCACATAAAATCTTATATCCCTATCAGGTTAAAAGAGCATTTCATTCTCAAGAGTAAATAAGAACTTTGCAAGTGCTGAGAAAAGACAGTTACATATGGCCAGCCATATGAACACGGGCTTTGTGCTGCTTCTCAAGAGCAGCCATTGACAGATTCCCTTAATTACATTTTGTCCAGTACTGAAATGAAATGGGGAAAACATAAAAGCCATTTAAAAATAGAACATTTCATATTTCATTTAAGAAAACTGTGCTGTACATTTAGTGGTTTCGAATAGTTCTCCTCAACGAGTACACATGTGCAAAATAGTATAAGTCCATATATACAGTGATCGAATAGCATTATAATATGATTAAAGGATAAAAGGTTTACTTCCAGGCTGAATATGACTCAGTCTGTCTCGAGGACATCGGCCCTCAGTCAGCCCTCCGTGGCTCTTGTGCTGCATTCAGTGGCTCCATGTCAAATTGTAGTCAGAAGGTGATAGCATGATTCACTCATATTTACCAGCTTTGACTCGTGTTGTCATTACATGAACAGAACTAGTGAAAAAGCTGGTGTTGGGTGTAAATAATGGACACCAGGCTTAAATTCACGTGTTTTTTCTGATGGATTTTTTTGGTGGTAAATTCAACTTAACAAGTAGACCAGGCTCTCATGAAAGCACCACTTTTTCAGTGTGGAACTACAATTCCCAAAATGCATTGGTCTTCAGGGTACTGTTCAAGTAATATTTGGGCTTAGCACTGGTCAAAGTGTCACTGGGTGTGTGTTCAGACTGGTCCATTGTTCAGTGAAGTATGTTGTAAATCCCTGCGCAGTGAAAAGATTTATTGCACAAGTCAGTGATTTATTGAAATTTACTGTCAGACACTGATGAGTTGTTGAATGGTCACAGGCACTACAGGACAACACCACATCAGCAGCATATCTCCATAGAAAAAATTAAATAATTAGTTGTGCACCCATTATTATAATATATTTAAAGCAACTATCGGCTTTAGTGTGGTGCATCAGTTGATGTTCACAAATATGTTTGTGCCACATGCAGCACTTTTCAGTCTCTAGTTTATTAGCTGTGGTGTGTTTAACCAGCTGCCATGCTGGAATGTAAGCTGTAAATTTGTGGTTTTATCAGATTTATTGTTTGAGAGGAAAGAGTGTGACAGTGAACCATTGTTAACACCAGAAGGGAAGCAGCTAAATAAAGCTCATTCATTATTCATGTATTATTATTATTCCTAATATTACACATTGTGAAGTGCTGTGTGGAAAATCTGTTACATGATGATCCTGTTTGATGGGTTTGCTGGAAGTGTTGCGCTATCACTCTAAGTTAGTGAGGCCATTGTGCAAAGTTGCTCACTGTTTTTTCAAATCAGCCTGTAAATTATTCAGGGGCCACCGCACATGATTACTGACTCCTGAGCCAGAGACTGTTGGACACACACCCAGTGTAAAGAAAATGATCATTGTATTTTTATGAACCCTCAAACAGAATGTGACACTTCAATCACAGCCCAGAAACAATACAGATAGTGCATGCATTATTTCCATCAGTATAACAGCAGTCATGTCTGTTGCTCTGGGTTTCTCCTTTTAAGATGATTTCTCACATCTAAGTAAAAGTTTTACGAGAGAAATATTAACTTTTGCATAAAACTTAGTAAATAATGCTCTTAATCTAATCTGTGTGCACAGGAATGATAATTTTGTTAACATTTTTGGATGTACAAAAAAACTGTTGTTTAACAAGCAAAATCTGAAATCCATTCACTATCTGAACAATTTTCCACCTCTGTAACAGACAGCTAACAAACTGGCCAGCATTGCTGAAATGTTAAATCATAACTGAATTAAGGAGAGTGAAGAGGAGTCGAGTACAATTTAAATGAATGGAATATCCCAATACCATTCAGGGTGCCCCCAAGCCACCGGGAAATGTGCCGGGCTCTAAAAGGTGGGGACATAGTGGCCAATCCAAGATTAAAATAAACTTAAACATGTCGTTTGATGCACGAGAGTGCAAAATGACTTTCTCTCATAAGCTTATGTTGTGAAAGAAGCAGCCGTATAACTGAGGATACTTTTTTTCTGTATCTCAACCGACTAATTTTACCACCAGAATTTGATCCATTCAAACTGATTTGACACTTGAAGAAACTCAAGAGCCTTTCAAATGAATGATAGTATACAAAAGTTAGGAAGTAAGTAAACTTAACTTCTAGTTTAGCTCTTTACTAACTTGAGCAGACTTGGCCAATAAAAGGCTCTAGTACACATGGTTTATAGGCCCTGCAATGCAGAAGCTATGCAGAAGATCTGGATCATTGATTACTCTAATGTCAAACCTGTGAGACATCTATAAGCGTTTCCCTCGATCTGAGCAGAGAAAAAACTAAATGTAACTTCAGATTCTGCTGTTATAGTAACTTGATATTAATTCAAAAGTACAGATCCCTAATGTGGGCACACAAATGAGATTATTTCAGAGCATACATTACTGAATCCTGCGCATGAGTATAAAAATGTGTACTCACTCACAGTAGAATTTATAATATTTCATTCAAGTTTACTGCACTTTGCCTGTGTTAAGCTGTTTCCGTAAAAATCAAGTCTTTCTGCAGACAATAAAAGCTTTCTAGAGGAGGGGAGAAACTATTCTTTCTGGGCTGCTGAAAGTGTTTTAATATAAAACAGATAAGCAGGGGAACCTGTTAACTCTGCAATGACAGCGAACAACATGAGGTTTGAATTACCTCAGCAAAGGGAGCAGACTGGAATATATTCAAATAACACCAGTTATATTAGAAACAAAGGCCTGGTTCTTTCTTCTCATGAAGGAAAAAAAAAAAGCCTTTGAAAATATATGGTACCTGTGTGATACACACCTCCCAACACCGGATTAAACACTTAGAGGGTTTGCTTTTTGTATTATAGTCAAAGTGACCTTATTCCAGGCTGTATGCACTCAGGACATACTTGCACGTACACAGGCATCCAGTTGATGAGGCTGCACCGACGATGATGCATCTCTCAGTGAGTCTCAATTACTACTGGCTCAAAATTACCAGGTGTTCCTCTGGAAAACACACAAACAAGCAGTTATTCCGATAAGGAAAGCTGAGTTCATGAAAACATGTAGGAAATGAGTGTGCGGGTGGTAAAACAGTGTACCTGCTGGCTATCTGTGTCCCACTGAGGGCAGTGGTCCCATCTTTGCTGACAAACAGTCTCAAGTTGCTGTCTGCAGGAAGACATGAGGTCCAGAGAAATTACCATAGTGATAATGGGGGGGGGGGGGTAACATTAGCTCCTAGATGCATCACGATGCAGATAACAAACAGCATCCCTGCAGTTTGTTATTTTAGTTCAGACAGGTGACTTTAGGATTATTATTAATTAATTAACTAATGCTGTTGTTTGAAGAAAAAAATATACATAATTTCAAATCCTTTCTGGAGACAGAATATGGATCAAACTGAACTCTGTCAGACCTTCATTGTTGCTGTTGTCAGAAAAGTTCTGACTCTGAACAATCTTCTCCACAATGTCATCTGCATCGATGCGGGTGTCGTCCACACAGCTGGGCTGCCTCTCCACTGTGTCCTTCTTCCTCCTGGTTTTGGACGAGACAAATACACACAGAATGGAGATTAATACCTGTAACTCAGCAACACTCTACAAAACAGTAAAGGCACATAAAGGATCCACTTCATACAGCAAATCATCATATGAAAAGATAAGTCTTGTGATATTCTAGATTTTGCCTATCGCCATCCTTTTGCAAAGCTAAACCAGCAATAAATATTTCTACTGACAAGCACCATGTGTGTGTATCAAACCCCATTACATCTACTATGTATCCCGCTAGCTGACATGTTCCTTCCTTAGCATGAAGCCACACACACATGGTAGTTTATAAGAAGTATTAGCATGAGCTATTAAGTAAATGTTCTCATTAACATGAACTATTATTTGAAGGAGCCACATAGCCTTGGTCGTTAGATGTTATTTTGACTAGAGGTAAATAAAACAAACACAGACTTTCTCAGTCTTAACAGACGTATTTTACTGCCGCTCTTCCATGTGACTATCCTGGAAACCACACGTTCCTCAGAGTGCAATGAATTCCTAGAGAATCTCTGGCATGTGAGTTTACACATACTTGAGAGTCAGCCCTAGACTTTTATCAGTGCGATGGAGTCCAGACTTGCCTCACAGTGAGAACAACTCATGACAAGCAGGAGCATTTCATCAAAAGTGGAGGTGTGTGTGTGTGTGGAATCACCTGGAGGACCTGTTGGACATGAGGGCTGCTGCAGTGGGTGGAGGAGGCCTCTCCGGCTTGGTGGGAGTTGCTTGTCTGTGCGGCTCGGTGGGGGTGGAGGGAGGCGGCTGGGAGGGGTGGGCGGGCCCACAGGAAATGCTGCTGCTGGAGGAGGCATTTCTATGGTGACTGAGGTCCGTCAGGCTGGAGCAGTGAGAGTGAGCTGTGCTGTAGCCTGAAGCAGAGGAGAAGGGAGGAGATGGTGTGAGGGCTAAAACACAGGGTAACAGGATAGGATGTACAGTATTTCTTCACACATAGCTACTCCTGGCTGATGAACTACTTAGCATTTGTTAGCAAATGCATATCTAGAAGCTGTACTATGTTTGTAATGGTCCGCAGCAGTACAAACACATAAAAACCCAGTTCTTATGGGAGCATTTGAGCTAACATGAGACAGGAAAGCTCCCTGACCTGAGATCTTGCTGTGCTGGCTGGCAGAGCTGGAGTTGCGGATGTGACCAGTGTGAAAGACATCATCTGGGCTGTACTCTTTCTCCTCAGGCAGCCCTGCAGAACACACACAGCAGACACACACGCCTGACTGAAGCATTACCACCACAGACTTGTTGACACTTTGCTGTTCGTGCCGTCCATAGAGTTGCTCCATTTTCCACATTTTCCTTTAAAACAAGCTCAACTATTTTGCTGACACACACTCTGTGACTCTGGTGCTAAGGTTGTTTGATAATCCATCTCAGTTTTAATTTTTCTTCTTACAGGCAGTAGAGCAGATGGGAAACAAGGAGAGATGGAAAACAACAGTAAAGGTCTTTGACCTTTCCAGAAAAAACTAACTAAAGAAAACCTAACTAACTTCCAGAAACAGCATCCAAGTGAGCAACCAGCATGTTGTATGCACTAGGATAGAAAGACACAGAATCCTCCTTATCCTTAAATTATCTAATTGTCATTTTTATCAGTTATAGTGACATTCCCTAAAATATATTCATTAAAAAAACAGTGATAATCCAAAAAGAAGTCAGAATGAACAAGAAACACAGAAGTCCCATGATTCCACAGACTCAAAACGAACTCCGAACAATTAAACAAAGGAGCTAATAAATTTTAAAAATTAGAATTACCTCTCACATCCAGTTGGTTAGAGAAGACATGGTAAACAATAATACTGAGCAGTTACCTGAGCTCCGCACTGACGACTGCCTGGGTTTGAACGCGTGCGGACCCTGCACGATGCCTCCTCGTGGTTGCACTGTGGCGTCGGTGCTCTCACCCTTGCAGTCCAGCTGCAGGGTGGGGTCCTCGCACCCAATGAAGATGGATTTTGCTGTACTTGGAGGCCTTACGGTGAAGACACAAACCCAAAATGAGTCACATTTACTTTTGTACGTGTGTTAGTCTAAGAAAACAAGAGCAGAGTTAATGTCCTGGCTGAGATCGGGGGGGCAGAGGGAGAGCCAGGAGGCAGAGATGCTGCTTCAGGTACAAAAGGGACAGGTGTGTGCAAGTGTGAGACAAACAACAGAGAGTTAGATATTCAAGTTTGGATGCTGATGCTCACAAACACAGTCTGCAGTCGTGATAATGACTGATACACAACCCAAGAAGGCAGTTGTGGTTCTTTAGAAATTTAAAACACTGCCACAATTTGTACTGAAAATCACAGTAGAAGATCATTTTTAAAAAATATGCTTATTTTAAGGGGTTATTTTCTATCATAGTAACTAGAAAATGTTGTCTTTACAGTTGTTATAGTTGTTATAGTAGTATCATAGCTTGGGGCTGAATGTCAGTCTTTAATGCCCCTAACAAAGAAGAACTCACGTTTTGAAGCAGGGATCCCCAGACAGAAGAGTCATACCAATCGTTACCTATAAAAACACACAGATGTTTTAACCTAAAGATTAACTCACTGTGCGCGTGTGTATGAGTGTGTGTGTGTGTGTGTGTGTGTGTGTGTATGCATGTGTTTGTGCGATGGTATGTATGCATGTGTGTGTGTGTGAGTGTGTGTATTTGCCCTGCCTTGAGGATAGAGTTGTCTTGTCGAGTGTTTTTGGTGTCGTAACCCTCCAGGATGCAGCAGCGAACTGTGGAACCTGAACCAGCAAACTCTGCCATGTTGAGGTCAGCAAAACCGAGCTGCAGACGGACAGACAGAGGGACAGACAGAGGGGCAGACAGAGGGACAGACAGAGGGGCAGACAGACAGAGGGACAGACAGAGGGGCAGACAGAGGGGCAGACAGAGGGACAGACAGAGGGACAGACAGAGGGGCAGACAGAGGGGCAGACAGAGGGGCAGACAGAGGGACAGACAGAGGGGCAGACAGAGGGGCAGACAGAGGGGCAGACAGAAGGGCAGACAGAGGGACAGACAGAGGGGCAGACAGAGGGACAGACAGACAGAGGGGCAGACAGAGGGACAGACAGAGGGACAGACAGAGGGGCAGACAGAGGGACAGACAGAGGGACAGACACACAAATAGACAGACACAGGGGAGCGACAAAAAGTCACAACCTTTAAGGTAGAAAGTGGAATTCCGAATTCAAAGTTCAGAATAATGTCTGGTTCACTTTTACAGTTTTATTCCCTTTTGTGGTTTGAATCAGCAAGAACTGTTTTACTTCCCTTAAGATATTTAACATCCCTTTGAGTAAAACCTTATTGGTTCTGTCAATTTATTGTACGTCCTGTCTGTAACACACACTCAGTCATGTGAGAGTGTGGATGAAGGGAAACAGAAGAGAGTGACTCTATGCAGAAGTCAATGACCTCTTTTAACCTCTTCATTCATGCTTTTCTGCCCGGTCAGCACTGTTTCGCACTTAAGGTGTCACAGTTTGTTGTAAGTGTGTAAGGATACGAGTGTGTGATTGTCAATCCTTTTAACACATTCTGTGCACATTTGTCCCATTCCAAAGCTTAAAACTGAACCAGCAAAGCTGTGCTGAGTTGATTAAGGCAACTCCTTAATCAGAGACTGAGCCAAACAAAAGTTTCAGTGTATCTGCTGGTCTGATGATCTTTGGTCCAGAGAGGAAGACTTCAAAGACAAATTTTGACTTTTTGGCTTAACTACTGATCCTAATCTCATTAATTGACTAAATTATCATTTTTTATGGCTTAATTATTTTGGCTTTAGTTGTAAGGATTTGTTTTTTTTCACTGGTATGAAGTGACCTTTCTGTTCTGTCAATGTAAATTTTAGTCAGTACCGAAGATGATCTCCCCTTTTTCTTTGTTTATTTATTTATTTCATGGACACATAATAAAGGTTGCGACTACAACATCAAGAAATATTTCATTTTAAAACGAGAAAACTGAACTGCTCTTGAACTTGCGGCTAAGTTGACAAACAGACACAAAAGTCACTGACCGAGGCAACAAGCCTTCATTTTGTGTATTATCAGCTTGATATGCACAATGATCTTGTTCAGACAAGTACTGACGCAGATAAAAGACATTTTGTGAACTACGCCCTAAATGACCTGTCACTCTGCTGTATACAGACAGAAGTCCACATTCTTCATGAATACATTAAGAGGGTCCATCTTTCTGTACAGGCTGTTTTGAACTAGGAGGAGTCATTCACCAGCTGAATAACAGCAGAGGGCAGTACTAAGAAGAGGGATCAACAGGTTAACGACATGTGTTAAGTCTAAAGCCACAGTTTTCCATGTTAGGAAGGTGGCTTTTTGACCCGACTAGATCACCATGGTAACTGCTGCTTCAAACCTAACCCGCTCCAAACCAGATTATGTTTGGATGTCTGACTTAAAATCAGCCTCAAAGTGCCATTTACTCATTAACCCCATTAGAAATAGTGGCAGGCTAGAGTCAGTCAACAAGTGATACAGAGTCCCAGTTGAGGGTAAATGTTACATATGCCAACTTGTTGAGCGTTGCAGTACCTTTAGTAAAGCCACTGAATGAAGCTCTGTAATTAAAGTAGTGCTTACTGCATGTACCATGTAGCTGTTGTTGCTGTACTTTTTTACAACAAGAACCGAAAAACAAAAGCAATATTCAAAGCAATATTTAGCATATTTTAAAGTGTATTCTCGCTTTTACTGAACTATTGATTTTTTTATTTTTTTTTTGCCCCTCCTGACCATTTGCCCACACTGGATATGTAAAAGGCCTCTATAAAATCTGTGCAGTTCTGTTTTTGCAACCAAGCAAACAGTTGCCATTAAACACAACACCAGGTTTGTGGTGATATGTACAGGAAAAGGCAGGTTTGGAACCAGACAGAGGGAAACTTTGACAACAGCAAAATCACTCAGCTTTAGACATGCAGCCTGGTTAACTTTATGACTCTTAACCCCACATGTTACATTTATATGATCATCAAATCTTTCGCTGGCCTTTTCCTGCTGTTTTATCAGGTGGCAGTGAACACAAACAGTAACAAAGCTCTCCTGGGCCAGCCACAGTGCACACACTCTGCACACAGCACAGCACAACGATCAACCAGAGGAGATAATATGATCTTTATAATCAGGGTTTGACATGACAATATTTCAAACCTGATGAACCTTATTAAGTAGCTCAAACAGCTGATGGCCTACTTTTAACCACCAGACTGGTGCTTCAAGTTCAGCTGTTCCTATACTATACACATACACACACACACACACACACACACACACACACACACACACACACACACACACACACACCCACACACACACCATGTTATCTGTTATTGGCCACTTCACAGAGTTATAACCCAGTTAGACAGTGTGCCCTGTCACATGCCCCTGTAACAAGGCCCTGTGATGTGATATGGCTATTATCTAACACAGCTTTTATGATCACTTCAAGTTTTATAAAGGGAGCAAACTGCTCTCAGCGCTGAGTTTTCTCTTGTTTTGTTTTTTTCAAACAGGTAAACCAAATTGGATTCAGCTGGATAAAACATGACTTTTGACTTTACAAGCTATTTTACTGGTTGCTTGTTACATAATCAGAAAATAAACTTACCTTTGAAAAGGCCTTTCCTCCTTTGAGTTCCTTCAAAGATAAGAGGCAAATCAGCAAAGGAGCAAACACTGCTGACATAATCTCCACAGTCATCTGAAGCATATTACATCACATAGCATGAAAGCAATATGAAGTCTGGTGATGCGATGAGACAAACCAAGTATAGTGAGCATTACTTTCACCAAACAGTGATTATCAAAACTGGGGGAGTAAATGGTGAATCATTTGAATTCATAGCTCTGATAAACAAGGACTGGCGGCTCATGGGAACTGTAGTTTACCTTGCGTACAGAGACCCTGCAGATGCAGGGGTCCAACACTCCAGTGATTGTATTGGCACTCATTTTACACACAAAAGAGAACTTCTTCCTCCACCGCACACAGTTCTGCTGCACCTCCTCTCTGCACAAACACACACACACACAGATCAGGTTAGAAGACAAATACTTAACAATACATACTTAAAGCGAAAGTGCATTAATACGCGTATAAACAAACAGCTTGGGAACAACTCCGACACATCAAACTCTAGATCCCTTGTCCCTTGTCATGCTGTAGGAGAGTTGTCTAGCGACAGGGCCCCTGGGTGCTGGGGTCCCTATTGCTCCATTAATGTTGCCCCGGTTAACAAACTACAAGTTTCTGAAACGGGCAAAGTAAACACAAGGGGCTCAGAGCTTTTTTATTCATTGTCTCAGTGACAGACAAACAGTATTTAGCAATGTGATACAAAGGTAAGCCCTGCTGCTGTTGTTTCACTGCATGCTTACAGACCCTATTGTTGTTGTGGTCTGTTTCGTAGCACAGCTAACTGGAGACAAGAGCTGTATCCAAATGTGTCTCAGTGTTCTGCTGTTAGTGCTTTTGTGGCATTGAATCCACCACAACAGATATGGACATTAATTATTCCACGGCAGGATGGATACTTGAGATCAGTAAGCTGTAGTCAGATCAATTTAAAGAAGACCTTGAAAATTGTGGCATCAATCTGGTGCACAATCATGTTTTCTTTACGTTGGAAAGATGCTGAAAGAGGATCACATGTAGTGTCACATTTGATAGAATCACATACAAAGATCAATTGTTTTTCTGAGAAAATGACATAAGGCATGAAGGCCTGCCTTTTCTGAGGAAAAACAAAGTCCACCAGGCTGTCCAGTTTCTGATCCAAGTGATGTCATCTGGGTCTGTTGAGGGGGTTTCCACTTACACAGATTGAAAACAGATTCACTGTTTGTCGACACGTGGTTTGATGCAGGCGTTTGGTTTCTTGCTCTCCCTATCTCATTCACACTCTGCAATCAAATGGTTTTAGCAGTGTCAAAACACAGCTTTGAAATATTGTCTCAGTAGTGTCCAGAGGGATGAAAACAAAGTCAAACCATACTTATAGTTTGTCTTATTATGCGACAGAATCTTTTAACAAGGGAATATTGATGCAAAGCTAACTCTGAACTCTGGGGCTCTGATGTAACAGAGTGAAATCCCTGGAGAGAAGAGATGATGCTTGATATCTGTGCTGCACTGGATGGATTAATTACTGCAAAATGGAGTAAAATGATGTTATGTTCATGTATATCATTCACTGAGTGGAGAAACAATGGTTGCTGCATTGAGCACTGTAAATTTAGATTTACCTGGAAAAAAAGGAAGAAACTTGATTTACACTAAATCACATGAGGGGATTGTTGTTTTGATACAACTTGAGATAAACGCTCCTGTCTCGAGACAATCCATTTCAATCTCTGTGAATTCCTTATGCTCCATCGGTTACTGCATAAACATCTGGAATAGCACAAACCAGCTGAATCTGAGTTGGAGTCTGTCTTTCATTTTTGAAATTCAGCATTAGTGGTTCCATTCACCTTGTTCTTTAAACTTGAATAATTTTCACTCAGTTGCATCAAATACTCAAAACATTTTCACACAAAAAACTAAAGAAAAAAAACACCCAGAATGTTTAGGACTGCATCCAAACCTGCTTCAAACTACACATGCTTACAGCAAATCACTGGAAGTTCTTTGGAAAATAGAGAACATTTCAAAAGAATTTTTTGCCTGTACTAAAAATGGTGGCTAGTTCTTTGAAACCTTTTCTTTCTTTTCGTTAAATTGCTTTGTGAAATTTTTGCCCGCTGTAGGCTCCTGCGCTGGCATTTTTCAGATGTGTATCACAGCGTAACTGCCTCTCCGATGACAGTGATTCCTGTCTGCAGTGTGCGACTGTGGAGGTGATGGTGATTTACTGAGGAAATCTGGTTTAGTTAAAGGAAGAAATGTGATTCTGGCCTCAATCAGCAAAACTACTAAGATTTCATTGTACATGGCAGTGAACCTTGAAGTGCTCCATGAATGTGGAGCAGGGCGGAGCCAGAAAAACAATGAGGCCCACTGGAAAATGCCCTCAATAGTTTCATGTGTGGAATTTGTTTAGCCACAAAGTGAAATGAGGCCTTGAGGGATTTTACAAGCATCTCACAGGCTACAAATAATGTTTTCTCACTAAGCTAATAAATAAAGAGAAAAGGTAAGCTACAAAGGCTGAGGTGGTATCAGGAAATTAATATTACAGCCGTCAATGGGGTTCACTAACTTCTTTACACTTTAATCTACCAACACACACTGGCCATCAGACTGCTGGGCTTGTCCCAGCTTGGCTGGTAAACTCTGATGTTATCTGTCTCTGCCCAGCTCATGTCAGAGGAAACATTACATGGGAATCTTCAGCACTTGAGTTACACAACACACACGTGCAGACTCAGCCAGCCGCCTTGCTGACAACACGTGCTTGGTCTTTGGTAGGAGATATCAACATATAGGAATTGCAACAAACACAACATGGAAATTTGCTCACAGGCATGGTTAACCTGACTGACTTATTATGATATGATGGGACTCATTTATTTCCCACAAACACACTGTTACTGCTTCAAACTCTTGTCATGATCTCAGTCTGAAATGCACTGGGTTTCAGATACAGGTCTGCACAATTAGCAACACACTCAGGCTCTGCATTTCTCCTTTTCCCTGAACTCGTTGCATTTTCACACATCCAGCAGACATGGATGCACGTTAACATGCATTTAAAGTAGTGTGTGGTGTTTCCCCCAGTTATATCTGACTTTGAGAGTATTTCTTATCTAAAGAGCTGAAAAAAAACAAAGATTTTTTTACCTGGATTGATGATGATAAAGACAGGTTGTTTATCCAATCACCTGCCATTCATTTTTAAAAAGTACCTGCCCTTTTCTGAACTTCTGGTCATCTGGTCCATCAGGTTTGTGTGTGTCTATGTGACAAATATATGTCTTGTTCTCAGTCTTTCTTTTACCTCTGTGTTGGTCTTTATCAACTTCTGACAAACTTATCTGCCTTTTTAGAGACTAAATGTTCAGCGATGTTAACCAGCGAGTCTCTGTGCCTGTGGAACTAAAGGAGGCAAAGTTTTTCAGCTGAGCTGAGGGGACCTGCAGACACAGGAGACAGTTGTCTGTATGTTAGTCTCCCTCTCTTATATTATATTATATTATATGCTGTCTGGTCATTTGTTTCATTGTCACTATCAACATGTGTCCAGCTTTAAACACACAACAAGGCTACTGAAGTGTTATTTTCTATTCCATTTTCCAGACAATCAGTTCTATCAGTCACGATAACATTTGGCTTAACAAATAGTTGCTCCGACCTTGGAGCAGTGTCAGCCTATGTCTGCACAGACGGCATGTGAACAGCATGCAGATCAGCAGCAGTTTTAATGCTACCTTTCCACAGGATGCTTTCAGGCCCAGAATGACAAATGGGTCACCTGCTTTGTGGAAGCATTCAGGGCTCTCAGAGCAGACAGCTATCATAGTTTGTATGCAAACAATAAGAAAAAAGACTTGGAGCATTTCAAATCACTACAGGTCAAAGACAAAGCGCCACTCAGCTCTGCTGTCCTTATGCTGGCTGCATCCTGGAGCACATTATTACTGATTCAAAGGCCTTTCGTGATTTTCATATTATCCCGTCTTTTGATTACTCACTCTTATTCTTCATAATTTTGAGTAGCTATCATCATTGCAGTAACAGAGTAAAACAAACATGATAGTTAATGTAACATTTACTTTGTTATCACATATTTGTTGTTACGTAATCAAATATAAGAGCTTTCAGGCATGGCATTCTTTTTCAACATTGGCTTTAACATTAACTTTATCTCAGGCACTTTGCACACTTCACTTATCTGCAGGGTGACCTGAAAGTTGCGGCTCTAAAGCAAAATGCCAGCAGCCTGGGAGAGGCAGAAAATGGCCAGACAGGTTCTGCCACTTCTGCTCTCGCAGCCCAACCTGCCTGCATTAACAAAAACACCATTGTACAGCAGTAGACACAAGAAACACTCTCACAATGAAGCTATGCTTCATATGGTTGGTTGGTCACAGCCTTTAAAGGGACTGTTTCTAGGTCATTTTCTGACCTGGTGACCAATGCATGCTTTTTAATTTCAGTTAACGCTGTTGGATGATCAGGAATATTGTAGCTACACTGGAAGGAAGTGAATAATGGAAAAAAGAAACATTAAAAAAACGATTTTCTTTTTCAATACAAGAGCAAGACCACAATGAAGGTCCTCACCAAATACATAAACACACCATACTTCTATATCAATTTGACTATTTAATTGCATCTTTGGGCAACAGATGTCATCTACCCTCTAAACAGTTACATTTCATCAGGAGCTAAGAATCAAACCATGCTTACAGTATAAAAAATATTTTAAGGGAAAATTAAAAACACAGGTGTATTTACACACTGAAAAAAAAGAAATATATATTTTCTAACCCTTTATCTTTGTGCTGTTATTTTCTTTATATGACAAATAAAGGGATTATTTCTTTGAAATCTTTCATAGCAAACTCCATCTCATCTCTCTTCCTGTAAAACATTACAGTATTTTGATAAGCCATCCTGCACTTAAAAAAAGGGTTCATACAAAAATCATCATAATCACATTACAGGCAATAAAGACATTCAAACTGCCATTTACTGGACTTCACTGTGACCCAAAGTCCCACTTGTACAGTGTGTTCAAAATGCTGCCCTGTAGAGATTTCCTTTAAGTTTAAACAAAAAAAGAACAAACAAACAAAAAACTGATTATCACCAAACAAAATGTGTGTTTACTTTAACTGCGACAAAATTTTTTAATATATTTCATTCCTCATAAACTTTTACAAAGCTGATTTTTGTAATGTCTAATATTATCTGCACAACTAAACCAGTGCTCATCAGCTGGCAGACTACACCATGTTAGATTAATTTAAGACACAAAAGTATTAAGTGTTAAGTCATTCTGTCTGTTTTTTAATAAGGATGGAAAAATATATGCAATGCAATTTTTTAGATTACTTAAACAAGGTATATAAACTTGAATGTGAATTTATGGGGAATCATGCCAGACACAAGTTATTATTCAAAGCATTTATGGAGAAGATCTTCAATCAGAGCCAAAGTGTTACCAGACAGGACCATGCACTGGTTGTTATAATGCAGGAATCCTAGGCCAGTCCTTTCAAAAGCTTTGCTTGATTTTAGCTCAACATTACTTTCATACTCCTGTGTGCTTTCTGGACTGGTACCCTACCACAGGACCACCTCGGTACTCTACAGTATCTGCACTTGTCTGCATACAGACTGTATGAAATGCTCACTTGTATTGAGTGTATATGAATGTCTTATCCATGCTACAAATGTGTTTAGGTGAGAGACTCCCTCTTGAAATACTCTGTTACCCTGTTGGTTACTCTCTGTGTTTTTTTCTCATGAAAGAATCTGAGGAATGAGACAGAGTTGCAAATGAGCCTGACATAGATGCACAAACAGACACACACACACACACAAACACACACACATACATTTATATTTTAATTACTCTTATTCAGCCACTTTTTTGATCATTTAAGACAACATGACAATAGTGTTGTTCTTGGATTTTTTGTCAGCAGAGGGCCTTGTTGTACCTGGAAGGTGCCCTTGTTGGAGCAGTGTCAGAAATGTATTTTTAAAACCCACCAACCAAGCAAGTTTTTTACCTGCGGAAATGCATTTTGGATAGGAATTTAGTAAATAATCTCTTTAAAAAATGCCTTGCAAAGACTTTGCAAGTGTTCCAGTTGCTCATGGTCAAAGTGGGAAGAGAGCTGACAGCACTCGTTTGAGTTCAGTGGAGCAGAAAGATCCACAGAGTCATGTGATTGCAGCTTTAAGAAGGTTTTAAAACATTAGGGGCAACAGTTTTACAGTGCCTGGCTACAAAGTGTGTACAATGGAAACACTGCTGATAGCTAAAGTATGTATATCCGTTGGTTGCAAAGTGTGTGTTTTTGTGTGTGTTTTAAATAACTTGTTGAGTTTGACAAAAAGGTTCTTAAGTAACAATGTACTGGCTTTGGTTAAGGCAGCTTACAAAGAAAGGTGAGGTCGACAGTGATGTATTGGGCTGCTCCTAAATGTGCACGTCTGTAATTCTGTGAAAGTGCATGTGAAGCAGGTGTGAGCAGCCCACATACCATACTTTTATGGCTATGATGTAAGAGGCTGCAAGCACGGAGCTACATAACCGAAAGGAAAAAATCATTTCATCTTACACCTCCATTTTCACTATCAAAAATGTAAATGTAGTAAACGCAACTTCAGACAAGTTAGTATTAGCTTTGTTGGTCAAGAATACATACATACAAGAATGATTTTGTTCCAGTTTGACTTTGTTCCCAGTGTAGGTTACTTGCAGGTAAAAAGTCAAAGGAAGAGGGATAACAAAAACAAGTTAAACAATGATAATGTATAAAAAAATGTTGACTGGTCTGGAGCATATAAAAGGAATGTAGGCTCGGTGTATAAACAACATGAATAAACCACAACGCTACACAAAAGTATACACAAAAGGATTTATACAGCTATTATGTACATCGAGTAGGATTTATTTAAAATAATTAGAAGTATCTGGTAAAAGAATTATCTGACTCCAAAAATCTGGTATCTGATTTTGATAAGTGGATGTTTTGGTGCTAAAATCAAAAGAAGACAAATTAGGCAGGAACAAGTCTGCAGAAGTGACCCGAATAATCCATTCATCTGAAAGGATGAACTCATTAAAGCATTCATTTGTTATTTCAGAGGTTCATGCAAGTATTATTACATTATTATTGATTTATTAAAACATCAACAGCATTTTAATGTTGCAGCTTGTTGAGATGGAGCAAATTTTACACTATTCGATATCTTACAATAAATCCATGATAATGGATTTTGTTTATTTTGATTATTCTTAGTCTAACCTCTGCCTGGGTGGGTTATCATGCTCTAAGTTTCAGAACTACAGTTACGAAGCTACAGACAGGATGTACAACGTTGTCATGAAGTAAGTGAGTTGGCTTTGTGTTTCAACCTGAACCCTTTTTTTTGCTTTTTTGCCCATATTTTGTTAAGCGTAGGCAATCTGAATTTAAAAACACACTGTGTACCAAGTCTGTGTGTTCAGACTTGAGTGAGTTATAACTCTAAAGGGTATAATTCCTGACAAAGTGCTGCAGACGGGCTGAAGGTTTGTAAGTACCTCAAATGGCATTTTGAGCTGTTTGTCAAAGCAACTGCTGCTGCTGCTGCTGCAGCTTAGACTGTGATAATAAACAGGAAGGATCAGACCAAACTAAAATAACCAAGTTATCCCCATTTCAGAACTCTAGCATGCACCTATTTCTTTCACCTCACACAGCCACAGTGCCTGTAATATATATGTGTGAAATATTTTGAACATTTCACAGCAACCTTGCAAGCCCAGAATATTGACAGTTTTGGGTGGAGTGCTTCCTTTACAGGTTATTCATCATAGAAAAGCTGACACAACCTGATTTACACAAAATCACAGTAATGGTGAAGTGACATGACATAACATGACATGGGAATGTTGCAAAAGAGAACCTGGAGAGTGAAATCCAAAGATAAAGGTCTGTAACTTGCATCCTCTTGATTCTAATCAATTACTTTTTTATCAGTGCACGATTAACAACATCTTCAAACAGCTAAGATTGGTAACTGTAACACAGTGTGTTTAATTTGCTGTGTCAAGTTCCTTTTTCCACGTTGACCTATTAAATGTTATTTTGACAAAGACAATTCTCGGAGCATGTCTAGATTTTAGCATGATCCGCCATTTATTACTAAAACTTCATCCATATAATACTATTAAAGGTAAAGTTTGCGTTTTCAAACAAAAAACCTGACAATGGAACAGTGAAAGTTAAAAAAGGATGCCTCCAGTCATAGCAGACAGCACTCTGAGCAGAGTCACTGGTTAGAAACCAGCGGATCAGACTGGCTACACTTCCTTTTTTCTAGAGCTGTAGCTAGACACAACTGCTCGGGTTCGCCTCAGTTCAAATGTCAGAGCTGCTCAATACAGTCAGCTTTAATGATAATATCGACAAAGGTTTGCATAAAATTAGCAATAAACTGTGAAGATAAATGCTCTGGTCAATGTGGAAAAACCACAGACACGTCGAGTGCAGAGTGTTCTCATTGAACATGAATGGTTCAAGAAATGTCGCTGTGTTGCTGCAAAAAATGTGAGGGAATGAATATTTGTTTTGTGTGCATACAAACTTTTCTATCCATCTGTCTGATGTCTGTCATATACAGACAGGGTTAGGTGACGAGCCACCTAACTATAACGAACTTTTTGTTGGTCATGAAACTCCACTGGCTGAATCATTGGGACAAATGATTGGAGATATTAATTCCAACAGCCTGAAGCACAGAGGAAAGTCAAACATATGTGACAGGATCAACTTTAAGAGAGAAGTGGACCTCAAGTCCTTGGGGAGATTGCAGTAAGAAACTGATTAGCACTTAACACGACCTACAGCTGAGGCTGATATTGTATTGGACGAATGAAAATCTTGGTCAGATAACACCTCACTCATTCACCCTGTGTGTAGTATGAATGTCTGTACAACATTTCAGGGCAACTCATTCAATAGTTTTTAAGATGTTTCAGCCTGAACCAATTAATTGATTTAATAGCATGTCAGGAGCAACTAGCTCAGCTAAAATGGAACTCTTAAACGAATGTCTCTTTAATGAATTTTGTCTGCTTTAGAAATCAAATCAAGCTCAGAGCACGTCAAATCCAAAGTGAGCTGACACAAGCTTGATTCACTGTCATTGTCACAAATCTTCTGTAATCTTCCTGTCATTCATTCATTCATTCATTCATTCATTCATTCTGATTTATCCTTTATCTTGATTCTCATGTCATTACAGAGCCAGACACACCCTCCTGCTCTCCCTATACACCAGCAAGTTTCATCTCCTAACCTCCACCCACACGCCTACCTGAATCTCCATCCCCTCTGATTACCTCAGCTGTATGCATGCATGCCCACTTCCACTAAACACAGTGTCGGCAGCATGGCTCATGTTTAAGGAATATTCAGGAATATACTTACTGTAAGTGCTCAAACAAAGGAGGGTAGCCCAGTAAAATTCAACTACCCATTATGTACATGTATAATGCTGTACTTTAATAAATGAAAAAATATAATCATTCTGTTATAGATTACCTATCATTTCATTATTCAGGTTACTACTGGTCACTGTATATTGTAGAAATGTAAAAGTTCCACAAATTAGAGTCGCTACATAAATTAAGCTTATAAACAGAACAGGTTGGATTTTTTCCCAACATGCTCCAGCAAGTATCCCACATTCAAAACCCTGTGAAAAGATGAAGAGATTCTTATCACACTGAAGAGCTTCTTGCTCACATAATCTTGTGAGGAAAAAATGAAACTTTTTGCCTGACTGTCAACACAGCTGGCACTTTTTCCACAGTATCTCAAGATTCAATATTTCAGATCCAGTTAACGCATTATTTAGATTTTAAAAACATTTTCAGACTCACAGTTTTTAAATAGCCAACAGTCACAGTCCCATGAATTATAGATCCACTGCAGATAGTTAACATAGGTAATATACAGGCCATACATTTAAAACCAGAAGGCTGGATTAATAATTATAAGAATACAGCACCATATGAAAATGCTCTGATCTCATGAGCTGTTACTCATCTTTTAAAGGACAAAGATCAACAGAAAAAACTGGCAAATCTGATTTATACCCACTGATAAAATCACCCAATCTGTCACTATTCAGACATGATGGAAAAATGCCATGTCACCAAAAGCTGGAAAGTCTCAGTTGATATTTTAGGTGCACATTTAATACAATGTTGGATTGTTTTTTCTTATCAAGCAGAAGAAATTAGAGGTAAAGCCTTGGTTTTAATAAAGCCTACTTCATATACATTTTAATATGTATTTATTAACTCTCAGACATGGTAATGGTATGGAAAAATATGTATTTCTCCTCAAAGCACTGCAGAGCCAGTCCAAGGCTCTGTTTACTAACTCACTCAGCTGTGTTTGAATGAACCCTGTTTGAAAAAGACCCATCTAACTGCAGCTTCTTAAGCATGACGCTTCATGTGCTCTGGTAGGTTCAATGGTGGCCTGGAGGCCTTTCTAGATCATAGAAGAAAATATGCAGCCAAGTATTAACCTTAAAAAGGCAAATGTAGGAAAGAAGTAAAACTCTGTTTTGTTCTGGCAATGTAAATACTGCACTAAAAATCAAAAAATCAATCTGTCACCTGTGAGGGCCTCAGCGTATCAGAATGAGTACTTTTGGATGCTTGCAGAACGGAAAAGAGAAAAGAAGACCCCTATGAGAAAGCTGAAGATCTTTACTCCACCTTTGTGGAATGGATTGTCATGGCCATCACATAAGGGAGGGAAATAAGCAATGTGTGTTGCTGCTGTCAGTGCATCACTGACTCTGCCTTCGGTGCTTTTGGCAGCAGATGGAGAGCATCAGGACTTCTGGGATACCAGCCTGAGTACAAAAGGATCACACTTCTGATTCTGGGCCGAGTACAGTAAAGCAGGCTGTTTCATGTGCACATTTTTGTCCTGCATTTTTGTGTCACTGCCTACAGCTGTAGATTTGTAGGCTAAAACACAATACCTTAAATAAAGACGTGGAGTGGGCTTCCCATCATCATCCCATAATAACACACAGACTTACTGTTATTAAGTGAGCTCATTTCCTGGAAACTAATGGGGAAGTTCTTCAGCTGTCAAACATAAACACCTGGTGCTCGCAGTAACTGAGTTATTTGCATGCAGGCAAATGCACTGACACACAGCCACACAATCTGCTCGCTGCCTGTTCATTTTAGCCACTGAACTGCAGTTTTTAGTGCTCACTTTAAAAGGTCTGGTTCTGCTTTGCTCAGTTATCTGTCTGAAGTGTTGCGCTTCACGTAGGAATCTCCTGACTGCTGCCGTGTCCAGATTAAAGGTTAAAGGTGGCAGGGCTTTTATTTGCAGCTTGTATAATGAGTCTGAGACCGTTTCAAACTTTCAGGTCCTTTCTGAAATCTGATTTTTCCAGTTTGCCTCACCCTCTGCTCTGTGTATTTTTAACATTTCAGGTCATCGTTTTGTACTTTAAATGACTTTTGCTTTCCTCGGTTTGCAAAGTGCTGCTATTAGAATACTAATAAGGGAACATACTGGTGTTCCGGCAGTTTCTTTTCTCTTGCAGCGCACTGCGATTCACATAGATTCAATTTTACTAAAGTCTGTTGTTTTTTTCCAGACTTCTCTGGTCTTTGTCAATTTAACAAGAATATAAAAATTCATCTTGCACTAGCTCGAAAGTTTAGAACCTTTATTTACCATATCTTTCTGAATGAATTCATAGACACAAAAGAGTAAAAAAAAAGAGTTTATGGTACTGGGGAGCATGTAGCTTTGAATCTATTTTTATTCAAACGACAGCCGGGTTTACTTGTGTTCTATAGTCACACTGAGGTTGGCAGGACTGAGTCCCTCTGAAGACCAGGACCTGCATTCTCACTAAAGTTAGACTATCAAAAATAAATAATAGTAAGTTAAACAACAGAATTAACTTTCAGAAATGTAGCCCTGGAACCCCCCCTCATGTTTTTTTAGGGAAAAACATGATAACTAATTCAGTCTCAGTTCAGGAGGTTGCTACTACTTTCATCGCATGCAAAGTGCAACACTTAACACACTCAAACACACAGAACCAGTTCTATGTAAATTCAAGGTTTAACTAACTGCAAACTACACACACAACTTTTAACTATTAAATATACAAATGAATGAATAAATGCAACTTTTAAAAAAAGATAAAAGCTATGAACTACTGTTGAATGTAAGACTGAAAGTATGAACAGGGTGTGAGCCTCTAAATGTGATGACATTAACAGTCAGCATGCTTTACAAATCTGTACACTTGGTTTGTGAATGAGAACTCTCTTACTTCAGTATTAACAGCATGTACATGTCAGTAAAGCAAGAGCACAGATTTACACATGGCTGTTTTTTCTCAGCCCACAGTGGCTCTACAGATTTCTCGTGGGTAGAAAAGGAATGAAAAGCGGGGAAACACACACATTTCTGACACATTGTTGTCTGCTCTAAATGAGTTTAAACATGAAAATACTTTGGTGTGGTCCTTTGGGATCGTTTGTCTGTTATTCTTTGAAACTGTAGACCTGTCATGGCACTTCCCAACAGCTTACTCATACCCATAGCCACAAATGAAAGTGAGTATTACTCGTAGTGCCTGTGTGATGTAGATACCAATGGCTGGAGGTTGGTTATCAGACGCCTTTTTAAGTGATATAAACCTGCTAAAAGATTTTTATTAAAAGATAAGCTAACCCAAGCCCACACACACACAAACCAAAAAGGAGCTCCCTCATTGAGATAGTAGGTGAGATAACAGGTTCTGTTTTTTATTCCCCAGCTTTGAGGAATCTTTCACTGGCAAAAAGGCTCCCCACTTCTTGAAGTATTTTCTTTGGTATTTTTGCTTCGTAAATCACTGATGCAGGAGGATCATATAGATTTAAGTCTCTCTGTGATTATTCAACACAACTGTGGGGCCTTCAAATAAACCTACCTAATACATTCAGATTTCAGCTTTGAACATCAGCAGGGGCCAAAAATGACCATATCTGACTTGTATTTTAAGACACATTGTACTTAAACTAATCCACAGACACAACAGGGTTTTTTAATTGAAACTGATTGTTACTAATAAACAACCCCTATGTTTTTGTAGCTTTAATAAAGTGACCCTTGCAGATATGTGGTGAGTTTGGATCAAAAGAGTGGATTATTTTGGCTCCCTAAACAACTTTGCCCAGGAGCTCTTGAGCAAAGCTATGAACCTTATCATACAGAAAGGTTCAAAGACCAGCACTCACTGGCTGTTTTCATGCGGGGCAGTTCCCAGAGAGAATGCGCACCAGGGTGGAGCTGAGAAACATCACAAAGGCAACTTTCCCAGGAGACATAAGGGTGAAATAACTTGAAGTGAACTAAAGGTTGCTGACATGCTGCCAGACATGCAGTTTCTCACCAGTTTCTCTCCCTTATCTGAGTTGGAAAAGTTCCCTAAAAACAGACGTCAAACCCTGCGCACACCTTTGAGAAGTGTTTTGAAGTTACAATTGAAATGGAAGAGAAGGAGATTTAACATGTGTGAGGCACAGTCAGTTAGTTTGAGACTGAAAGTAGATTCACAGCGGGAGTCAACTGCATACATTGGAGGTTTTAGTGGGTGAAAACAAGGAAGTGACGAGGAGTTCTAAATACCTGGATGACAAGATGGCAAAGTCCCCCCCATCAATCAGCCTGATCTTGCAGAAAAGCACTCCGTTGACAAAAGGCACTGCTGTGAGCTCCTCCAACGTGAAGTGCACTTGAAATTTAAACTTCTTCTTTTTCATCAAAAAAGACATTGTTCCCAGCTGCTGGAGTGCGCTCATGCTATGATGGACATCAAGAAATGATCTAAATAAATATACTGTATTCCGCTTTAAAGTGGAGGCTGGAAATCCATTTTTGGTCCAAGGTTAATCATCTCTGAGGAACTGAAAGGAAAGTAAAAGTAGAATAGTTAAAGTTGAAAAAAAATATAATGAACTTGATTTCATTTGCAACTGCTGGCAAAGCGTCCTGCAGCAGTGACAGCTGTGGAAATCATGCGCTGGGTTTTTCTATCAAACACCACAGAAACCAGAAAACACGCTTTTTAAGTGTATACCACTAAAATGTGCCGTTTGTTACTAGTTTAAGACACGACTGAAATCCGTCTGTCTGCTTGTCTTCTCTGGGACATAAACAGAGCGTCCTACTACAGACAGCTGCCACGCAAACACCCAACCATCAGCCTCTCTCTGAGACTCGGATCTCTCCTTCACACTCACAGCAAACCTCACCGTTCCGCCGCTCTGACGCTCACATTCGGTCAAACAGTCCAGATGTGCTCCGCCACAGAAAACCGGTGCGCGGGTTCTTGGCAGTTTTTCTCACCTTCAGTGCATCTTCACCAACTTTTCCCTCTCTCGCAGTGAGTACAACAACAGCCAGCCAGAGCAGCTCCGTGAACGTCTCACATCTCACGGGGCCAGTTAGGGACCGTCCACAAAGTGCGAGCAGAGGTGTGTCTGAAAACGGACCGCCTGCACGGACCAGATGTGGACAGCCTGTGTAACGCAGGTATATGAGCTGGAGCAGCATGTATGATGTATGTTGTAATGCTTTGGACATGTGACTGTGTTCAAAATGTAAGTTATTCCATCTATAGACACATATGTTATACATACGTACATATATATATGTGTGTGTGTGTGTATATATATATATATATATATATATTTGGATCCTAGCACTTATAAACCCTGTGCTCTTCTATATTTTGATCGAAAATTATTACAAAAGTATTAGCAAATTGCTTGTTTGAGCATAAAGCAAATATCATTCAGCCAGAGCACACAGGATGCATCCCAGGCATGTTCTCCCTCTGACAAGTCTGTTAGTGTCTTGTTGTTTTGTATGCCACTTCTGACCAAGACAATAGAGCTGCAAGATGAGCAGTATTGACATCTGTACAGCTGTGTGAACGAGGAACCCCTGACCCAGCAGCCCTCTGTATGAATTCCATCCTTCTGGAATAACAAGACATTTTTGGGAACATTTTGAAAAAAAGCGAGTTTTTGCATTTAGGGGATCAATTCACTGTTGACTTTTTCATATCACTTTACCTTGCTCTTACTATTATGTCAAATTGTGACATCTTGATAATCTTTTCTCATCATTCTGTTTTTGCCATTTTTTAATGTATTGTTTTGTGGGTTTTATAAATACTGTGTGTGTGTGTGTTTATGTTTGAATAATAAAACACTAATGCTTGCTTCTCTGAGAGGGGATGGAAGCCTCCTGTTTTTAAAAGTACCAAACCATCTTGAGCAAAACTGATGCAGACGTATAGTCTTCTAGTGTAGTTGCTGATTTGGATGTATGCATTTCTGAACAGAACTCCATTTGTTAACGTCCTGTAGGTCTGTAAGTATGTGACCACTTTTGGACCTCATAAGATAAACTGCTTCTTGTGCTTGCTCTTAATGGTCATATATTACTTTGTTTTGATATGTAGTGCGATTAATTTTAGAGATCGGTTTAGGATTTACGAGAAAGCAAGCATCCTGTACATGATGGATGTTGTAGTCTCCAGAAGTCCACCGTCTTCTTTGACTTTATTGAGTTTGACAGCAAGAATGCTAGGCAGAGGAGCAGAAGAAAGTCTAACTGCATATGAATTCAGTTGATATCATTGCACAGGATAAGGTCAAATACTTTCAGACTGAAAGCTGGGTAATCTTACTGAGGAGAATGTCACTGCCTCTGTCCTTGGATGTGAAAGGGGTCTGATAGATCTGAGAAATCCAGTGAGCCCTGAGTTTCAGAGGACTCGGAGGATTTAACAAGTGTTTTTTGTGCAAACAAATCATTTAGTGACATCAAAAATATAAAAGCTTTATCTCATTTTATTGAACACCTATTCTAAGAAACAACTGACAAGGTTTCAAAATAGTGTGATGATATATTTGTTATACTTTGAGAGAGCCATGAGAAACAAATGTGGCTGCAGAATAATGACAGGCAAACCAGCACTTTGACTGGCAGCCAGCTGCATCATGTCTCATCCATCAAGCTCAACTCAGATTTCCTGATTGTTGTGCTGGGATTCCAGGGGACCAGGCTCCAGCTCGGGGATGCTAAACAACTGGTTGAGGTCTTGACAGACCAAAAAAAAAAGCCCTCTTCCTTGTCAAGCAACTAATTTTTGCCAGGTTCAAAGGGCTCTGTTCCCAGAGGGGTTAACTTCACCTTCACTAATTGCCCCATATCTCACAAAAATGAACCTCCCATTCCCACAAGTCTGCCTCAGTGACAACCATCTCTCAGCCAGAGACCCCCCCTCCTTCTTCCTGGTGGTGGCAGCAGTGATACAGGAGGCTGAAACTCTCATGTAGGACACATAGTGAACAGGCTGTAAATATAATTGTAAATAAATTGTGCTGTCAATTTGGCATCTTAATATGGGGATTATGCCCCTCAAGTGGCCATTTAAGGAACTGCAGTTTTTGGGACACTGTTGGTTTATTATTTTAGCTGGAGGTCGCAGTTTGTCCTGAACACAGCCTGAATCTTTCCTGGTTTTCCCTTCTTGTGTCATCTGATGGATGCTGGGACTTTTTTCAGGCCAACGTGAAGTCTCTCTCCATAACTTCCCAGAACTAATCCTGTGCCAGGTTGACCTTTTTGTCTGTGTGGCAGTCTCCCCTGCCACTGAACCAGAGTCACCATCAGGTGGTGACTAATGAACAGCTCTGCACCTCTCTTCACCTCAGTGTCAAAACATGACTCTGGTCCTGATGATACAGAAAAACAGTGAATTGCCTTTGTTGTTCTGGTACCAAGTACATCTATGAATCACTCTTTACTCAAACCATTTGTTTGTTACAGACTTGCTTTAGTAATTTTCTTTTAAAATTCGCCTGACTTACCATTAGTATGCTTGACTGAACACAGCATGTTTGTTTTATCATCCAAGAGGTTGTCAACCCTCCAGTTTCTCAGCTGAACAGCTCAAAAACACAGTTTCATGGAATCTGATGTCACTACACAACTGTTTCAACCATGACTTTGGCTGCATGAATTTAGTATTTTAAATGAAATAGAACTAGTATCTGTCTCATATACTAGTATACACTATCTCATTCATCCAGGTCATAGTTTTTTCTAGGCAAATAAATCGAAGGCAACTGGACTCAGTAATATGTCTGTAAAGACTTTCGCCTCTTATCCAAGGGGCTTCATCAGTCCATGCTCATCAGACTAGGCTAGGCCTGTCTGACTGGCTGGTGGAGATCCCTGGTTTTTATTCTCTGAGGAGGAGTTTCAAGACAATGGCACTTACCATCATTAGACACCGTTGTCTTTGAAACTCCTCCACAGAGGATAAAACCAGGGATCTCCACCAGCCAGTCAGACAGGCCTAGCCCAGTCTGATGAGCATGAACTGATGACATATTACTGAGTCCAGTTGCCTTCGATTTATTTGCCTAGAATAGAACTAGTGTAACTCTACATACAGTAGCACACAGACTATAACCCGTCAAGAAGCCCTGCTGCTTCACCAGTGATGGAACTTGCCTACACACACTGACCTCTTCTGGTTGGTTAATAGAGATGCACTTTATTGGGAAAAGAGAGGCTGCTTATTTTTCTTAAAATTTTATTCAGACCTGAAGACATGGTGCACACTTAACTGTTGGCCCAAGCTGACTCTTGTCTTAAAAACAAGACTGAGTATTCTTCATTCAGGCCAAAATGTAGGATGTCTGTCTGCCATCAGGCTGACAATCTCCTGCATTTTTGCATTACAAAACAAACTTCAATATCAAATTCAGTGTATTATATGCAAAGAACTTACTACTTATAATGACAGGCAGTAAAAATAACGTTCTCCAGAAAACCCTTTCAATGCTTCTGATACTGGCAAAATCTTAAAACATACATTAATTTCTGTACATGCTCTAAGGCAACTTTTGACAAGTTTCTCATTGTCCATGGTCTCCTCTATGAAATGCACACAGAGGCAGCGCTGCACACACACAAACGCACACACACTCAATGTTCATTGTGTCTCTTCAGCTTGATGTGGTGGAGGTGGAGGTGTTTTGGGCCTGCTCTGCTCCTCTGTTATTGCCATGTCAGCTGACCCTCCTGCTGCTGAGCTGCTGGGGTTTGTGATCTCAGTCCCGCTCTGCAGGAATTTACGCAGGTCTTTCAGAGCAGGCCTGAGCATCTGCACTAACGCCAGCAGGGCAGCCTGGGTGCCTTCCAGGGCCTGGGCCTGTCTTTCCTGGGCAAACGCTTGGGCCTCCTGGGAGCGCCGCATCATTTGCAGCAGCTCGTTCTGACCCTCCAAATGCTGAGCGATCTGTCGGATGTGGACATTGGTGACTCTTTGCTCCTGCAGCAGGCGGGCTGAGTTAAGGGCGATTCGGCTCTTCAGCTCCTGAGGTTTGGCCTGACCCTGAGGCGGTGGTGGGGAAGCCGAGGACGAGGCCAGCATCTCCACCGGAGCTTCAACAGCTGTTACCACAGTGGGAGTAGAGTCGCTTACAGTGGTGGTGCAGTACTCCACCACACCTCCATCCTCCAGAGTGTGGTAAGTTGTTTCAGCTGGAAACAGGACAGAAAACTGTCTTAGAAAAATACTGTAATTATGTAGAGTCTGCAAGTTTATATTCAAATTCCCAAACTCAAATAAATAGTCATGATCTACTGATCATCATTTTACACAATCAAAGAATTACTTAACATTTTGGTGATTCTGTAAATTTGTTGTCTTATCAAAGCTAAGGTGAGCCAAGGAGATGGGGAGGATCTCTGGGCTGAGTAGTTTGAATGTGACGATTGTGAACATGCAGGTTAATTTAACTTGAGATTGCTTTGTCTTAAATACCAACACATTTACAAACTATAGGACAGACAATAAGCCATTATATTGGCATATGTGTCCATTCTACTAGCAGAGAACTTAAATGAAACTTAACTTTTACTGTGTTCATTTTTCTCTCAGCGATCGCATATAACTGTTTCCTGTAAAAATGTTCAGTGTTGAGTACCAAAAATAAAATGAATCAATTGATCTCATTTTATCTGGGTGGTATTCTGTATGTGAACCTAAAACTACTCTGCTTGCCCTTTCCCCAAACACTTTAGTCTGACGGGAAAATACCTACAGAACATATTCTTCCTCATTTACCTCCTGTCAGAGTTCATGCTGATCAGAAATCCTACGTCATAATTAACTCACAAAAATCAAACCGCTCTACATGTGACAGGTATGTTGACATCATGCAGGTATTAAAAAGCTTACCATTGAGTGGCTTGGCTTCATCACAGACTGTACCTGAGCCAGCAGGAAGAGCTAAACAAACACAGAAAAAATAGGATGCTAAAGACCATGACAAAAACAACCCACAAAAAATAAGAAAAATAAAATAATTAAGAAATTAATAAAAATGGGAAACACTTTAATACAATTTAATTCTTAAACTATTTTTCCAACAAAAGCCACATGTGATGCATTTTTTTAACAGTGTAAAATTTCAAAAAAACAACTCAGGAGAGCAGGTTCTGTGTGTTGTGAGCCTTGAGATTTTCAGTTAGTTTTCTTTGGTGCTGAGTCGACTTGCAAGTTGGTGACAATAACAATGACACTGGACTGATTCAACACAGCAGTACAGCAGGATAATCAGCTGTGTTAAGCTCCTGTGAGGCTCTGGAGGATTTTGTCAAATCTAAGACAATAACCTTTCTGACATCATCAGGGTTATTTGTACTTGGGCCTTGAAGGTTATAAATATAGATCTCAAGGCCTGTGTGACAACCGGAGAACTCGGAGATCATGTACAGTTAGCCAGCAAAACAAGAGATTACCAGTTGCCTAATGGGGATTGTAGGATCCACAGTTCTGAAGCTTGACTCATAAGAACTCAACATTAGAAAATGCTCCACCTCTGCTTCTTCGGGTTTGTATAATGAATAAGGAAGTGTAATAGTAAATTCTGCATTTCTTTTTTAAATTATTTACTGAACTTATTTTGGGTTCAGTGAATGAAGGAGCCGTGTACTTTGATGTGATTTTAAGGAGGCAGAACAGAGTCGCAGTCTTTTTATTAGCTCTGAAAGCACATTTGTTTTTAAAAACACTTTGCAAGCCCAGTTTTATTAGTTTACTTAAACATAGGAAACGCGAGTAATCAAGTGCTTGTCTTTACTCAAATCCCCTACGCAGCAGTTTGCCTTTTTCTGTTTTATTTCGTTTTGTTGCCAAAAAATGGAATACAGTGGATTTATTTCGATATTGTTTTTTTAAATTATTCTAAGTGTTTAAGTGAATCTTGTATAACACAGACTATAAGATCAGCCTTGCAACCTCTCGTAGAGCAAAAGTGTCTCCATGCTCTGTATTCGTTACACATGATCTTCATCTCTGACTCTGTACTTGTACTCTGTACATGTTCACTGAACTTTTGTCTACTTACTCTCCGCTAATGTGACGGTGGCGGTGGTGTTCACTGTAACAGGTAAAGTTATCTCAGCATCCGAGTCTCCCGCAGGTAAACTGATGATAGTTGCCTCCCCCAGGAGGTTACAGATCCTCTGCTGCATAGCAGTGAGGATGACGGGAACTGGAGTGCAGTCAGCGGAGGTACCCTCTATAGCAGCCCGCGCCTGAGCCACTTTCCGCCGGACCTCCGTCTTCATGTCGGACCACTTCTTTTTCACCTCAGGCAACTCTCTGGGGCAGGTGGTGACAGCGTTCACCTTTTTCAGGATGTCCACCCATGCGTTATTCTTTGCCATGTGGGTGACTCCAGCATTGAAGTGGTTAACCAGTGTGTGCTTTTGTTTCTCTATTTCTTCCACAATAATTTCCACCTCTCTCTCCGAGAAATTCATTTTTCTCTTTTTCGCAACCGATGCCATAATTGCATATATTCCTCTTTAGGGGAGGTAATTGTGCGTATTGTACGCAAAAATAGTAGGATTTACTCAATTGATGTGCGCAACGTAATGGCTTCCAGAATCGGCTTCTTCTTCCTACTAACAACGCTTACGTTAGCTGGGCGTGTTGCCCCGCCCATCGGCATTCAATTGGTTGGATATTCCGCGGTAATGCTTTATGCTCTGATGCTATTGGCTTCCGTAAACGCCAATCAATCAACGAGCCAAGCAAACTATGTTATTCAAAAGCCGAATAAAAATTCTCATCGTTATCTCACTTAATCTTCAGTGGTAGTTTGTGTATTTGACTCTCTCACTTCCATTTTTCAACACTACAATAACTTGAAAATGACCACTTAAAAGGAAATAAATCTTTTTATTAAAAACTACATACATAAAGATAGAGATACTACGTAAGCCATACAATAATGTAAAATGTATCTATAATGTGTATTGTGTGCGTGTGGTCTGTAAGAAAAACCCAAGATACATTGCCTTCTACTTACAGAACCTGATCCAGAGGCTGAGATGTTTGTAGAAGATGGCTGAATTCCATCTAAATGTTTCTGTTTCAGGGTCCGTGGGATGTTGATGCTGACTCACTGTCACACTGTCTTGACTTAAAGGGTCACTTGGAACAGACCAGTCTCTGATGTTGTTAGTAACACCTGTTCCTACTATGATAAGTCAAAATGTCTGCTGAGTGTTCTAATTAATCACCACTGTTTTTGGTACAACACCTGGCTGTTTTCCCCTTTGTGGGGGGTTGATCAAGGTTGTAGTTCCAGTTTATTCATACACACACATCGCTCATGATATGATAGACAGTTGTGATGGATAGGCTTATCTCTTTAAGTTATATTTTCCATGTCATGAAAAGGTACTGTACTGAAACTTGGTCATTTTCTCTTAGTAACTGTGGTTATGTATTACCTCTACGTTTGTTAAGTGATCAGTGAACTTTGTCTTACAGGTTTTTTTTTTTTTGGTCTGAAGATAAAAATTCTTGGCTGGCTCTATGACAAATACTTTGGTCTAATAGAAAATTATGTATGATGATCTTTTTCACTAACACTGCAGCTTGACCAGAAAACATTAATTTATCTGTTTATCTTTGTAAGCATAGCCTCAGTACAAGCAAATGCTGAAGAAATGAAGACATAATACAATGGTTCCTAATGTAATATTACATTCTTGAAGCTGCTAAGTGACTTTAATTTACGTCTTGTCTCTCTCATGACATGTCTAACCTCTGCTCTCTGACCCCTCATCTTCTGAGCAAGGGCACTAACTTGCCAGCCCGTCTTCTTGTATCTCAGTCAGTATATCCTTGATTTCTTTTGGCACCCCATCTCACATTTGTAGTTCATCTTATTTATTACAAGCTAAGGGAGCAATGAAGAGAAACAAAACAAGAGCAGTTCAGAAAACAGGCCTTAATCAAATGAAGGTGTAATTAAAAGTTTAATTTAGACATCCTTCAAGATGACACACAGAGATTGTTTTCCTGGCAAATTCGGGGCTGAATTAGCTAATTGGACTGCTAACATTTAATGTCTCTAAGCTTACTAAATAATGACCATGACAACAAGCTGTCCATCATGAAACATTATACTAAAAAAAATTGTTCACCTTTATCTGCAGATGTGCTCCCCTTTAATCTCAGTTAAGAAAGTTAAGTAATTGCATGAATTTTAGGTATATCAATAAAGGGCATTTTTATACTGAAGTGTAATATCATGACAGTATGAGTCAGGGGCAGATAAACAATTCTCCTCCTAATAAAAAAATGACACCATATTCAGTTATATTAAGCCATTTGTTTACACAAGGGAGAGAGGTGAATATCCATTCTCTCAAAACAACCCTTTTAGCCCAAACCAGACAATACATGAAAGCCTGCAGGGTCATAAATAGCATTTTAGGGGACTTTCAGTTGAATTCATTGTGTCTGTTATAACTACTCTCACACAAATAATTACCCCCCTTCATTTTTGCTTGATTAGCAGTTTGGGTAATCACTTCATAGGGATCATCAGATGAGCACCCTCTTGGTATTGATAAACCCTAAGTAAGGACAAGAGTCCTCTCTCTCCAAATGGTAAATGGATTTGGAATGTTGCTGCTGGTAGGAAGGCAGTAAAAAAGTCAGTTGTTTGGGGAGATAACGGCATTGGCAACAGTCCTTATTCATATAATGGCCTTGGAACTGGTATGTTTTGCAACAAAATTCAATTTGCGTGTATTGGCTATTTTTTAGGACATCTTTTGTATGTAATTGTGCTGCATAAAAAAATTAGAATTGTTTTGGTGCAAAGACACAATAACAACTTGAAACTGTAAGCAGGAATGTGTATCTTGCCACTCACATGCTCATGAACACACACATTTGTCCTTATGTGCATCCTGAGACAAGCTGAAACTTGCAATAACTTGCGCCATACCTGCCAATTTACACAAAGACAAAAAGACTGTTGGGAAGACGTTTCACTTCTCATCCAAGAAGCTTCTTCAGTTCCTTGTATGAGAAGTGAAACGTCTTCCCAAAAACTTAACACAGTCCAGTTGACTTGCTTTTTTGACTCTTCAAGATAAACATGACCTGGATGAATGAGAATCTACACAGAGACAAAAAGACAGGTTTATACAAAGATGAAACGGTTTATAATCTCCAAAGCCACAACAAGCTTAATTTTAGAATTTCATTCTTCAGAAGTCTACACTAACTGATAGCTTTTCAGGCTTTATTTATGAAGCAGGATAAAATTTGTAGCATCTTAAAATAAGTATGAGTGTGGTGATGGTGACTTTTTGTTCAGTTGCTGATTTAGTATTGATAAATTAGCAATAACATAAAAGATGAAAGGAATATGTGATAGAGCAAAGGAGAACAAGCAGTAGAATGACAGAAAATGGAAGTGGGGCCGGATAAAGCAGAAAAGTTGTCAGTGTAGCAGCCCACTGAAACTTTAAGGCCTGTTCATATGGATGAGGCTCATTTTTTAAAAAAAAGGATAGGGTGATACTCTTCTGTCCATGACTATGCCATTTCAGCTGGTTGACAGTAAATCATTTGACATGACACTGCTATGAGATTATCGACTGTTAAAAAAGGTGCCGGTGCTTTGTGTTCTAAAAACACCCTCTGGTGACTTGACAAGCTGAGTCACAGGCAACCACCATCAGCAGGCTTGAGAGACAGGTTAGTTTACACCACTGCCTATGTCCACCACACCACATGACCATGTGAAAATTCAACTGCTCCCTCCTTAGCTCATGAGGCTTAATGTAGAAAATCACACATTCACTTTCTATTTATCTCCTATCAGTATTTTCAGGCTCATATGTGGGTTTATATGTGAGATTAATGTCCCATATCTGTTTACACTGACTCCTGACTTCTGAACATCACTCACAGTGCTAAAATGTAATAGGTTATGGATTATTATTTGCTAAGAACATAATTAGTGATGGAATGTTTTAATTACTTCACAAAAGTAATGTAACATATTACACTTCATGTTACTTTTCTTACACATGTCTGAACCGGGTTTTAAAACTTTATTTGATGTGACTGATTGCAGTTACATTAACTTCCTGTAGATGTTTCCTTTGGTTTTACGTTAAGCATTTTGAAGTTGACAGCAGTTTAAGTGCTGATAAACAAGTTTTACACTGTGCAGTAATGTTAGCAACCTCTTCTGATCTCAGAAGTGTATATTTGTTTTGTTTGCGCTGTTGATTGCTACAACAGTACAGCACAGTCAGCTGTGAAAATGTCAGTAATCTTGGCAGTAGAGCAGATGCAATGTTGGCAGCATAAGCAGTATATTGCAAGTAATTATCTGCAGGAGCAGTGGGAGTTGGGTGTGGATGGATACTGGTAGTACTGATAATACTTGAAGTAGTAAAAGTCAAGTCAAGTCAAAAGCAATTATATTGTGAAAGCGAGTCTTTAATTGCCATTAACATGAACTTGTGATCATTCCTCATACCTTTGCCTTTGTCATCTTGGATTATGAAATCTATTGATCAAAACAACATCCTTCAATATTGAGGGATCTGCTTATCTGTTTTTGACTGGAAATCACTTTTTGTCTTACGCTATTGAGAACTAGTATAAAAGTAAAGAGACTTGAAAAGTGACTTCTGCATTGTTTCATGGTTTCTTATGATGAGTTGTCACTGGCTTACACTACCTAATTGAGAGTATTGAGTCAGCGTACAGCAGGTTGGCAGAGCATGCTAAAATGTAAATTTTATCTACAAGCAAGCAGGCAAATTACTATATTAAAAATTCTGTATTATTATTTAGCCTACTTAGAGTTCAGTTCTTTAGATGAAATTCTTTGCAGGAACATTTTTCAAAAGTTATGTTTCTTTAAGTACAAACATTTTTCAAATAAAAAAATTCTCGAAAGGAAATGTGTGTTAACAAAGCTATACTAAAAACTAAAAATGAGGGAAAAAATTAAAGTAAGGAAATCAGAATAATTAATGGAGAAACTAAAAATGCAAAGTGTTTTCAAACAGAGCACAAAAGCTAAATAGTTTAATGCGTATGTAAATGTTGCTGTGGTGTGGTCAAACAAATCAAACACTAATGGGAGATATTGGATTGCTCTCCTACATCATCTAATAACACTAGCCAGAGGATAAAATATTTTTTACTGATAATAACTACATATTTGAAAAAATATCATATATTTTAATATTTAGATTTCAGTGTATCAACTGACATGCAATAGGATAAATCATCAAAAATTGTAACCAAAGTCAAACAATTGGATGGAATGCTGTCAGAGGGCAAGGGTTTAGCAAGGCTTGAGCCTTCCTTACTGACTCATTAGAAAATAGTTCACCACAGCAGAGAGTGCTTGCTCATGTGAGAATTGCTTTCAATTGTTGGGTTTCTACAAATTTAAAATAAAAATTTAATTAAAGAGTGTGGTCTTGACCTGCTCCATGTGTAAAGTGTCTTGAGACAACTTTGTTTTGATTTGACGCAATACAAATAAAATTGAATTGAATTGAATTGAAAACTATAGGATGTTTAGTGGCAAATCAGTCATTTCAGGTGTTTGGGACATCTTTCTCTGCTTACCCCTCGCATTAGCACTGTATTCTTATCTACGCTGTTGCGAACTGATTTCAATAAAAGAAGTTAATAGTTGTTTATACATCTAAGTAATGAGAAATTGGCCACAAAAGCGGCTAGGTAGTGGTGGTGGTTACGGTGGCAAAAATCTAGATGAATAATGCTTCATGACTTTGGCTGTGTCTAGTATTTTTTACTAGTCGACATAAACAGAATGAAAATGTACAGCGTGAGGATGTAGTAACAGTTAGATACTCTGAGAACTTTAAAGAAAGAAAACACTTGTAAAAATACCTTTGCTCTACACCCTCATAATGTGCAACACACAGGCACCAGCAAACAAGTGAAGTGTTTTATCTTGACAATGCTGCCACGTGATACTGTCTTGTTCGTGTGAATAAATTGTACTTCCACATTCCTGAAACGGAAGATTACACAGGTGTGTTGTACCCATGTGTCTACAGTCAGCAGGTTGTGCCATTCATCTCTCTAAGACATGTAAATTGTCATTCAATAACTAGACGAAGACAAACTATCAGATGAGGTCACGCTATAATCTCGCGTAGCACAACGAGATTTAAGTCGCACCCGGTTCCCACGCTATTTTTTTCCCAGGATGGCGAAGTCAAGGATGGCGCCCCACTCTCGCTCCGATTGGCTAGCAATTGTTTTCTTCGTTGCTTGGATTGGTTGGATTTTACTAGGAGGCGGTTGTAGTAATGCATGAGGACGAAGATTGGTGGGGTTCGGCTAACAGTGTCGAAGTAAGCCAATCAGAGGCAGAGTAGAGCCGAATCTGCCTTCGCTATCCTGAAAAAAAATATTGCTTCCCGGTGCCGGGTAGCCGTCTTCTTAACGGTCAGCAAGTTAATGGCTCTAAAATAGTCTATCGGAATTAACATTTTATTCGTGAAGGTCTCTAACACAGGTCCGTTATTTTTCGTGATATGCGATATACGAGCTGTATGACTCCAACGTTCGAGCCGTGAAATCATTTTAACAGACGACGATTAAGGCGCTGACAGTTCATCTTATCGTCGCGTTTCGTTTCACCGGCGGGCATCTGTAATATAACGCTGGACAAATAAGTGAATTTACTAAGTGAAATGTACGTTTCCAGTTTACCCCGATAATGAGTTAATTTTGAAATAACCTGGTTCGTAGGTTAACCGGTCGCCGGTAGCTTTTCTCCCAGTACCGGCTGAAATGGAGGGACATGTGACGTGGTAGACGGAGCTCGAGGTAGAACAGTTGCCTCAAGTGCACTTGGATTTCCATCATCTGTCCGCCGGCTGTCTGAAGAAGGAAGAGAGACGATCCGTCCGCTGATGCACCAGCAGGGCTCGTTGATGCCCCACTTGCTCAGTGATGTATTTTGCCAGTGCCGGTCCGCCGACACCCACGCGGGGGTCGACCCGGGCAGCGGAGGCGGGCACACCGGGGACCCCTCATCAGCTTCCCAGACCAAACCGGTCACCCGACAAACCGTGAGCGGTGGATGGCAGTCGGACCCCGACCAGTCAGCCCATCCATGTGACATCTGTGGAGGGCCCGAGCAGGAGCACAGACTGAAAGTGCTCTTTCAAGTGCTGGATGTGAACGGTGATGGAGGCATTTGTGTCAACGACCTCACGATTGGGTTGAAGAAACTGGGGGTGCACCGCACTGAACACGAGCTCAGGGTGGGTGAACATCCGTCATTTCACACAGGCAGATTCACAGTGCAACTTTTGGTCAAAAAGATGTTTTTTTAGATGTCAAATTTGTTTTCAAGGGGATTTTACAAAAATGGCCGTATATAATGTATGTTTGATTATTACACACCATTCAGAGGTTGTGGTAGCTGCCTTCTGAAACAGTAACAAATAAGTGAAAGTAACCTGACCCGTTTGACAGTCTGGAATAGAAGCAGATCAGAGTTGTGGAATCCCTGCTTCTCTGGAAATTTCTCTTTGTTTGCTGAGGATAGCCACATAATCCTAATGGTTCAGTCTGTGTGATGCCATTTGACATTATGGTGAATGTCCAAGACCACAGAGATCAAAGGATTAACCCTGAATAAAAATTCACTGCTTCAGGCTGCTTTATCTCTACATTTTGAAGTGGCCAGGTTTTAGTCTATTAAAAATGATGTTTTCTGTCTCATTTGTTAGCCAGAACTTCTGTTTAAAGCTTCTTTTTGCAATGAACATACAGAAAGTATACTTGTTCATTAATAACTTTGCAGTTCAGTTGAGCCGGCAGGCAAAATAAAAAGGGTGTTGTCTGGCTAATTATAATGAGCAAGATGCTCTATCTCAGTGTCCTAACTTGGTGGTAGTTCCTAACATTTTGTCAGCATATGCAGTCCACCCAGGTATTTTCATTTAGTGTTTACAGTGAGTGATGTGATGGAGAAAGAATGACATTTCAACTGACAGGGCCTGTCTGGCCAAAGTTAAACAACTAACAGCAGCTGTCTAAAGGTTAACCTATAAACCCACACGCACAGCTCAATCTTTAAGTACTGGCTCCAGCAGCACAAAATTGTGTAGGGTCCCACCTCTATGAGCTAATAAGGACCATAAAGAGAGTTTGTAGCTGTAGAGCCATCCTTCCTTTGAATGGTAACCATAGATGAGGATAAAATAGTGGGGAGAAGGAATGCGACACATTTTGGTCAAGTTTTATTTTTATTTACACATTTTATACCCAAGTATTTAGTAGTTTGACTCATGAAAGACACCAGTAGGATATATGGTAGGTTTGTTTGCTGAAGTGTTTCCTTCTGGGCCCATTTGGTAAACATAATATAAGTTAGTCTCACATTTGAATGTCAACTTGAGCTCAAGCAGGAAATCAGACGATGGCTTGCTTTGCTGTGATGATGTAATGTTTTATTCTCTTATACATGAATGGACTTTTCTTGTAATTCATGAATGCTGCACAACTTTTTGTTGTGTTTTGCTTTTGGGGCTTCAGATGGTGGTGTGTCCCTGGGCTGTTAATCACCACAGCTGCTGGGCTAACTGATAGGGCTTAATTGTAACTATTACTAGAACACTGTAAACAAGGGGATGTGTGCTATTAATACACTTTAAAATACACATACTTCTTACAAAAGCATGCACATATAGGATGATGCACTAACACTGATATCAGGTCGTGTAACTGTCTTTGTATCGGTCCACCTCTTCAGGCCTCAGTCCACAAGTGTCAGTTCAAACACTCAAGTTAATTTACAGAGGGTTACAGCCATGTCCAGGGCAGTGACAAACAGACAGCCTCATGTAGTCTGGGGATCCTGCCTTACTGTTGTTGCTTATAAAGCTGGTTGACTGGTTTGTTTGCATGCCCTTGTTCAACCAAGTGTACAGTGGTTGGACAATCACAGGTATTAGTTTTCCATGGAGAGATTTGCTTCTCAATCCATGAGTGAGACATATGAAGACATGTTGTATTCTATTTTTGATTAGTAGACTTTATTGTGTTAAAAATAATACTGGATATAAACAAAAATAATATTCAAATAACCAAACAAATGTGTTTCTTTTTTAATAACTATACTGTTTAATAGATGACTTATGAGACAGGAAGTCACACACCCCGTGTTTTCAAAACTTAGAAAGGTCTAGCACAAATCACATCGGTCCCCAGCCCCAGGACAGAATCCTTTTTGATGTCAATGTGTGTGTCTGCGTATTTCAGTACAAAAAGTTCAAGCTCAGTGATGGATCAGTACTTACTGACTCCATGTCAAATGTAGAGGCTGTATGTTTTTCCATGTTTTATGTTGTGACTTTTTTATTTTATAGGCGCACTTGTTAAACTTTGTATAAGATGAAAGTTCACTTGAACTTCATACTGCAGGGCTAGTTTAGCGAGGAGCTTTGCATAGTTTTTTGCTATACTGAACCTGTTTTTGGTTTAAAATAGATTATATCCTGATAAGCAAGGTAGCTGGTAATTGCTGTTTTTCCTCAGGTAATATTTGGTTAATTCAGACTTACTTAACAACCCCTTCCAGTGAAAATCAAATTTTTAACCATCTCAACGTGTCTATCTTGTGTTTTTTTACACCTAACAAGGCAAACTGGGGTTGAAATTAGAGGTCAGTGCACAGTACTGCCACTGCTAGATTTGCCCCACTGGTGTGCCGGGACTTTTCCTGGTGCACTGGGAATTCTCACAAGCTGTCAATGCCCACTCCTGTCCTCTCTATGTAAGATTTTCCTTTTGTAATTTTAATGGCACTTAAACTGCATTACCCAGGACTTAGTCAGCAGCACTCCCTTTTTTCTCTTCTCGTGACATTACATGGCTCTTACTTGATAGTTGCTACCTCACACACTAACTCATGAGTCACATAAATGTTGGATTAACAGGAAAAAAAACATAAGAATAAGAACAAAACAAAAAATCTGACCTGGCCTCAAAAGAGCACAAGAATATAATATACAGCAAAACAAACCACGGTCAGTCAGAGGAGAAGCTAACACTACAGTGATCTACAAAACATTATTATTAGCTGACAACTAACATTATAAAGCCGAAGGGTCAAGATACATTCAGTCCTCTTATTCTTCTTTGGAAGCTTTGTCTGCTTCAATCGGGCCACTGTTGTTTACGTTCCATAGCTAGCAAGATGATGGTGAGAATTGAAGGCTAGTGGTTGGTGGCTTTGTGTGTGGTCATGCAGGAGATCTCATGCTCATGAATAGAACAGTGCATATCTAATGAGGCCAACAGTATAGTGTGACAATTTAGCAATTTCATAATTGATTTTCATCTTTTAAAAAAGGGATAATCACAATCATGCTAAACAACTTATCAGTTGGGCTGGGCAGTATAGAAAGAAATGACCATGACAGTTTTTGCCCAGCCCTACTGACGAGTTGTCTAGACTTAGACTGGAGGAAAACCTGCCTCTAGCAAACAGTCTGTGTTCGCTACCAGAAATTTTAAGGTGCAGTGTTTTCTTTAACGTCACCCAGAGCTTAAAGTTGATAGTGTTAATCAGTCAAGCCGCCTTACATGTCAAATTGATAACTGACCATTGAGTTTGTTTCTATCATCTCTCATGGATTACATACTGTTCAGTGATGGTCAGCACTTCAGAAAGTGTATATGAATTTCAGTTAGACTGAGCGATGCGTGTACTCTCTGTCCTCACTTGAAGAAAAAAGAGTTCGGCAGCACTTTACCCATAGTGTCCACCAAACTTGATCCTCTTTGTAGTTGCCTGTGTAAGCACCGACAAGCCACACCCTCCCAGAGAGAAGGGCAGTCATGGCTCAGGACAATGAAACGCATATATATGCGCATACTCTAACCCTAACCCTTTTTCGGAGGGGGGGATTAAATGGGAAACACTGCAGTTAAGCTTTTTGTGACAATGTGTGTAATTTTGTGTTTTACAGGTTTAAACTCTGTCCAAAATTTGCATATCTTGTGAGTTCCAAATGAGAGATGTTGATGAGATTTAGTAACTGACTAATACATTAATTCTTTTAGAACAAAAAAATAATTTGAATAATTGCAAACCTTATTCTTCAATAATTAGAGATGTGTCTTCGGTAAAATAAGAATTCCTCTTGTTGATGGAATGTTACAGTCTTTTGCCAGAAGTGACTTCTCTTAGGGCTTATGTTGGACATATTGTAATTACGGACATATTGCTGCTGCTTTATTTTTTCCCAGCAGGAGGATCTTAGTGCATTGATAATTAAAATGCAGCTGAACTTGGAGTCATATGGGAGGGATCACCTGCTAAATGCGTATGTATGGAGTGACTCTGACCGAGTGCAGGAGGATAAGGAGAGAGGGATGAAGCATCACTCAGCATATTTTTTTGCTGTGAGGGAGGTGCAACTGGGGGGAAACCCTTAGCTTCACCCTGCTCCCTCCTTCTACTCTGGCTTACAATGGAAGGCATACATTAATTTCTTTGCTGCAATCCTATCTTCCATTGGCTGTGGGGTTCTTTCCATGACTCGACAGTTCGACCTGCCAGTATGGGCTACAGTGATTGGTTGGGCTCAGCTGCAGTGAGGATGCAGGTTTCTGGAGGCTCTCTGCTGCATTTCTCTTGCCACTGATGCTGAAGCCGGCTAAGTGGCACTTCCAGTCTGTCTGCTCTCGCTGCCTTCATTTTTGCATTCTCAACATGAGATATTTATGGTATGAAATTCTAGGTTTAACCAGTGGGGAACTGATTGTGCCTCAGAAATGATATGGAAACAGTTAGCTTGGAGCATTTTATTTCATCTTGGTACATCTCACGCTTATGGACCTGAGCCTGGACGTCTGTCAGTGGAGTGATTTTAACGAGAACAAGATCCAGTACATTGATGAAACACACAGACACTGAGCTGGAGCTGTAAATGGAAGAAAGTGGAGGAGTCCCATCTGCTGTCCCTGGTTGTCCTTTGCCGACCTTTCTACACTTCCTCAGCTGAATCAACTCTCTGCTTTTAGCCGTCAGACACATTGAAGTGTCACTGTTGTGTCTCAGTAGCGGGCAGTCACCTATAGAAGGATGCTACAGGACATGCTGAGCCTCCTGTGCCAGAGCCTTTTTGGCATGACACATTGTAAGCCTACGAAAGCTCAGTTGCGAGAGGAGAATAAGACTGAAGCTACTGAAAACTGCAGAGAGCAAAAGACTGAACACTGCTCTGACGAAAAAGAAAGCAGTAAGAGTAGTGTTACTCCAAAGAAGACAACAGTATTAATTATGGTGGCTCCACCCACAGATCTTCAACAGGTAGGATAAAAGAGGGGGCTGTATCCTCTTACCAAGCTTCCAGTAATAGATCAGGGTCTGGTTAACTTGCAGGGACAAAGGGGGCAGTGGGTAGGCTTGATCTGCTTTAAACAACACCTCACTTCAAGGATAATGACTGTTGGCTGATCTACCAATTGGCTCTTTAATAAGGTCTAGAAGTTCCTTTTTCACTACAGTTAGGTACCAGCAACAAGTAGCAGGGGGTCAAACCTTATCTCTAACTTATTTCAACTCTAATATAGGTTAGCCTTTACATTCTCCTTATTTCCCAGTGGGCTAAGACTTTTCTCGTGCCTCAGAGATAGGAGTTCTTGTTTACTGTTAGCACAACTCTGTTATTAAGAATGCGTCATGTTTTGACTTTTTTGTACAGCTGCTGTTCTTTGAGTCCCCTGGGACCTAGTCAAAGTATGAGTATCAAATTTTTAACCTTTGCATATGACTCCCATTTATTTACATAGTGAAATTAGCACCTAGCAGAGAGGTCTGTCTTGATGAATAATATTCTCAAAAAGCAATCTAAAGACTAAATTACTCAGAATAATGGAGATGGGATATAATCCACATTCTACTTGCTAGTCACCATTAACTCAGTGCTTGAAACTGACCCTTCCCTTCGCTAAGACCCCCCCCCCCCAAATTGTATTGTATTGTGTATTTTTATGTTTTTACATTTAACCTTTTTTCACTCAGTTCGTCAGTTTGACACCCCGAGTGTATCGTTCAAAGTGTTAATGCAGACCCTTCTGTCTGCTTCTGTCCGAAATCATTTTTTCATTTTCAAAAAATTTGACAATATTTCTTAAAGGAGTGAAGTTAGTGGCAGTGTGAACTCCATGCTCACTCCAAAAGCTTGACAGGCATAGTAACAGTGACTGAGGGGGATGTGGCTTAGGGAAGGGTCCATTTTAAAGGCTTCTGTATAGGTCAGTGGGGGGGGGGGGGCACAGATAAAAGAAATAAGTGGCATTAGAATTTTTCAATTACCTGCCTTGTTTAGTATTAACAGCCTTATTATGTAAGT
>JAQNCA010000013.1:1209284-1240204 GCA_029783725.1 Acanthurus tractus
CAGGAATTTTCGAATGATCCCTTTTAGCCAACAAAATCACTCTCTCATGTGAACAACTGTACTTATCTGTCAACACTTAGTTGACTGATAACTGATAAAGTAGTGCCAGAAAAGTTTTTACTATTGTATTAACTCTCCTCCGTTACTTCCTGTGTTTTAGTTGCTGCAGAAAAATCCGGAGTTGAGGCTTGGAGCAGACGAGGAAGACGCCTTAAAGATCAAAAGACACAAATTTTTCCAGGTCACTCACACTGTACCCTCTTTACTGCAAAACATTCAAAGTCTCTGACCGTTCTGTGCAGCTTCAACTCAAGCATAAACTGTGTTTTAGGAACAACGAGCTGTGTTTCAGCTTCAGAGGAGGAATATCTTATTAAGCTCTTTTTTTAATCTCTTTTTTTTCAGAACTTGCTACTCTCTTGTTTCCCTGCAAGAATGAGATAATAGAGTTCCACTACCTTTAGAAATTTCTTTAAAAGTCACATTTTCACATTAGACCGTATATGCAGAAAAAGCTAATTTGACCCAGAGTAGATTGTCCACCTTTAGAAACCTGCTGTAGGCACTGAAGAGCTGTGTGCTACAACAGCAACATGGACACAACCCACATGTTCTGTGTGAAACCAAAAATATTCAACAAAGATTAAGCCAGTTGGTTTTAAAATATGACGCAACGTTTAACTTTGCCATTTTTATTTTTGACTTCATTGACTTTTTAATGGTCAGTTGATTCATTCAGTACTGCTAAAAATATTTGAAACTACAGTGGTGTGGATGTATTTTAAATTAAATGTGATAAAAGCAGCTGAAATGTCAGTAAATGAATGAAAGCTAACCTGCCAGCCCTCTGTGTTGGTATTTTAAGTGTGTTGTTATTGTCTTCCATGCACTGTCCATCATATCAGCCTTTTTCGCAACAAATATTTTTGCTTGTCACAACAGAAAAAGCACATAATTGCTAAAAAAATGGCTGCTGGGTTAAAGTGAACTGATGTAAGATGCTTTTGTTTTACATCAGCTTGAGCAAAAAGGTAGCACAACCACAAACAGCACCTGGTGCATGTTGAACACATATCATACTCAGCTTTTTGTCATCATCTGTATTTACTTCTGATGTTCATTGACTCATTGTCTGTTCCCAGGGGATGGACTGGGATGCTCTCCTGGCCAAAAAGGTGAAGCCTCCCTCACTGCCAACCATTAAAACGCCAAAGGACGTCAGCAACTTTGATGAGGAGTTCACTCGCCTCAAGCCCGTCCTCACCCTCCCACGAACAACCTGCATCCTCACTGCAGAGCAACAAGAAATCTTTGCTGACTTTGATTTCTCTCTCATGAGTTGACCGAGAAAATTTCCCTCTGGGCTGCCACAACATTGTGACAAGCAGTTTCTGATTATTCCTCCTTTTATTTGCCATGAAAGTCTTCTGATTGAACAGGAGCTGAGAAAATGAAGTTCTGCCTTTTTAACCCAGTTCCACGTTTTCAGCTGCACAACATTTCTCTGGCCTGTTGACTGCAACACGCTACCAAGGCCCTCAGAGACTGAGGCCTCCTGCAAAATTAGCCCATAAACTGTCAAGTTCCAACACCAACAGTTGCTGGGTCTGATTCCTAATACTGCATTTACTTTCAACATTTGTATTTGCCAAATAAGTTTTGAACCATTTTATGCTGTTTCTGTCATCAAGCAGTAAGATTTAGAAATGAAATATCTATTTTAACACACTGTATGACATGTATCACCAGTGCAATACTGAGCTTGCGCTTGTACATTTATCGTTTTTTTTACAAATGAATATTGTGCCAGTGATGTTCCAAAATAAGCACTATACTCTCAATTTAAACTACCATGTTGTAAATATTTGTGATATAACTGATTCTGAAGGCCACAGTTTTGAATGTCTCTTTTGCTATTTAGTATAATCATTATTTATCCATCTCTTGTCTGTAGGATATAATATATTGAAATAGCCAAATTATCTAAGTACATATATATTGTCAGTAAATGTAACTGTGCTTGTATAACACTATCTTAAAGATTATTCTTATATCATAAAACAGCCTGTATGTAAAGCGTAAACTACTTGAAGGAAAATATTGATGAATAAATTTATACCCACTGGACTGTGAATTATACAGAAACTCTTCATGAAACATTGATTTATTGACGAATGTAGTCATTTTAAATTAGTAAAAAAAAAACATTGCATGAACATATTGCATATAATTCAGAAATACACAACATGAATTAAATTTTAATTCATATAAACCACATCTCCCCCTGAAAATGACTCCATCCATCTGGAGGCGATCTGCATTTTTTCCCAACACTACAGCTGTACGTTAAATTCCACTTCACATTTATTGCTGTCTTACAATGTTACTATTGCACAGGGAAAGGCTCAAATGGAAATACCAAACTATTTATTGCACTCCAATATCTCTGCTCACTCTGCTGTGCCACACTGTTCTTGCTTACTGAAAACAGTCATACAAAACTCTAAAGACATCTTCTGATTTCAAATAGTTTAAAAAATTATATACAATATAAAATTGCTTGAAATGCTGTCCATTGAAAGTCAAAGCATCCTCTACATCATGGTTGGATTAAATGCTACAGAACAGTACAATACACACTATCATAATTTAAAATATTCATATTTCAATATTAGTAGGTTTTTATTTTGTCACTCTCGCTTCAACTAAAGGCTTTTATTTTCAGACAAAAGCTGGTGAAGCGAGGGGACCCTGTAAAACCTGTGCACAATGAGTCTGACTCTACAACAGTCACTGAACACATCAAACAGGATGAAACTCTCAACACCTAACAAACAACAAATATATATTTTTTTTTTAAAACTTCAAATCGTTCATTAGGATCTGACTCCATCAGGTAAAAGAGAAACCATACCAACCACCGATCCTGATTGTCTACACATGCACCTAAAACAAATCTATTTTTATGCAGTATTTGACATGTATTTAAAAGTAAACGTCAGTGTTTAGCAACAGTCTGTCAGTCAGGTTTACCATGTGAAGCACTTCAAACATGTAGTTATGGCCCACAGAAATAATTGAGTGGAAGAGGTGTTAGTGACAGGTCAAGTGGACCATGGGTGCATAAAAAACACAAAGCTCAAGTCGACTGGGCTTTGATGACCAACTTCACTCAGAGCATTAAAATTTGACATTTGAATGCCTGCATGACATGTGGAAAACTGCTTATCTTAATAATAATAGTAAACTAGAATGGTTGTAAGGAGCTGTGAGAGTGAGGGCTGCAGGGCTGGTAACCAGACGGTAACTAAGAGTAGATTACTCATTTTGGGAGCAGACTGGGTAAGTTTTAGTCTGTTGACAGTCATTCATGATGAAGAGGGGAAAAAAGGAAATTGGATTTGCAACAAAATAACACAAGTGAACAATCCAGTGCTGAGCCACTGAGAGGACATGTGTGAAAGGAAGGGAAAATATGGCAGAGAATTGCAACGCAAGTGCCTCTATGAAGGTAAACTGCACTCAACAGTAGTTCATTTCTCAGTTTTGTGGATAAGAGTGTAATCCTTAAATCCAGAGAGGTTTTCATGAGTGAAATCCAGTCTTGGGACTCTGTTACAAGGAGCAGCTGAGGTCCTCAGCAGCAGCAGTTTGACTCCCAGCTCTCCAGGTCTTCATTTTGTAGTCTCCTTGGTCAGGAACCCAAATTGTTCCCCATATCTTTTCCATCTGTGTGTCAGTGAGATCTGGATAAGCACCGACCCTCCTCCTGCCATCAGTGTGTGGATGTGTCTGTGTGCGACTCGTGTTGTAAAGCGCTTCAGGTAGTATTGACACGAGAAAAGCACAATATAAATGCTTTCATCATTTTCAAAATAATGCTCGTCATGTGTCCCTAGACTTGGTCGCTGCCTTCTCTGAAATACACCTGCTCCCAGACCACTGTGCCCCACACGCAGAAGAAACCCCACAGGTTATGGAAGGTGCCGCGGTCAAAAGGGTTTTCATCCGTGCCGCAGTGCTTGAGGTAGGAGATGCGGTGGCGTGACATGAACTCCCAGGTGGTGGTGTTGAGAGAAACCAGGTAAAGGTGGGAGCCGAGCAGAAGCAGCACAACCAGTGAGAGCAGAGCCACCAGAATGGCCACGGCCAGCAGCATGCCGTTGGTACGCAGCCACAGCTGCCAGCTGGCCGTGTGGCTGAATCCCGTCCTGAGGAAACAAGGAAACATGGTGTGAATCAATCTGTGGAGATTTTCCATCTGCAACATGGACTTACATCTTACTGTCGGACCCACCAGGCGATGTGCAGCCCCCAAAGCAACACTAACAGCTGGACGGCCAGGTAAAGGACAAACCAGCGGTGGTTCCTTTCACCGACACAGTTCTCTATCCAGGGGCAGTGATGGTCGTAACGCCGGACACAGTGCTGACACGTCTGGCAGTGCTTTGATCTCATCGGCTGCTGCTTGGAAGAAAGATTGTAATTGTAATATGTAACATTGTAATAAAAGGAAACATTATAATTAAAAAAAACAACAACATACATTCACACAATGTGAGCTGGTGGCATTTAGCTTAAGATCTCATTCAGACTTAATTGGTCTTGATGGAAAAAATAAAAGTTCTCCTGATCATTTTAATGTGAAGTCTTACAGTTTTTTACAGTCACCTTGGCACCTTGATCTCATTTTTCCAAATTTTTGATGCAAAACTCAAAACAGTCTCCACAACAGAGGCTGTCCACCGTTCAAAACAATGCACTGTGCATTCATATCTTTCACTCACAGACACATCGAAGTATCATAGGGACGTTTCTTTAGATCACCCACAGACAAGATCCTCCTAGTTTCACTGTTTAGTTGTTCATACAGCCATGAGATGTTACAGCACAAAGCTGTGATACATGTTTCATATGGTGCTACACTGTGTAATGTCACTGTGAAAGAACCAGTAACTAGAACTCTACAGGTTTAGTGCGATCATTGAAAAGATCGCAATTTTATTGACAATACTGGACCGCCTGCCTTCTCCATGCTACAGTATCGTTACGCTGTGTGGATACCACTCATTTATACTCGCACCACAAGATGACGTCTATCAATCATCAGTAATGAACTGGTGTCAATGGATCCTGTTGTCCTGAATCTTTCATGATGTGAAATGGGATATTGTCCCTCAGCTTTCACAGAACTGTGCTTTAGGAGTAATGCAACAGTAATATCATTTTGGGCAGGTGAATCAAGTGATAGTTGGATCATTGTAATGAGATGAATAGATTTTAGTGATTTAAGTTCAGTTAACAAAAAAAGATCTTTGGTTTATGTGTACTGTATCTAAGCAATTGGAAAGAAGTGGTAGAGTTTGAAAAGGGTGCTGGGGGGGGGGGGGGGTACACTCCTGCAGAAAGTTAAAGCAGAGGTTTTGAAGAATTGAATTCCAATGTAAAGCTGCAGTGGCCAATAAGCTGATCATGTCATCAGACGGAGCTGGGCTGAATAAACCTGCCTCGGGGGAGTGAGAAGCTGCAGTTTATGTTTCCAAATAGTCAGACACTCCAAAACACATCCGTGGTGATGGTGATGACGCCCTTTTTGGTCTGGAGCGGCCTTTTCCTTGCTGGTTACATCCGAGCTCGGTTTGAGCCAGCCCTGGTGAGATCTCTGTTCTGTTAGCTGATTTTGACTAGTGGTGTGAAAAAATGTGCGGCTGTTGCTCGTCAGCCTGGAAAAAAAGGTTTCTGAGGCTGTGACCTTCACTAAGTGACACAGCACGTGATGTCCCACAGGAGGATGTGTGGGACTTCACTGAAGTGCATCACTTCCCAGTATTCTGTCCCAGAAAAAACGGCCATATTTACAATGTATGGAGTCCCAATTTCTCTCTCTGATCCACAAACGTCAGCCCATTTAGGTTGGAAGCTGGGACAGATTGGTACAGACTGCACATGATGACTGGCTGGCTGTTGATCTTGAAGGAGTGATGAGTTTGTGGCACTCAAGGTTACATTTACACAACATCTACAGAGTCTGACATGTGTTGACTGCTCTAAAATCTTGTAGTCCGTTAGGTTTCAGATAAAATAATGGGCTGTACATAAGCAATGCTTTCCCAATTGCTTCTGCTTGAAAATAAGTATAACACAGAATCAGAGACAGATTAAATTTGGTTGTTGTCTTGTGTTAGCCAGGATAACAACTTGTAAATCAGACTGTGATTAAAATCTGTCTGAAATCTTGGGCTTTTTTATGGTAAAGTTGAACTTAAGTTTATATTTGGATCACAAATTCAACTTTTAACTGCCTTTCTGTGGCAGAAAGAAGGTTTAAGGGGATATACAGGCACGACATTGATCCCAGTTTACTGCTGCACACAGAGACCTGATTGCTCAACTTAGAATATTAGAACTTTAACATTAGATCTCCTTTACTGTGTCACATGATGTTTCTGTTCAGTGTGAACACAGAACTGTACCGCCCGGCAGCTCATCTGTAATTCTACACCACTCATGGATCCTTTAAGTGCTTTAGAACGTCAGGTGTCACATTTCAGCCCAAGAACTACAATGAGCTCAGAGAGATGACAGTCCACATCCACAGACCATATTTCAATCCCAGCAAGCAAAGAGTAAAGTATTAATTCAAGACTCTCTCCTACATTCCATGATCTTTGCCAGATCTTCCTCACTTATCATTTACTTTATCACTATGACTCATGACTTCAGTTCCATACATGACCAGTGAGTAAAGCTTATCCACCCTCTGTGAGATGCAGTGGAAAGCCAAGAATGCCAGTAAGTTGGCCTTAAGTTTAACATCTTTCCTTTTTTTCAAACTAGGTTTCCTGGTATGAGTATAAACTTGCAAAAGCATGCTGAAAATACAAAGTCAAGCATTGAAATCTACCACAAACAAATACTGGTTAAAAAGTCTGGAATTCTGTTTTGTGGAAAAACTAGATTTCAAAATATTATTACGCACAGGCAGATGTGGTGATGAATGTACCAGCAGAATTTGAAAATCTTGTGGTCAGAAATTCTGCCATTATTTTCTAATAGTTCAATCCCATGTCAGAGAGTCCCATGTCTCATGGCAGCATGCTGTCATGTGGGCGACTGACCTGCAGCAAACAGTGGCCACAGCGGCGCTGCCGCAGGGACTTGGTGGTGGGCGGGATCATGTCCTGCTGCTCCTCAGTCACTCCCAGCGTGAACTGGCAAAACATGAGACAGACAGGTCAGGGAAACCACCGGCCCTTTTCAGTTCAAGGTTTTATTAGAGCCTGTTGTGTGTGCTCATCCATCATTTACCTACCACAAATGTAGAATCTGACAGTTCAAATCGAGACAGTGTTTCCCACGAGTTTGATCTAATCAGACTGTTAAACTCTTTTATCACAAGTTGTTTATCATTACTGGTGTATGGTATGGTAGATCTGTAAATAACTGGCTAAATAAACATGTCAAACATTACTCCACACTCTTTTTTCCAAGATACTGGGATTTATATCAAGTAACACAAACCACTTAAAATGTTAGATCACTCCTCTACATTCCGGAGGTCCCCTCCCTCACATGCACATGTGCTGACTGCAAAATAACAATGCATCACCTGCACCGCAACACAAAACATCTGCAATGCCACTGAGAAGCAGTGAGAGATACTATCAGAAATAAATAAATGTCTCTCAGGTCAGGGAGCCAATTCGTTTTTCAAAATAAATGTTAAAAAAAAATGTCAAAGGACAAAAATTAAAACGACATATTTTGCTTTGGTATGAAAAATGGTTGAGTGATTACCATGATTTCCACCCCAACCACCGCAGCAACACATACATCCCAGACATCTTTCTTCTTTAGTTTTTACATCTTCCAAACTGCTTCCACCTTTTTTTTTTGCCAAGAAGGTTCCTGGTTCCAGTCACATCTCTGAATCCTAACAACAGTCGTATGGACTATGGTTTGAAAGGAGTAATTAGGATCATCGCTCACCTGTAAATCGCTGTCATCAGACAGGATGAAGCCTGGGTCCATCAGAGACACAGCGAAATACAGCAACACCGACACCAGCACCAGCAGGACGAAGAGCACCGGCTGGACGAGCTGGCCCGTCTCCTCCTGCTTCCGCAGCTCTGCGACCAACACACACAGGACACTGTTTTACCTCCGTGACACTCACTGAAGTCCTGATGAGAGATCCCAGGCTCAACAGGGACCTAACTGCTCACTCCTGCCCGGGAAAGTTTAGGTCTTAAATCATAACTCCTTTTGCCGATAGGAAAACGTTAACTTCTGACATTTACACAGTGTTCTTCCTCAAAAAACAACCGTAAAATTAGCATTTTATTTTGCCATTCACTGTTATTAGCTGAGTTACATATTGCTTGAAGCCTGGGACTAAATAAAATGTAGTGTTGCGTTACAATGTAACGTTAGCGTTACCTAGAAGTGTGACTGGCTTACCTGTATCATGTAGGAAGAGTATCAGTGTTATGACCCATGTCAGAATCACATGAGCTGTTCTTACCAAAAAGCCGGAGCCGAACACATTTTTGAACATGGTCCTAGCATGTTACAGCATCCATCGCATTCAGCAGACGGACCGAAGCGTTAGACGGACGCCCCCGCCGCTGGCAGGACGGTCGGCGTTAGGCGCTAGCTGTTAGGTGCTAGCTGTTAGCTGGAGACCAAATGATATCCAGCACGGGAAAACAAACCATTAACGTTACCGTTCCATGAGCGTGAAGACGCGTCCTGCAACCTAGCTAACGGTAATGCCGTCCAAGAATTAACGTTAACGGTTAACGACCGTCTCCTTTAGCCTGCGGCGTTTAACGCTGTGTGGTTTCGCGTAACTGAGTCTAACACTGAAAAAAACATGAAGTTGAAAAACGTTGTACTTAAATCTGAGGTGGTTGTGTGGGATTTTACATGTATTCTGAACAATATTCTACAGTTACATTGCAACACAAACCGTCCGCTTCGCTTATTGCACTGTGTTGATGTAGTCACTGTGCAGCCTCCGCCGTGATTGGCCAACGCCGACCACGAGACTATCTACAGCGGGTTCCCGGGGAAAGCGCATAGGACTATCCCGAGATCAACACGCAGTTTTTTCCCAGGATGGCGAAGTCAGGACCCGCCCTACTCCGCCTCTGATTGGCTCGTACTCGCTGTCGGGATTCCGTGGACTGGCTGGGCTAACAGCGCCGTGGAAGGAATGACGGAGTACGACAGTTAGAAGTAGATTAAGGCTTCACCATTCTGGACACCAAAAACTTCACGTCCGTTTCGCTCTTTCGATCTCTCATGTTAACACTGTGCATATTTTGAGGGGGAGTGAGGGAATGGCAGATACAAATGGAATGTTTTTTTTCAGACAGACAGATGATACAAGTAGTTTACCTGTGAATGAATGAAGCCCATTACAAGAATGCAATATAGCTAAAAGTGGAATCCAGCTGTTTCTGATGAGGCAAAACTATTAATAAAACTCTTTTACTTCCATTGCATTTCTTATTGAAATAATTGATTCCTAATTCTATGTATCGCTCTGTAAAGTTTTTGGACACAGAGGAACATACAAATTTATGATCTTCTTGTACATATCACAGTGTATGGTGTATGTCTCATCTTTCATTGTCTTCTCCTGTTTTGCTATTTTAAAATACTGAGCAGTGTTAAATAGATCAAAACGATGACAGGCCACCCTCATCTGCAGACTGCCAAGTTCACAGCTCCAGAGGTTTTCCATGACTTATTGTGGTTTAGTGTACATCAGACTAAATTAAAGTGCTTGACTAAACAGAATGGAAAAGGACACAATGTGAGGTATTTCAATGGTACTTTTTTTTTTACATATGAAAGAATAACAAACTTTATTTTGCCTCCCAAACTCGCCATTATTCCCTTATGTGTTTTAAGCTCTTCCTCAATCAGGAAATAATCATATGGGAGGCCCAAAATGGGGATTTGATTTGATTTCCTTCAGGTACACCTGAAGAAAAAAAAAGAAGAAGAAGAAAAGGAGGAGGAGAAGAAGAAGAAGAAGAGAAAAGAGAGAGCTCATTCTTGGTCTGGAACAACTCGATCACATCCTCTCAGAGTTGCCATTGCCTTTTTGGACTCCACTGCACTCTGATCTCTGCTTTCATCACAGAGTTCTTGATTAATTTAGGAAATGTTACTGAGCCTGCAGCTCTTTTGCCATTTTTTCATCCAGAATGAGGGGAGTTGGCAGTGTTCTCCCTTTCAGCAGTTTCTCCAGCCCCTGGCAAGTGGGACAGAGATTAAATTACAGCACTGTATATGGTAAATAAGAGAGGGAACATTCTCAAGACAGTCATGGTGACATTGACAGTGATAGCAGTATGGTGGTTATACAAGCTGAAAAAAATGGCATTATTTTTTATACAAGGGACTGCTCTGTAGGTTTCACCAGTTAAAACAATTAAACTATTAGATTAGGCCTATCTCTTTAAAGTGACATTTAATGTTTTAAATGGATCTGTGGGCACAATTGTGTTCTCACCTCTCCAAAGTAGGACACCAGTGGTGAAATCTCACATTGTGCTGAAGAATTATTCCCTCCTGCTGATACACTAAAAAAAAGAAAAATTGAATTTCATGAATCTTTTAATACTTTTTACAATCTATCTTAATGTAACACTCATGAAGTTATATGCAAATTAAGAGAATTATGATCATTCCTGCTCCTGTCCACTAAGAGACCACATCCACACACCCACATGACCCTGGCTGCTGAGGTCACTCATTAGCTTTGGCTCAAGTTCAGAAAATACTTTGGCACCCACACAACATACACAACATAAAGGCTGCTGATTTATCCATATTTTTTACAGTGCTGTTCCACTAAGAAGGAATCCCTTCAAGGTCAGCGCAGGATGAAAATAATTCCTTATCCTTACACCTTAAAGTAAACAGATTAGGCTATGGCACATATATTCAATCATTTGTATGTTTTCACTACTCCAAGACTTGGTGAATACAGGGGAGAATCCTGCACATATGCAAAAAAAATTTGAGAGCAAAATCTGCATTTCTATCCCTCAAAGTTAAAGCTAATGTTTGTAGAATTAAAATCAGACATTTTATTTATTTATTTTTTTGCTGCCATACAATAAAACACCTCTAACACAATTACATCACTCTACTGCACCATGATCTAATGGAGAAGGTTAGTTTGGTTATTTCAGTGCTAGCTGACTCATCGCCCTTTAGCATATTTGACTGGAGAAAAGTAATGGGAGCACAGTTGACAGAAACAATACATGTGTGTCAGATAATTAGTGAAGGTGATTGTGATAATTATGTTAGACAGATAAATGATGGAACTAATCCTTGACCATGTACACACAGTCAGTTTACATGCAAAGTTTCTAGAAATATATCTCAACTAAAAAGGTAGATGGCAGTGTGTCCCATTACAGCTCATTGCAATCAGACTTTCTCCTAGCAAACCTTCTCTTAAATCCTTCTTTGTCCATTTATTTTCTGTAGCTTTTTTGAATACTTTGCCATTTTGTGATTTCTGTTCATCAATATATGTCAGGATTCAAAACTTCTTAAGCTGAGACTGCATAAAGTTAGGCTTTTTGGCCATCAACAAATGCTTAGTTTTTTTGCCCTAGCACCCACCTTTATGTTATCTCCTTGACTGTGTGCTGTTTGACTTCTAGGTAAAGACCTTTGTGGGACCTGCTCTAACCTTCTGAGAATGCCTTGGCCAGTTTTGGTCCAATTTACCACATACTCACCTGAGTAAATTGACCCCAAACTGCATTATCTCAGTATTTTAGCCCCACTGCGACAAAACCTACTTAGTATAGAAACTGCTGTGAATAGGGTCAAGCATGTGCCCAATCTTTTTTTTTAATTTCTTGACCAAGGTTAGAATTCAAGTGCTGCAGTGTGTGTATTGGAACATTCTTCTGACCTGGCTGTAGTAGGAAGAGTATTCCCATGTTCATCCAACAGCGTGGCCCCTGCAGTCATGGCCCAGCGGCAGTGTTGGGCCAGCAAAGAGTTTCTGGCTGTAGTGGGGCTGTCTGTGGCTGCTCCATCTGCATTTTTCAGGGGAGAAAACTCATCCTCCCTTGCAACCTCAAACACAACAAATCTCCTTCCAAAGACAGAAGGTTCAAATGTTAATTAGCTGTGTTATAAGATTAAGATACATAGATTAAAACAAGTGGTGTCAAGAGCTAAAGAAAAAATACCTGGAAAATGGAAATACATCAAAAACAAATTTCTCCATCTTAATGCCATTGGGTTTGGCGGGCTTGACATGATTACCACAGGTGTCCACAAAGGGCACTTTCTTGATCGCAACATGCTGTTTCAGTTGCCCTTTAAATTTCCTGTAAAATAAAGAGATTAAAAGAGAGATTGAAGGCAGTTTTCTTACAGGACCCGACAACGAGAGAACAAAGACAGATTGTCCATATAGTTGAAAGAGATGTGGCTTCAGGGGGTCATGCACTTTCACAGCTGTGTAACAAAAAACTTGCCATTATTCTCTCTAGTTTCATACTATGGAAAAAACCAAAAGTTTAAACTTTGGCTGGATAGTGGTGTTCGAGGGTAAGTCTAAGAGTCATCAAAATCTTTAAGGATCATTTGCTGGGCACAATGAATATTCATATAAAATGAATGACAGTCGGGCAAGTAGCAACTATGGTTATTAGAAGCCTGTGTATTGATGTGTGATTTCACACCATCCATTCTACTGACAGTCTTAGAGTCTACTTGGCTGCATTTTGTACATACTCACTCAATAACCCTACTGACTGCATGTACTAAAGTACATAAACAACCTGATCATTGAGTAAACAGATGAGAATATCATTAAGCCTGCTAGTCAACATTTAAGAGTGGGAACTTATTTGTAAGAGCAGAATTAGGTTTGTTTGCTTGTGAGGAGATTTGAGTTGGCAACAGGGCTTCTGTTGCTCCAGCTGATCAAAGGTGAGTCAAAAACAACTCAGCACTGAGTGTAAACTACTCTGTTTGACATGGAGGCCAGGTGTATCAACTTTCCCCTCTGACAACCTTCTTTTCTTTTCTTGTTTTTGCAATGGTCAAACATCCAGGAAAAACCAAAACCAACAAAGTGCTCGTTTGTTTCCTATTGCTTGTTGACTCTCTGTGAAACTGGGCCTCGAGCCCAACTGGTTAAATAAGTCACAAATTTCTTCATTTTATTAAAAAAAACAGCTAAATATTTATCTTAAACAGCTGACCAATACAGTTACTCAATCATGAGGAAACTGTGCACTGCAGATCATCATTTGATTTCTATTGATTACTAAGAAAAAACATCTACCTTTTTAGCTGTAATATGCCTATTCATAACAAGCTTTAAAATATGTACCAGAATCTATGATGACTGGAAAACAGGTTGAGGAGCTGTGGACCCATAACACCGTACTGTGCCAGGTTTTTTGGTTGATGGCAGCCATGTTTCTCAACCAGTCTCACTTATTTGTAATAGAAATATGTATCTTACTGCTGTTGATTAAGTTAAAACAAAGTCTGTTATATAACTGTGTCGAAAGGTGACAGGAGTTAAGCTCCATGTGCTCTTTTTGTAGAGACTGTGGTGTTCAATTTAAAACTAATTTGACTTTATGTGTGAGAAATTGCCTGTCGGAATCTTTCAGCTTCTGATACATTGCAACCATCCAGCTAATGAGGGTTAGATTTTTTAAGAAGCACTTTCATATAACATCCAGCTTTCATGACAAGTGTTGTCATGGCTATTTTGGCATTTTGGACTGTTGTAGCAAACAAACATGAGTATTAAACTATCAGTGAAATAGGGCTTGGTGCTTATTTTCATGAAGCCATTAATAAACAGCAACTATTGATGATACGAAGTATAAAAGCTTGCATTTGCTTTGGTGACTGACATTGTACTTTCTGCAATCAGTCTCAAACGTCTGATCAGAGAACCCTTGGTCAGGTTGTCAGGTTGTCAACCTGATCCCGACAGCCTTTGCTGTGCTGTGAGAGAGACCCTCACACCACAAATATGAGCGTACAGGTACATACTCTGCTACATCCTGCAGGAAGGCTCTGGTGAAGAAGTGATTGCAAATGTTTCCAGCACTGTGCACCAACTCTCCTTCAGGTCCTCGGAGCTCAGCTGTCTCTGGTTGGATCTCACTGTACTCCACCACCTGGCAGACACCTTGCACCCTGCAAACCACACCCACTGGCTCTGAAGGATAGGCCTTTTCCACCACCTGTGACAGAATAGAGGACACCTCTTGAATTTTTATTTGATTTCAATTCTTCTCACATGTTCTCACAGAAAAGTTCCAGCTTTCTAAGCCAACTTAAAAACATGAATTAAACTGTCTTGGTGTGGCATCTGTGACACATATATGTGCTATGGGCTATAAATAAAAACACATCCACACATACATACATACATACATATACATATACATACATACATACATACATACATACATACACACATACATATACATATGCATATATATATACATATACATACATACATACATATACATATGCATATATATATATATATATGTTAGTGTACATATATATATATATATATATGTACACTAACAGTCAAAAGTTTGGACACACCTAAGGTCACCTAATGGATTAATTTAGCAAAGAAAAAGGTGTTAAATAACTCTAAATATGTTTTATATTTCACATTCCTCAAAGTAGCCACCCTTTGCCTTGTTGACAGCGCTGCAAACCCAGCCCATCATTACTTTAAAAACTGAAGGTCAGTCAGTCTGGAAAATTGCAAAAACTTCAAATTGTGTCCTTAAGTGCAGTCGCAAAAACCATCTAGTGCTACGACTAAACTGGCTCACATGAGGACCACCCCAGGAAAGGAAGACCAAGAGTCACCTCTGCTGCTGAGGAGAAGTTCTTCTGACTCACCAGCCTCAGAAATCACAAGTTAACAGCATCTCAGATTAGAGCCCAGATAAATGCCACACAGAGTTCTTGTAGCAGACACATCTCTACATCAACTGTTCAGAGCAGACTGCGCAAATCAGGCCTTTATGGTCAAGTAGCTGCTAGGAAACCACTACCAAGGAAAAGCAACAAGCAGGAGAGATTTGTTTGGGTGAAGAATGGCTGTGATAAGCGAATGTTACTAAACTCTTTCTTGCACAAATGTTGTGTTCTTTTTAGGAAAATCAGTTTACAAATCAGTATTTAAATGCCTTATATTATTTCAATTGGCCCCCAAATAAAAACAAGTCTGCATATGTTTCCAGCATCCCTTTTTGGGCTCCAATCCTAAGTTTTGAAAAAATTGGTTTTGGTTTTGTTGAGCCAGCTCACCCAAAGAAAGCCCCCCCACCAAGCTGATCCCAGCTTGGTGCATGGATTTGTGTACTTACCAACACTCAACATGCAATATGCAAAGATGAGACATCAAGCTTCTCATCTCATGCTCAGAAAGAAAGCATGTGAAAGGATTCTTTTACTCTACCTTGGCTCCACAGTCTGCTTCTTTGCTCACACAGAACCCGATAAACGCAGGGTCAGCCATCTTGACCAAGATGTTGTCAACACAGTACGCATGCAGGTACTCCACTCCCCTCTTCTTCATGTCTTCTAGCACCTTATTGTCCACCAGTGCCTGGTACAGACCACCATTCCCATCTGACAGAGGGTGGGGAGTTTTAAAACATGAGCTCATTACCTCAAACTATCCTGAATACACATTAGCTGCAATAGGTGAAACCAAGATGACCTTCCCAGGTACATATGTCTGGATCTTTTTAAGGAGCTGATGGACACCTACCTGGAGCCATGGCTATCTTCCCTTTGCCCTGCAGGATGACCTTGCCATCAAAGGTCACTGCTGGGATCATCCTTTGCTCAAACATGATTATGTTAGATGGCTCAAGACCAAAGTAGTTGTTTTCCTTGAAGAACTTCTCAGTGGGGGCAAGAGTGAACTCACTGGTCATTATGTACCTGAACAGGTGAAAATGAATTCTCTGTGATCTTGGTAACATTTTTTACCTTTAAACTTTACCAAGCTGAAACACATAACCGAAAGTCATGTTTGCATGTCTCAGGAATAAACCCTGTGGACATCATCACTGTAATAGCCTATTTTTATATGTTACAGGACCTTTTGTTTTATCGTGATTTTTAAATGTAGTTCTACAACAACAAACATCAACATATATGATAGATAAGACCAAAAAAGCAGCAGTCTACATTTTTCTTCCTGCTGAGAAGCTCCACAAATGAAAATAAAATGAAATAAATACTATGAAAATAGTGCCAGTAGGGGCCACCAGAGAGCCAACTGGCCAATCAGGCTCACAGAACCTGAGCTGGCTGGAGCTTTTCTTACCTGTCTTGTTGACAGGAGGCTTTTGTTTCCCTTTTTAAAATTTGCCATAACGCTAAAGACATCCTAGATAAGACCTGGAAAGGCATTGTGAGTGGCCAAGTAGGGGCAGGTTTTTCTGCAAGGCATTCTGGGTAAGAGTGTCAAGCAGGGTAGTGTTGTCTCTCCCTAGCTGAGGAAGGTCGCTCACATGATCTTACCATGGAACGGTGCATCTTGAGCCATGCTTTCTGTCTGACAGCTCCTGGATTTTGAGAATACGCTCTGCCTGAATTTGATACAAGGTTTTGCCGCTTGGTAGCCCGACATTATACATCCCTTTGGGATACTGAACACCAAGACGGGTCCCCTGACCGCCAGCCAAGAGCAGGACTCCAACTCGATTTTCTGAGATTTGCAACAGTCCTGTTAAAATAGAGTTGTAACTTCAGTGGCAGCACAACGCATGAAAGTAAAGTTCATTTATTTGCAATCGAGGGCTTGAAATTTTAGAGGAAAAAGGCTTACTTACCACACATCTTTGATTTAGGCCCTTACATGTAAAACCTTTGATAAAACTACAAACTGCCATTTATTTCTAATGTGTTGTTTTCACTTTAACAGGCTTTGCAATGCTGTGGTACAGTTTTTCCATCAGTACAAAGGAGAAGAGCAGCGAATGAATGTCTTGAATGTCTTTTGGCCCCCCAGCCCCCCAGCCCCCCAGCCCCCCAGCCGCTTGTAACGGTGACATATGAGCCATGAGCAGTTTAAAACATGTTTCCTGTCTCAGACTGTTTCATAGTGCTTTTAGAGTTGTTACAGGGCAAATCTCTGCCATTTCACAAAAAAAGGCAGATACTTCAGACAAAATGTTCAGAATTTGTTCTTTGTAGGCTCCTATCTTATCACCCCCTAGATTAAGTCCCAGGTTTGACACCATTGCTTTATTCCATCTGCAACTTCATCTTTCTGCTGACCTTGCTAAAAAAAAGCAAGCAAATGCTTGACCTTAGAGGAGCCTAAATACCGTCAACTCCTGTGATGAGGCCGGTCAGCCTGTACTTGCAATGAATACCCTACTTTTAAGGATGATCTCCCTTTAGATAAAGCCACACAGGTCACTTCCAGGGCCTGATTGAATCTGTTTTCGGATGGTGCAGGTTGTGCGTCTGTGGGGGGTTTGATAGGTTATGCTGCAATAAAGGTTCGTTAGTTGAGAGCAAAGTCTGTAATGTTATTCAGTAACCTGGCACCACCCTCTTTAATCACTTAACCTATTTTTCTGGGTACTCGCCGATTACCGTAATCTCTTGAGAAAAGTGCACCACAGTTTTTGACACTCACCTACATTTTCCCACTGCGCAAGTAAGTTTTTGTCACTTTTTGTCACGCTGCCGATGAACTCTGGAGGGACCGGCTCTATGTTCTGATCCAGACTAGCGGACGGGGAGGCTGCCGCCCCCGCAGCCCCCGCAGCCACCGCACAGTGATCCTTCAGTCCCTTCATATCCAGCAGAGAAAGCTCCTGGAGGAAACTGTCCCTCTCCTCCTCACAGAGCTCCGGCCAAAACTGCAGAACGTGAGACTGGTCTGCACTCTGCAAACCCTCCTTAACTTGCTCCAACGAAAGCATTTTGTGTCAGAAACGAGGCAAACGTAAAAAGGAGAAAAATGCTTGAGCATATGCACACAGCCCCTCCTGTGCGCAGGCTGGAGGTGATGCAGAAGTGTGGTAGTTCGCAGGAAATGACTTAGACATGAAGAAACTCGTGACTGCAGCTCGCGGATCAAAACAAGGATCCTGCGGTTGAAAACGCAAATAGATCGGGATGCAGTGCTGCTGCTGCCGAATGACACACGGCTTTGTGCTGTTTCAGGAGTACCGGAAAAAAACATGACTGAAAAAACTCTGAAAAACACGGTTTAGGCCACTTCCTGTCCTCTAACTCAGCAACAGGTCCAGGCTGGACTGACTCAGCGTCTGGAACATGCGCCGCCTTTTTAAAACTAGTAGTCGGCTGCACAATTTGTCAGCGTAGTTAATTCTTTACAATTGCTTTTATCATAGTATTTTAATTAAAAGGGAACGCATACAGTTTCATACATATTTGCAGTTACAGTGGCGAGAACTTGGCCTAGAGTCAATATTCTTTGATTTTTTTCCTCTGAATACGTCCTATTTACCCTATTTCCTGGATCCTATTTTCCCATATTCCAATTTTTTTCCAGTTTCAGCAACTAAACTATCTGATAAACCTTTATATCTAGTTAATTTTTTTTACATGGGCAGGGGCGATTCTAGGATTTGAGCTTAAGGGTTGCTCCCAATGAGTCCCCCCCCCCTAAAAATAAAACAAACAAACAAACAAAAAACATATGAGCAAGCAAACAAACAAAAAACTCTGTACATGTTAACCACATTTTGGACTGTTGATTGGGATTCAAAACAACTGTTCAAAATCCAGGGCTGTCCTGGATTTTTTTTTTCATGGCCATCTGGTCACCCGGTGGGCAATGAAGTCACATCAGTTTGCCCTCACTCTCTCACTCTGACAGCTAATGTTAGCATGTGTAGGGGACACATCAGGGGACAGTACAGCTGCTGACATCGGGCCGTAACATGCTAACATGCTAACATTGCCCTCTAATACTCTTTCAAGAGGCTGAATTGGTTTATGATTTCAAGATGCTGTCTTGACTGAACGATAAAATGCAACAAATTAATCACAAAGCTTCAAATGAGCATAGTATTTATCAGTTAAACAGCAACGTAGCCAGCTCTGCATCGGACGTGCAGCCCACTGTTTCACAAAGCTCTTGCTAACATGTAAATGCCAGTGTAGAATTAACCCTTGTCAGATCTCTCACTTGACTACTTTTTCTTCTTCTCCTCCTCCAACAATGTCTTCTTTGGTCTCTTCAGCACCTCTGCCATGAAGAACATACTAAGACTAGTGAGCTGGTTAGCTTCTTATAGCTAGGTGAGAGGTGTGGATGTTGGTGTGTGACATGTTCCCATAAAGTGGCACTGTTGTTGTGAGAGGGTGCCGGGTGGGCAACTCAAGTTACATAGTCCTATACCAGGCAAGCTGGGCATACTGTGTCAATGGCAGGGGTGCCACTCTCCCTGTTACAAGTCAATGAAACCAAAAAAATATTTTAAGGTACAAAAACTACATTGTGTTGCTTTAAAAGTACAACGTGCAGGATTCAGTGACATATAGCAGTGCAACTGCATCTGACTGAAAATTTTATACTTCATTTTATGAATTTTCAGTGATCTGTTTAACTACTTTATAAAATAAATAAATAAATAAATCCTCCTAAATCCTACACACTGGACCTGTAAGTCCTTTTTATCACCATTCACCATCCATCCACCAATGAAACCTAATGAAACATTTGGTCGTTGTGGTCTCAGGTTAATATCTGTCCAGGTGACCAGTATTATTTTGAGGTCTCTAAGTTGTATACATTAGCCACAAAAACATAAAAAGGACAGCCGAACCTTTATAGAGGATGATTATAAATGTTTGTCTTAAATTACAGTAGCCCACATCTGTCAGGTTTTGCAAACTGATAACAAATGAGCCAAGACACTGCTGAACTAATTTATTTAACAGCTGAGATATACAAGCATAAATAATGTTTTTATCATAACATTCTTTCAATGGATGCATCTGCAAACAAACAACTAATATCTCACACACTTATTCTGGCATTCAGTCACTTACAGCTGGCATAACAAAATAAAATAGAAATATATATACTTAATACCCTTTGTAAACTATGCCACCATTTACCAATATACATTATAATTTGGATAGTGTAGCATGTCCTTTACATTTCAAGGTTCACAAGATTCGGCTAACTGCATGTTGATCAGTACAACATACAGTAAGAGCTACTTTTTAGACACTGAAGCATTACTTTTCACTGTCCAAAATATGTAAAACATTTACACACAGCATTCTGTCAACAGCGTATGCAAGAGGTCAATTACACTTGTGGAATCAGAAAGTAAGAGGAGCAAAGAGGGACAGACTAACACATTTGTTTCAAAGTCTGTGAATGAAGATCAACAAATGCAAGCCCATGATCTCTCATATAAAGACACAGCGTGATTTTAAAAGCTGACATGGTGCATTCAAAAGGCAGATGAGAAAGGCAGCATGACATTCTGGGGGTCACAGGCAGACAGTCCAACATGTGAGGCTGCAGTTATACCACACATGTTGACAGATTGTACAGCAGGCTGAGCCACACACCAGAGAAACTGCTCTGTAATAAATGCATCTTCATTTTTACAACAGCACCTTCCACAGCATGTACTCGATACAATATGATGAAACCCTGTTAAGATTGTACTTTTCACTGCCCATTGTGTTTATTCTTCATGACAGTCAGCTTTGCTTTTGCCTGAGCAGTTTTGCAGCTGAAATAAAGAATTTGGGATTCCTTTTTATCACCACAAGAAACTGCAGCGGACAGGTAAAATAGTGTTACTCCATGTGCCCCCAAAGTGTTCAATAAAAATAAACAATTAAAAAATAGTTATATGAATACATTAATAAGTGGGGTTTTAGTGCTTTCTTTTTTCTTTTTTTTTTTAGAAATTTGCTTATCAGTAAATGTTATTTCTTTACAGTTACTCCTGAGGCATTTTAACTCTAAAGATGTTCATTTAGAATACGACAAAACCGAGCAAGCTAACACTAGTTCTTTGCGCTGAGCAAACAAATCTCATTAGCTGGTCCAGCTAGTTAGTCAGCTAGGCAGGTAGCACTAGCATCTGTTTTTAGCTAAAGCCAAAGAGGTTCAGCCAGTGCATCTATAAACTGTATTTATAGGTGCAACCTACATGTTTTGACTCTGATTTGCTTTTAAATTGTTTAGTGACATAATGCAATCAAACTTAATATGAAATAAAAGTGTTAATGGTGAAACAACACTTTGGAATGAGGAAAGACTTATGAAAAGGTGCATTATGAAAGAAAAATGTCTATAATAAAATAAAACTCATTTTAAACAAAATGAATGATGACAAAACATATGACAAAACATTTCAGTATAATGAGTTGGGTAGTTTCTTTAATTATCCACAAAATGTCGGTTCATTTTTCTAAATTTTTTTACATGCAAAGTATTCATATGATTATTTTTGTATTGAACACCTTAGGGTTCCATTTCTTGAACTTAACTTTAAACCACAGCAGTTTCTTCTATTCCTCAAAAACAAAGCAGGAGTCTCAATTTTTCCATCAAGACCACAGATTACTCCTAAACCAAAAAATTAGCTGCTTATTATGAATTCAGCAATAATAGTAGATTACATATTCAGTCATTAATCCTTTTTTGTAAAAATAAATAAATGAATACAGTAATAAATTAAAAAACAAAAACAGCAATTCAAGCAGAGTACCTTAAAGTGCATTCTATGTTCCACAGACTCCACCTTTAGTGTTTAGGTACATTTACATAATGGAGGCTTGACAAGCAAGGCAAGCATGTAAATCTGTGATTATTTGACACTGGCAACAGTCAGGTTAAGAGCGCTGCCTCTGCTTGGATATCCTGCCACATGACAAGTATTTATTTACATTATCAAAAAAAGAACCTTTTTATCTGACAAGTCAGTTAAATATTTTTCAGTAATATCTTGGCTGTTGACATTTTTGAAAAAATATCAACAACTGAACATGTAGATCCTTGGCCAGAGAGTCTTTCCTTTGAATAATAATGTTTTTAACCCGATGTCTCATGTTACCTAACCTGTGTAAAGGGAAGTTGAGAAATAAAAGCTAAGTATTTTACACAGGAGTAAAGGAACAACGGACATGTATTCAAAGGGCTTCTGTGTGGGCATACATGGTATCTAACAGCAGGTGAAAAGCTCTGCAGGACATGCATGCTGATTTCTTCAATCAGTTGCTACTCCTTCTTATAATTATTCCTCAGAAATGTCAATGTACCCCCCCCCTTAAAGGTAGCCAATTAGCATCAGTTTGCAAATCTTTTCTTGTTTTTGCCCTCTCACTGTTGCTGTCACTCAGTTTATAAGTAAATGCTGGATGACAGACCGACAGTCCTCTGCAATAAGCCTATGGTCTTCAGATCAAAACAATAATAAGCCAAGTGGGTCTGCTGATATTAAAGCAAGATTAACTTTTAAAAGAAGAAATAACCCCCTAATTGTAAAAGGAAAAGTTACATTCATAAAAACAAACAAAACAAAATAAAACAGCAACAACAACACACTATTGCTCGGTTTAGCACAATCAGGTTTTGCTGCTCCACCCTTCATTGGTCTGGTATGATCAGTAGCAAGCGTAATCAAACTTTAGATAGGAATGCTTTGTAACTAAAATTATTGAGCACTATTAGAGAAAACCAACTTAAGTGAATCCTCGGGAACAAAATGAATTCAGTGTTTCATTATCCTGTAGTAGTCACGTGTTCAGCTATCTGAAAGACTGTCAGTGCTTTGCACATTTGAATCAGGAGCATCAAAGTGCAGTCTGTCAGATTTTTTGACAGCTCTGAGTGCGCGTAATCTTTAACTTTACTAAAACAACATCCGAAATTGCACACACAAAACATAATTTAAACACTTTTACCCTCTTCTCAACACTTCATCAAAGTTCCTTATACCTGACAGTACCAAAGTGTTGGACGGAACAAACAACATAACAATTATGCAATCCCTTGATCCTTACCAAAGGCGGGGTTAAGAGCATTAGAGAAGCGCACGGCAAAACGGGTGAGTAAAACTACAGGATTTCTCCTTTTGGAAGCATTAGTGTGTGTGGGTGGTTAAAGGGAAACTTTCACACAGGTCTGAGGAGGCAATAGAGCCATCATTACAGAAAGTTTGAACATCTGGGCAGAATAGGGTGAAAGACATGTGGGCCATGGAATTAGGAAAATGACGACCAAAGATCAAAGACAAACCCTGGAATATGTTTTTTTAAATCCACAGTTAAGTTTGTAGATATTAGCAAGCTCTTGAAGTGTTGAGCTGCTGAATGTATTTTCAAAAATTCTATTTTTTAATGAGCTCTTGTTATATCATTGATTGCCTTGAGTTGGGCTTCAGCCAGCATAAAGGAGCATATTACATACCTGTAGATGTAATGTTCACATCAGTATTTTACAGTCGGTACAGTACTTTATAGATTAGTCGTGTTTCAATCCTTCAGTAGGGAGACACAACAAATGCTTTGTAATTTTGCCGTAGCAAAGCCTTTGAAAACAAATATTCTTCCTTTACAGAAGCACCAGTCTTGACAAATAAATACAAGTGCCAAAAACAAGCAGACACATTTAACTGGTCCACCATAAAGCCTCTTCAATGAAATCATTGTAAACTCTTGTCTCCCTAAACTAAGATACAGCCATTGAAACACAAGTGGATTGTTAAAAGATTTAAATAAAAGCCACAGAGACATTTCTTCAGTCAAGCTGTCCAGAGTCTCCATCAGCCATCCATCTCCATCTGCTCTCAATATCACTCTCCTTTTCACTGAAACCATCTCACATGACTCCTTTATATCCTGGAGCGTGATTATGTCATTTAAACATTTTGAATATCAGCTGTTTGTATCTTAGAGCTAAACTAAGTCAATCTTCAGCCCAGCAAAAAACAAAAAAAATTACCCTTTGGCTTTGTCTCTATCTCCTCTCTCTCTCTGTCTCTCTCTCTCTCTCTCCTACCTCACTTTGACTGGACCCCCAGCGTGATCTTCAGGTACTCATACACTACATAGCTGATGCTGACAGATGGAATGACCTTCATGAAGTTGGGGGCCAGTCCTCGGTAGAGTCCCATGGGCCCCTCAGTCCTAATGATGTGTCTGAACAGGCCTGTCATGCTCATCTGAGGGCCTCCTTCCAGGGTGGCTGAGGGAAACAGAGGGAGGATCGGCTCATCAAACACTACAGCAAACACAAAGCTACTTTTTTGTTAACTAAGTACCAGAGGCAGCGGTATAAACACATGAACAAGTCCATGAACATCATACACTATGCCCATCAAGGATGATTCCATTTGGATTCCAAGTTTCAAATCATTTCACATTAAAGTGCTCCTCTAAACTCTTACAAGCAGTGTGATCTGGGCTGCACTTGTTGCTGTGTTTAGCGCTTGTGTTAACCATTAGCACTGCACCCAAACTCAACCTGTGTTAAAAGAAAGTTTAACTTTATGAAAAGAAAAGTTGTCATGGAGTAACTGTGAAAATAATGGGTTGTTTGAGTGCAGTGGTGCAGTTGCCACACTGTGCCTTAAAGGTCCTTCAGGTAGTGAGCAACAAAAGGTTATCAGACAAATTCTGAGAAAATCTCCAGATGTAGAAGCTCAAAAACACTAAACCCACTTGCTGAGATCAAACTCTAAGGATTAACTTGCTTACAGGTGGTGAATTTCTGTGAACAAAACTCGCTCACAAGAGGAACACACAAGTGGCTTCGCTGCAGTTTGGAGACTTTGTTGATCAGTGATCATATCTCATGAACTCACACCTCTGCATGGAAGACAGCTTTTATCAGTTTGAAACAAGCTATTTGAGACAGTGGTTCAGTCGTGATAATTTGATAAATTAGATCAGGCATTGGGTCATGACCCTAATCTGAAGCTCATAATGATGTATTCATATCCATCTCTTGGACAGCAGCTGTAGAGGCCAGTGCAGTTGTGCTGTTACTGTTACCTTGTGCCTGCATTCGAGTCCTGACCAAGGCAAGCGGGTAGCTGGCTAGCTGGCCACATGTGCTTGAAGTAGTTCCACAAGCTAAGAGCACAAACACTCCAGGATCAGCACTGTCCGTGGCAAAGCGCTGCAGCCAAGAATTCTTCAGAGTCTGACAGAGGAAAGGAGAGCGTGGGAGTCAGACTCAACTAAAAAGCAACAAACAAAACACAAAGTTATCTCTAGACAACGACCACACACCTCATAGACAGCCAGGTCGATGCCAGCGTAAGGAATGATCCCCAGCATGTTGGGGACATAGCCCTTATAAAAAGCAGCCACACCCTCCTTGCGGAAGATATGTTTGGCACAATCCAAGATGCCTGAGTACTGGCCGGTCTTCCTCAAGGCTAACCGTGTCTTCAGGACCTAAGAAAAAAGCAACTGATGTGAGGTCCCCACACATATGAAATAAAAAGTCCACTTTGTTGTCCAAGAGTTCAGATCTTTCAGAATTGAACAAAAACACAGAATATGCCGTGCATTACCCTTTACAGTAAAATAAGTTGCGTGTTATGAACCTCATTTACATAGATGACTTGCTCACACTTTGTGCATAACTGAAGGTCTGTGAGTCTGTGTGTGAAGGTCTGTTTTCCTCCAGATTAGAGGTCACAGTACAGTTTCACATGATGGGTTCAAGGCTAAAAGTTAAAACGGGCAGTCAGTCACAAGACAAAGAGAATTCACTTCTGATAATTCTGCATACAAACAATATAAGCCATGACTTGCACAGTACTTGTGAAAAATTAATACAATGACTACTGAGAGTCTTTTGTTAATTGAGGTTTTTACATTAAAAATAATTTTGATTCAGTCTGTGTCCCATGGTCTCTCACCTCCATGGGGTAGATGCTGCTCTGAGCAATCACTCCAGCCAGAGAGCCTGCCACCAGTCTCTCCGCGATGCCCAACGTCACCTGGTTGCTTCCAATTAGACGTTTGATCTGACAGACAGGTCATCGTTTTTTGTTATGGAAGAACACAAAATGACCACAAAGTCTGTGTTATTGGAGCTGTATCACTGCATACCTGTTCGTAGGCCATGAACTTAATAGCAGACTCAGGGGCGATTTTGATGACATTGATTCCATTGCCTCGCCACAGTGACCTCACACCGCCTTCTCTGATCATATGGGCAAAGCCCCCAGCAATGCGCATGCTGTTGTTCTTGGAGGCATGAACCTGGAGAAATGGAGACCAAGACAGTTTAACAGTGTATTCCCACCATGTTCAGTAATTCACTCTCTTAATGCATTTCCCTAAGAACAAAAAAAGCGAATAAAAAAAACACTCTCTATTTAATCAGTTCAGTGTTGTATTTCACCTGCATGAGTACTTTTAGCCTGTCCAGTGGAGCCGTGCATGTTCGAGACACAGCACCAGCTCCTCCTCCTGCCACTAGGTGTCGCCACCACATTCCTGTTTTCTTCTCTTCCGCTGTGAACTCATCAGGTACCATCAGACTTTCCCCAACATCAAATATCTGAGGAGGAAGCAAAAGATTTCAGCTTTGTGTCACTACCCCTCAGTAAACAGTTGCTTTACATAGTCAGTGTTTTTGACAAGTGAAAACCCCATCAGGTACAAGACAAATCCAGTGTGGGAGATCTGATGTGACACAGAGAAAAGTGCTGTATAGAACAGGTGTCAAAACATGGACAGAGATCTTTTTTGGCATGGATTTCTTGCTAACGTCAGACTGAAAAAGAGGAATACTCTAACTTAATGATTTAATTATGCCGATAATGCAATAATGATTCACTGTAAAGGACCAGACCAGCTGAAAACTATACAGCAAATACACCATTAAAATAAACTCTCTGCTCTTTTGCTTTACGGCTCATCGTTCCAGCAGGCATTTTAGTCTTCAAAAGATAACAGGTACCAGTTCTGCTGGAAAAATGTTACCTTCTATGCCTCCAGTAATTTAACTACACATAAAGTTACAAACTACTCAAATGGCCCTCACTTCATGCCCAACAGAAAAAGAACAGGTATGCAATGCAACTGCCCATAGAGAATGTTAATAGGCTAACATTTTTCAGCTTAGCAAAACAATTTCCTACTCTTGGTTTTCAAAAAGAATTGAAACTGAGTGAAACTAGCTGACATAAATGCAGTTCTACGCCCAAAAACTCAGATTCACTTTTACAGGATTACAAGTGAGGGCACTGAAAGCATCATGTATGTGGTACTTGGGACGGTTAGCATTTTGGCTTTGATAAAACTGTCTCAAGCTATAAATAGGCGATATAAATAGAATATATGATGCAATACACATTCCAACCACATTCATATGCACATCTATCAATGCCTAATGATGTGACTTAAGTTATTTTATTAGTTAATTTTACTGCTTCATTGGGATGCTGCTGAACATAGCAACTTTCTTTGTCTAAAGCAATAGTCACACACAAACACTTAAGTAGAAGAGATGAGATTTTAACCAAGTGTCTGTACTATTAGGGTTTGCTTTCAAGCAGAGAGGAGGAGTGTGTACCGTGGAGTGTTTCCAGTAAAGGATGATCTCAGGAATGTTGCCTGCTGGATGCAGGAGGTGGTAATCCCGCCACTCATTCCAGTCAATTGTCATTGTGCCATTTTTATCCATACTGGGGATGTAAAATAACAGAGCAGATACTGAGTGTTAGAAATGTGACCGTTTTAGACAGCAGAAAGAACAAGCTATATGTTCATATGTTACACTCGTATGCATTGTTGTGTCTCAGTACTGGTAACATTTGTTCTTCTGGCTTCCTTTATAAGTTGATGTGAATTTTTCTGTAGCAGGATGCTTACTTCAGCACTGTGCCATGACTCATAAATATGGTCCCAGCATTTCTTTTTTTGCCAGTATGACATTTGTTGCATTTTATATTTGAAACCACTGGAAAAAAAAGCAGCTGGTAATTGACTATGTCATGGAGATCACTGCAGCACTAGCAGACTATAGAAGCTATTACTTACTACAAGATAGGGGCCCAGATATGACCCTTCCTTATTCTGAGACCAGCCAGAGAGAGGAAGAGACAGACAGACAGACACACAGACAGGAGGTTAGAAGAACTAGACATAGATCACACTGAGCCATATCAACATGAGCCAGCTGTTGCTTGATAAATAGAACAACTAGATAGGTCAATGAATGGCAACAGGCACCATAGCTAAGAAAACTAATTGAACAAAAACATATACACACACACATATTTATATATATATATATGTGTGTGTGTGTGTGTGAGAATGTATGTATGTATGTATATATATATGTATATAAATGAATAAATATATAAATAAAAATTCCATGTTCCCACGACATTTTGCACTAATTGATTTGATTGAGAGACCTCTTTACATATTTTGTGGGAAATCTTCACAACATAAAAAGGCTCATTTACAGTGTTTTATAGCTCTGAAATTTTTGCTTATCTTTATTTTATTGTTGATTGATTTTATTGTCTTTGGGCTCTTCTTGAGTGATATATGTGTTTTTCTAAAAAGGTTGAACATGAGATACCATTTTATGGCTCTGTTTTTGTGCTATCATAGCCCTCTATTTGGACTTGTACATAAAATTAACTTGTTTACTTATTTATTCATTATTAACATAAGACCATTATATTAAAATGTCACTGCTTTAATGTAAGGAGATGCATGTCTGAAAGAGGCAAAAGAAAAGAGTGTTACTTAACATCATTAACAGATATGACAAAAACAGGTCAGACTGTCACTCAAATCAGTGGTTCCCGACCATTTTTTACTCAGGGAACCCCCATGTGTTCCCAAGGATAAAGAAAAGCTGGCCCATGTGCACAGACACACACCAAAAAAAAAACAAAAACAAAAACAAAACTGAGTTCCTAATATTATATCAATTGCTTTTTCCTCTAAAATGAAATTATGAAATCATTTTGCCTGGCTTCATGCTGCCATTTTAGCTAGCTTCTCAGCACACAATAACTTACCTACCCTAAGTTTAGGTACATCTCTAAATATAGTCTTACTGTTTTTTTGATACTAAGTCATGTGCATCCCTACAATTCTCAGCCATTATTGATTAAGTTATGCTTACTGCCAGAAAAAAAGAGACAAGACTATATTAGCTGGTACCTATGTATGTTATCTACCTGACAAACCTGAATGTTACAGAGCCAGACAGCACAGACTGACAGGTCACATAAGTCCGGCAACTATATATGTAGTCTTCTCAAATGTTTTAATGGCAGTCTTTTAAAATATGCTTACATACATACTTTTGCATAAAATAATTTATCTAGTGAGTGTGTAGAGTAGAGTATGAGTATCATTTCTTTTATATTTAAAGTGTGCAGTTTGAAAAATTTAGAGTAGAACAGCCATGTGCACCACCATGAGATCTTTGATGCAACCCCTGTAAGCACACAAAGCCTCCAACACCTTCTGTGCTCTATGGTGCCAAGACCCCAGGTTGGGAACCTCTGACCTAAATGTTGCCTGTGGTTTTAAGAACAGAGTCTACAACAGTTTCTCTGAATATGATCCTGTGTCTGTAAATGTTGCATCAGATGATGAAAAAAGATGAGACACGACACACATACTCACAAGAAAGTTAGTATTGAAAATGTGAATTGAGACAATTGGAAACTGTGGCATCATGGCATCACTCTCACCTTTTGAGAATCTTGTCAGCCTGTTCCTCAGAGATGTTCACTCCCAGGTCACAAAGAGACTGCATGATTTCTTGTGAGTCTATCCGTCCTTCACCACAGAGAGGAATTTGTGTTTCATTAATCAAAGGTGAGTCTCACTAAATTATGATCCAATTTAGGAATTTAAGTCAAGTTATCATTGTGACTGGTGCTTTATCAATATTTTGCTTTACCCCAAATTTCTAGAAATGCAATACTAATTTGCTGAGAGCACCAACTGGTCACTAGTTGTAACAACATTACGTACCATCATTCTTCTTGTCCAGACTTTTAAAGACCAGCCTGAGTTTTTTCTCATGGTCTCTGAGATAATGAACAAACTCCTCAAAGTCTAACTGTCCATCCAGGTCTTTGTCTCCTGCTTTCACTATTTTCTGTAAGTAAACAGAAAAAACCTTTAAGGATTTTGTGTTTATTGAGAAACAAACACAAAAGAAGACAACAAACAGGGACAGCAAAAAACACATTTTATGGCCATGTCTACATATCAGAGTACACATGCATTAGATGTACATGAGCAACATTTCCTGTAAAGCAAATTACCTTGAACACATTCACCGTTGTTATTAGAGACAGCTTTATTGCTTTGTGGACATAGTTATGGGGCAAACAGGCGCAGAGATTAGAAGAAAGAAGCTTCTACAATCTCCTACCATCTGTGCAATGTTGACTTAGCCTGCATTTACCCCTTTTCAGTCATAACACATATCAGGTTATTAGGCTTCTTTAACAATTCACTGCACTTACTGCCAATATAGCCTGCTAAGCCAACTGGAAGGACTTACAAGAGGTGAGAGTTAGCTAAAACACAAATATACACTCTCTGGCAGGAAATGGCTAACTAAGGGAAGGAACAACAGGCTGTGCAGGTCAGAAGAAATCTCCATGTTTATCTCTCACAGAATGCACACTAGCATTACTGATTTGCAATGCTAGTAAGAGGAAAAATTTGACTGTGCATAGCTGGACTTACATAATAAGGCAGGTAATACTCAACAAGGCAGGTAATTGAACAATTCTAATGCCACTTATTTCTTTTATCTGTGGGGGGGGGGGGGGGGGGGGGGGGGGGGGGGGGGGGGGGGGGGGGGGGGGGGGGGGGGGGGGGGGGGGGGG
>JAQNCA010000013.1:1240304-1255967 GCA_029783725.1 Acanthurus tractus
GGAACCAAATCCATTTCATAGAGGGCCAACCTTTTGAATGAGGGACACCGACTCAGGAGAAAGGAAGCGAGGGTAGCGCACGTCATCGTTGACGATGCTGTCGAACACCTCCTCTTCATCATCACCTGGGAAAGGAGACTAAAAGACAAGATAGACTAAGCACAAACTTCAAACTCCTTCCACTGTGTTGTTACATGACAGTCAACCTGCTGGGATTACCATGAACCTGCATCTGGCCTGACTGGATGGACATTTGGAAAGATCCAACATTGTAATTTCTGCATGTTAAAAGACAGGGTCATTTTTTCCATGTCTGTCTTAAGACGATAATCACAGGCAAAGACTTACAGATTTTTTTGTTTTTTGGTGAATGTTCCTCCTGTCCATTCTGTCTCTTCAGAGCCCCCTCCCTAATCTCATTCTGATGCAGAACCCTCTGCTTTTTAGAGCCTGATAGTGACTTCCAGCTTGTTTGTTTAGCTGTCTGGCAAACAACTTGACTTTCAGATTGTTTCTTGAGGCAGCCAAAAGAACATTTTTCCTCCATCTGGAGTGGCTAAAAGAGAATACTGGACTAACACTCATCTGCTGGAAACTGCAACTGTCTGTCAACAAGTGCATCTATCATGTCAACTTAAAGTCTCAAACGTCAAAGTTGTTCTAAAATTTTTTTGCTTCCTCCAGGTGCCAAAATATCAGTTATTACAGGTTTAAGGATGTAACTGCTTACCTTAATACCAAACATTTATTATTCATGACATAGTGAACCTGTTTTTTTTAGTCCCATGCTCCAATAAGTAGTTACTTGCTTAATGTTGTTCAGTAAGGACCTGGCATGTTTATACTGACCTCCCCCACCAGCATCTCATAGATGAGAACCCCCAGCCCCCACCAGTCCACACTGCGAGTGTAGTTGTTGTCTGTGAGCACCTCTGGGGCCAGAAACTCTGGTGTGCCACAGAATGTGGAAGTGCGATCCCCGTGGCCCATACCTGCACACAACACACCCAGAGTCAGATATCACTGCAGACACATGGATCAGGGATCACACACTCTGCTGCACGCTCTTCTGTTCTGGAACACACTAACTGCAACGAGCAGTCTTACTGGGAAAATTACTGCAATAAGTAGCAGTGAACCATCACGAGATCACATTGTGAACCCGCACACACAAAATTCTGACACTTGTAGACTATGATACAGGACCTTTGCAGTGACACAGACTTTTGCCAAACACCACTAATGACAATGAGCTTTCTTTCATCAGAACATTTGAATTCCATATAAGGGACTTTTACTGGACAAGAGAAAATGTCACAGAATGAAATTGCCATTTTCTCACCTTCTTTGCACAGGCCAAAATCTGCTATCCTGACATAACCATCTGCATCCATTAGCAGATTATCCAGCTTCAGGTCCCTGCAGAAAGACACAAACCAAATTGTGCTACATGCTCCCAAAATGAGGCAAAGTATCAAATAATACTGTTCTAGAAGCAGCTTGAGTTGGACTCACCTGTAAACTATTTTGTTTTGATGAAGAAACTCCAGGCCGAGCAGCACACACGATGAATAAAACCTTAAAACAGAGAGACAAAAGATGGAAATGAAACAAACCCATCCTGTTTGTGCTGCATGTCAGCAAACTGTACGGGGAGTGATGAGTGCTGACCTGGTCTGTTTCTCACTGAAGATGCTCGTGTGAATGTGTGTCATGAGGTCTCCTCCAGGGGAGTAGGCCATCACAAAGCACACATGGTCTGCAGTCTGGAAGCAGCCGTGCAGGTTCACCAGGAAAGGATGTCGTGAGGCATTTATTACCTCGAAGATCCTCTTTTCACAAATGAGGCTAAACATAAAAAACAACATCTGTAGAGTTTGTCATGATTAAGGTCTTCTCACACAGCCGACCTTATCTTCACAGTGTTGTGTCAGTACAGGAACTGAGGAAAGGTCTGGCTGCATCCATTTTCATTCTGGTATGCAAACGAAACCTCTTGCTTGTTTGTATTTCGTTAATCACAATCCTCTTTGGTGTGCCTGCAACCAGAATGAAGCATACTCTAATCTGGTTTCGGGGGAACATGACCCCATGGGAATGTAAGTCCTGACATGCAAATGGCTAAATTCAGACAAAAGAGAAGGTGGCAGTTGCTAGCATGTTCATGTTCATACTGATAGCAAACAAGTCAGGCTAAGTTGCATCAGGTGCAGGCTTAGGGGTTTGTTTGTTTGTTTGTTTTACGTAGTGACAAGAAATATGAAAACTATTATGGTGCAGATAGCAGAGGAGGATGAGAATGTGGTCTGAAACATCACCTAATGTCTTGCTTATACCTGTAGTATATATTTGGTGATTTAGACTCTTAATAACTTGACCAAGCCTTGATTTAAGCAATTGTCTCCGTGCTGCACATGATGAGGGGCACCTCTATTGATCTACAACAGACAGATTCCAAACAAGGCTGTAGAGCCCAAGTTATCCCTACTTTGATCTCTAGTAAGGATCATCTCTTTAACTTCCCATATCCTAAACAAATAGCATCCTTTCTTCCTTTTTGCCTGGCAACATTTTTAAATGACAAACCTCCAGTTTTAACAAAAGGGTCATCTCCAGGCCCAAAGCACATGACACATATGCTAATTTTTATGTACAAAACTGCCCCCCTTAACAATTAAGAATGATTTAAACTATGTTGTCAAACTCTTATACCCGACAGGCCATTATCCATTAAGGGTCAGGGAAAAAAACATTGTCAGGTGAGGTACCAGGTGAGGTAAAAAATAAACATCTTGCTTTGCTTCACTACAAATTGCTCCAAAATTGTCACAGTAACAGTGTCTCTGACAACAGGAGAATATATTCCAGGTGATCCCCATCCACTGAGTCCCAGATCATGCGTACAGAAATGAGAGTATTAAGTATGTGTTTGGCAGACCTGATCACCAGTATCCTAGGGCCTACCAGGTAAAGTAGACTTGGAGCCATTTTGTTAATTGTTAAGTCAATATGTTTTTAACCTTTCTTCAGTCTACAGTCAATTTGTGTCATTACTAAGATAATAATTTTAGCTCCCATAAGTAGCTGGTGCTTGTCAGAACCCAAAGATGAAGGCCAAACAACGTTTTAAATACAGGAAATTAGCTAATTAACTCCGTCTTTGTCATTGATCATACTAATGTTACCGTACTGTTTATCTTGTGGGTTTAACTCTCACAAAAGCATAAGTGATTATTACACTTTTTTTTAAATGAGTCCAAGTTCCTCCTAAATGTTCTTTCTTTACCACTTAGAAAGCAAGAAAAACTCATTCACTGATGAATTTTGCTGTCAAGTCTTTTTTCATTAATTTCCTTTCACACTTTAGTGACATAATGCTGAAACTAATTGCTGCCTGTAACATAAAGCATCAGATTAAAAGATTAATTTTTTTTAAAAAGTACTTGGTTTAAAAATAATAAAAAGCAGCAGATATTTGTATAGATTGGTAGAACTAATTTGTTGTTCCAGGCTTTTAATGTCCACTCTGGTTTTAAAACAGATTCCAACAAACAGATGAAGAGCGACTACATTTAAGCTCCAGCTTATTAAATGGCTAACAGTTTTTACAGTCCAGACAGCAAGCTTGCAGATACTTTTATACTCTTCCATTACTATAGCCAAGAACAACATAAGGCGATTCTAAGATGTTACTTGGGTTTAAAAAGAACATCACCTGTTGTCTTGTAGTGGATAAAAAAGCCAAACACTGTCAACATTCTCCCAGGACATTATAGATGAAATTCAGTTAGTTGGACATAATCAGGCAATAACTACTTTTATCCTCTCTCCTCTTTGCTTTTGCAGCAGAAAACATTTCATTTTATTCTCAGCGGAGACAGAAGACCCACAGTCAGTCTTGGCTGCTTTGCTTTGTGATACAGACCCCTGGTGCAATGACCTTCTATCCATCAAGAACTTTGAAGAGTAGTGGAAAGATGCAAAGACACTAATGACACTAATGAAATGAACAAGCTGAGAGATTGTGTACCTGTCAACTTCATCACGTGTAACGATGTCCCCTTTCTTCAGGGCTTTGATCGCGTACAGTTTTCCTGACTTCTTATACTCTGCTAGCAGCACCTTGAATCAGGAGGAGCCGGAGAGATAATAAATGCATATTACCCATCACACTTTCTACCTTTATTTCTGAGTACAGACAGGAGTTGATAAGAAATGAGGGAAGAGGGAGATGATGGGTTAGCATTTAAAAAAGGCTCTTGGCAAGAGTTGAACTGGTGGTGGTCAGTGTTGTCAAGTCCCAGGTCATCACAACACATCTGAAATCTCAATTTTCACTAAGTACTCAACAGTTCTTTCCGCATAAAATGCTGCCACTGACATTTAACAGGGGTAGTGTAGAGGAGAACAGGCTGGAGTAGATGCATACCTTTCCAAAGTGACCTCTTCCCAGAACTGAAATGCAGTTAAAATCTTCCATCTGTAGTCCTTCATCTCTGCTGCATGAGAGCACAAATGTTTTACCATCTACAGTTTTACAAACTGCTCCTGAGTCTGTGTAGTGATAAACTTTATACAGTCATGTGTTTCACAAAGTAGAAAGGCTTGATCCATGCTTGCTTGTGAATGACTGAGCCCTTCCAGGACGCCCTTTTCATACCTAAACATGACTCCCTCACCTTGTTACCAATGACCCTGTTTACCTGTGAGATGTCCCAAACAGGTGATTTAAGAGCACTTCACAACTGCCTCAGTCCTTTTCTGCCTCAGTCCCAACTCGTTGAAACGTTCAGGGGCATCAAATTCAGAATGGGCACGTATTTACAAAATCAGTGAAGTTGAAAAGGAAGTATGTTGCTGTACTGTTTTCAGTTGCGTATATGTCATCAAAGGTTAGTAAGTTATCACATTCAGTTCAGTCTATGTCTTACACAGCAACTCAAGATTTTTTTAAATCCAGTGTGTTTATTTTTATGCTGCTTTATCTAACTATACATAAACTAAACTTCAGTGTTTTAAATTGATTGCATGAATCAGACAAAGAAACCAAAATTTGGAACAAAAATAGAAAATGTTCCTCTTTACTTTCAGTTAGACTTACTGTGGAGGTGGATGAACTGAAGGTTGTCGCCTCGGCTTTGGGCTCTTACTCTCAGAAGGAGACTGGTTTTTCAGCAAGGTAAACAAACACACACAAAGAAGAACAGAGACTGATTTTACATGTGGCAGAATTAACATTGATTCGGAAAGCAATGAAGACATAAAGGATGAAAAAAAACACTCCTCTGTAATTTGAGTTTTGACATCATATCACACATTTCTCTGCCAGTCTCTTGTTGTAAAATATTTATCTATTGTATAATTACTCTCACCAATGAAGCATTTGTCACTGAAACAGACCAGCCGACTTGCTTACCAGTGGAGAGTTTTCAGTTTTCTTTCTTGTGCGAAGAGGAGATCTTCCAGGTTGTTCTTCTGTAAAATTAAGGCTCATAACAGCAGACTCTCTGAAAAAAAGGAGGAAAACCTATGACACTGTCTGTCTTATGGCTGTTTGCTAGTGTTAGCATAGTTGACTAGCCACAGTGAGGCTTTTCTGATTTGCTTCCACACTGCCACAATATTAAGCACACTTCTGCCTACTGTCGCTCTATAAAGAAACCAACCAGAAACCAAAGGGGGCAGAAGACACAAATAAGTATTAAAGTTTTTTTTCAGTCTTTGGCACCTCCTAAAGCAAGCGGTTTTACTCTGAGAACTGTTGTGGGCTAAGAAACAAAGACACTCTTACTTCCATTTTTGTTTACCTGGTTTAGCATTATCTCTATGTCCAAACATGATTTTTGGTTTTTACTGATCTTTTCTAATTTCCATCAGAAAGCCTGGATGTAAACAATATTAAGTAGGACACATTCATTCCTGCTTGTCCTCTGTGCACGGGAAAATCAGTTTTTCTACACCCATGATGCTCTTTTACTCTAAACTAGTTATACTCATTCAGTCAATGCAATTTAGCGTTGATGTTGCTATCAGTGCTCCACTGACATTCTATCTAGTCTCACATACGAATGGGTAGAAAAATAGCCTCAAGTCACTGTAAAGAGCCGAGCAAAGAAGCAAGTAGCTTGATTTTGTAACAGCTCTTTCATTGATGTGACAAAGAGATGTTTCTAGGTCACAATGTCTGCAGACACCACAGAGCCTTACCCTGGCCTGCCCGTGCCTGCTAATGGAGGGCTCATGGGCTCCAGGGAGCTGCAGGGTGGCAGGATGCTCATCATCAAACGGCCCCAAGTGGCAAAGTTCATGTTCATCTGGGCGGCACGCAGGAAGTTCTTCCCTGTGAAGAGAAATTGATCAAATCTGAACAATATGTTGAAAGACTGAAAAAAACAGTGATGAGAAACCACAAGAAAAAACACACCACTAAAACTGGAGTCTGATCCACAGTTTTTCAACGGCAGACTCAGTTGTGGAACGTATGCAATTTGCATTTTAATTGTGCATTGTAATATTGTATTCATTTTGGAAAGCTTAAGGAGTATCAACATTGTCGATGAGGAAGCAATTTCTTGCAAGTATGAAGTTTTGATGATGTATGATGAAAGTGTGATGGAAAATGTTTTAGTATCCTTCTTTTTTGTATTTAATTTAACTGTAAAAATGTTATACAAAGTAAAATAAACAAAAATGACACACATGTAGGTGCCAATCTGAATCCTCATTTATCCTCAAACCACACACGCTTAGATTTATTTTTTAATAGCATTGTGTGATGTTGTGTCTGTATCGTGAAAGCCACTATGCTAATGAACCTAATGACAGTAAACCAATCTCATGCAGTGTAAATGACAACAAGAGATGAAGAGTAAAACGAGTACAAAATCTGTTCCTACAGTAACATCTAAATCCACATAATAACCTCACTGTTAAAGACAACAAGCAGACATAGGACATTAATTCATAAATTACATCTGAAGAAATAACTGAGACATTGTGATAAGTATTAAAATTGCTACCTTTTTCTTTGGGGAAAATTCTCCTCTGCCTCTGGAGTTTAGAGCGCCGCTCAATGACAGGATTTATAAACGTCACCTGGAAATGAACAGAGCTGATTATTATTCATGTATGGTGCTGATGAAGCGTCGACACTTGTGGCTGTGTGATACAGAAGGAAATAAGATAAGATATTCCTTATTTAGTCCCATAATGGGGAATATTTGCATTGTTGCAGGAGCAAGTGGACAGTAAAAGACAGAACGTAAAAAAGCAGCAATAAGAATAAAGAACAATAAATAATAGGTACAAAATAAAAACAAGAAATTGCACAATATTTACAAGGGTGATGGTGTGAAGTGGTAGCATTCAATTGCACAGATGAAAATGGAATACACATGGATGTACATGGATATTGCACGTAAATTAAATTATTAGTACACATGAAATACTACTAATAATAATATTATCAAGTATTGGGCATCAAAGTGCAGGAAATACTTAATGCCTGGAATTATCATAGTCACAGCATAATTATTTAGCTGCGAGGTCAATCAAAAGGAAAACGGACACTGAATAGAAACTTTCTTTTTATGGTTTTTCTTGAAATAATTTATTTGTAAATAATAAAATCTCTTGAATGAAGAATATTGGTCAAAAATGTTTGACAAGGATGACTTCAAACGCAGCTGGATTAAAGACATGCACATGTTGCAGGAGTAAAAAGAAACTGTCTGCGGGCTAAATGTGAGAGTAAGAACCTCAATGAAAAGGATGCCCTGAGGCTCCAGCTGGATGCACATGCCATGTCTGCGGTTATCCAGGAAGTCCTCCAACCGCAGGAACTTTAACCCGCTTAACCCTCGCCAGTCTCTCCAGTACACAGCAATTTCCAGCTCCCTGGACTAGATCAAAACAAACAAACACACACACACACACACACACACACACACACACACACACACACACACACATTTTAATATATGTTTATAATCTGATTTAATCAAGTACATTCACATTTACAGTCTGAATAACTACCAGAAAAGAATCTTGAAGAGTCAAAAACAAAGCAAGTCAAGTGGACTGTGTTAAGTTTTTGGGAAGACGTTTCACTTCTCATCCAAGAAGCTTCTTCACTTCCTTTAACACAGTGCATGTGACCTGCTTTTTTTTTGACTCTTCAAGATAAACATGACCTGGATAAATGTTCAGCAACAAATGAAAATGAAAATAACCTATATTATAAAATTTACAAGAACAGATTTATGACATAAAGACATGCCTGTAAGCTGACAGTCTGTCATCCACTGATGTGTGGGGTGATTTCCCCTGGAATGGGTACGGAGGTTTAACTACAGAAAATATTTAATGTTAGACATCTTTATGAATCTTTTCTCAACAGCTTCCAGTGGCTTCTTTTCTAATACTTAAATTGCAGCATCAGTTAACATTGCCACTAAATAGTTGATCAAATGCCTTCAGACAGCCGTTTGCAGCCTGTTTAAAAAGCTCACTTTCAAATTTGATTCTCCAGCTGTGCCATGATCATCCTCACTCTGAAATATTATGATATAATCTGCCATACTATAGGAATTATGTTGCATCTGTGCCATCAATCTCATGATAAGTGAAAGAGATAAGATTTAAGATAAATCCTATATGTTTCGAAAGCCTCATTCTGATGTTTGTCATTTAAACTGAGACTACATATTATGTGCATGGGTGTCTTGTGCACAGAGTCACAGTTTAATGACAACAGAGCCGACCTGCTCAATAGGAACACATGCACATTTGCACACTGATTAAACAGCCAGAAGCAATCTGGGATTCAGGATTTTTCTTGGGACACTTCAACATGCAGACTAGAAGAGTCTGGGGTCAAACTAATGACTCTCTGATAAGGAGACAACCTGCTTTACTTCCTCAGCTACAGCTGCCTTGAAGGGAAGGACACACAGTGGTTTTCACTCTGGGCTAAGATGCCTTTCTACTAATATTTGTGAAACTCATGGCTCGCTGAGAAAAATCTGACAGCAAGCAGCTGAGCATACATAGTCTGATACAGGGGTAACTAAACATAAGTTTAAGTTACTTCTCTTTCCCGAACAGAAAACCCAGAGTTCCCCTCATCTCAGGGCTAAGGGAAAGAGTTTTCACTAAACCTGCACTCTGGAAACACCCTTGGGGTGTTCAGTGCAATACCAGAACCCAAGACTTAAGCAGTAATGCTGGTCGTGTGTGTAAAACCAGATTAGAGCAAATGTCAGAGGATTAGCAGTGGGATTACATGAGCAAAGTACGAGGTTGACAGAGTATCAAAGGCATACTTTGGCCACTCTGACTAAGTGAGGGATGAGATGTCCGGGCTCTACATCATTGTTTCTGGTCTGTTAACAGATGTTCACTATTACAAGTTATTTAGACAGAATTTGGCAATAAACTATCCAGACAGGAGTGTTTGTGAGCATAGAGTGACTATAGTGAGGTAATTGAAAGATTCCCCTTGTTATTATTTCTATCGTAGCGTGGCTTTATCTCAGTCAGGGGACAGTGACTCAGTAAGGATGTTTTAATTTTAAGAAGTAGGTTAGTGCAGTAAGCATGTAAAAAAGGCAGTTTTGGCTCAGTTGTATTTGGAGTTGCTTGTTAAAGTGAAAGTCACTGACCCGTTCCAGTTCAATGCTGAAGCTCTGGCCCCAGGCCTCATTTCCTTGCTGTCTCCACTGCGTGCGCCCTACTATCCTGTTGTCCAGCTTCAGCACAACGCTTATCTCGGCTGACACACAGACAGACACACAAAGTGATACAGGCCCTGACTATTGCAAACCAATAGAGGTTATTATGGGCAATGTGTATACTTTAACTGGAGAAAAATACAGTGTTAGTGGCGATAAATACAGAGAAAGAAAAAAATCTGAACATGCCAAAAGTCAAATATTTGAATCTATGTGTGTAAGTACATGTGGAGGGAAGGATACAGCAGCAAAACCCAGAGGAGACAGAAGAGGAGGTATCTGTAACACTTGTCAGACTTGCCTTCAATTACTCCTGTGAGCTCATGGGAAAAATTATTTTCTAACAGACGTTTTGCCTTTTACAAGATTCCTTTTCACATTATAGCAGTAAAGGTTAAATGTTACTATGACAGATTTTTGTTTATCACTGGATACTAAATTACTGGTTTCTATTGTTAACTTTTCTTGTAGTAACCAATGACATTATCTTGTAATATCACAAAAATTCTCCTCAGTATTTCACAAAACCCCTTTGCAAGGAGTATCTTGTAATACCAGCAAAACGTGTTGTAATACCATTACAAATACCTTGTTATAATGGCTTTTGACCTTGTTAAAACAGGAGAAGTTAATCCAATGACAAAAGCCATTGATCAAATGTGCCACTACTGTCGAAAATGGAAGTTAGTCATAAATAGTGTTAAAACTCCAGTTACTGTATTTGGCAACCACAAAACGGATGTTAAGAGGCATACATTCTTTTGTAATGGTGAGGAGTTAGACGTTTAACATACTGTAGTTTTAAATATCTGGGTCTTGCATTTAACTATAATGGCTCCTTTAAAACTGCTTTGGAGGAACTCTACAAACCGGTATCTGGAGCTGTTTGCCCTACTGAGCAAGTGCAGGAAATTTGAGCTACCAATAGATGTCAGGTTAGAGCTCTTTGATAGACTTGTGTCACCAATTATGCCTCATGCATGTGAGGTTTGAGGGTTTGAGAAAGCAGGTATCTTAGAGAAGCTACATCTGAAATTCCTTAAGTATATTTTGAAAGTTAAAATGTCCAATACAATACAATGTACAACAATATGATGTACGGAGAGCTAAGAAGATATCAACTATGTATTAGTATTAAAAAGAGTTATTGGTTACTGGGGGAGTTTGTTGAGAGGAAAGAAAGCTAAACTTAGTAAGGCATTGTTTAGTGGTTTATTTAATTTGTATGTGACAGGAATGTATGCATCACCATGGATAATGTAAAAATTCAGCCATTCTTGAGTATAGAAGGAGGTGCTTGTCAAAATATTTTGTTAATCACCCATCTATGTTTGAACTCATATTATTATTGCAAACACATAAACCTCAGGTAGTAGGTAAATTGGGTGCTTTTGAGCAATGTCCTGCCTTTATTTAAATGACCTAGATTGTCATATTGATCTGTTCTCATCGTTAACCACTGTGTGTGAACTGCATACCACATTGTGTGGTCTGGAGTAAATTAAATACACTTAAATACACGCGACTTGAAACCTGAAACAAACTGAACGATTTTTTTTTGTCAAGTTGGCAGAAACACACTGAACTTATGCTTTATGAGCAACATTGACAAGAGGTTTGGATATTTTTGTTCTCTCAGGTGACAAAGAACCTCTAATGGCTGCACTTTCATGTCTGTATCCTGTGAGAAAGTGCAGCAAAAACTACTTTATATCCTCTAAAGGTTTGTGGAGTCTATCTTAGGATGCTATAGTAATATTGTAATTACGAGATACTACAAATTATTGACTTTTCATTAGTTCCTACCTGGAAGATTCTATGTTCATGGACTCACACAAACCATTAACAGGCTGACAAGCAGATAAATAAATACTGCAGGACATAATTTAAGGGAAGGAAAAAGCCAGACAAAAGTGTTAACTGGAATATTGACTCACAGGACAAGTCATCTGTCTTGGCTGTCTTGCCATTAGCACTTCGTCCTGATAGGCCGGCTCGCACCTTCAAGGACTTTCCCTCTGAAAAGCTTCCAGGTGTGGCCGAGACACTGGTCACACGTCCACGGCCCGGAACAGACTCCAGCAGGTCCTGGCAGCCCATCAAACATACCTCCAACCGACCTGAGGAAGAGCATTTCAGCTATCAACTCAGTCTTTACAAAACACTTCAGTTTAAATGAAGATATTATCTGTCATTTGCTTAAATTATTATACATTGGAATATATTATTAGCAACCTGTTAGGCTGGCTGGTTTGAAGAAGGAGGAAGAGGAGGAAGAGGACGATGTGTTTGACTGCTTCTTAGGTGTGCCGGAGGACGGCGAGGTTCCCAGTGCTAGGTCCTCTCTAATGGCAGCACATTTGGGATGGTCCTGGGGCAGCTCACTTAAACGCCTCTCCAGGGAGAGACGCAGCAAATCCACCTTCTGAGAGGACTCTTGCATTCCTGCCTGAGCCTGCGGGACACACAACACTCCTGCTGAACAGTCTCACTCAATCTCTCTTTATTTTGACATTATGTGTTTCTTAGAGGATGACAGTAGAAGTATGGGAAAGAAAACATGGGGTTACTTGCTCTTTTAGCCCGTGGGCAAGTAACTGTTAAATTAAGCTATACATCTACATAAAACAATTTCATATTTTTTTTTATTGTCTTGCATTTAATGGCTGATGTATTTCGATCTTGAGTTATAAATGTTTGAGAAGCACTTTGACCGATTTTGTTTTTCTTACTGTGGCAATATTCTGTCCATCCACTAAACTTGATAAAGGTATTTGATTTTTACATATTATTTTTGATTTTACAAAAAAATCCTGCTTGACTATATTGGCCAGTACTGCAAAGTACAGCCTACAAAGCAGCAGGATGCTCTCTGAATCCTCACCCGCATATGTGCAGCTTGCAGGTCAGGCAGATCCAGTGATCACCAGTACAGAGAATCAATTGAACAACACATTTATGTGGTACTCACTGTAGCTATGAGCCCTCACATGTAATGTGTTTCTGTGCAGTTTACCAATGTAGTTTTAATGTTCTACTATGTTCTTTTTACCAGTGTGTATATCCGTTAGAGATGCAGAACTGTTGAATTGGCACACCTTAGTAAATGAGAAAAGAGATTTCTAAAATAAGTTTAAGGCCATCTGATCTGGGTTACCAGGGAAACAGAGCCCTCCAGACCACCCTGAGGCTTGTAACATTAAGCAAATTCATCATATCCAGGATATCTCCACTAAACCTTACAGCCAAAAACATATTTAGCGGTCACATGAGAGTGGTTATCAACTTGATGGATCAATCCCATTTTTTTCCAATCAAAAGCGTAAACAAGCTCACATAAAAGAGTAGTGCTGCAGCATATGACCAAATCCAAATATGAATAAGTCAGCGGGCGGCCAAGCAGTGAATTTGATCAAAAACAAAACAAAAAAAATGTATAAGGTTGAGGGTGCAGTACGAGTAACCATGGGGATGAATGCTGGGAGGAAGAAAAGCACTGTTGTAACACTGAAAACCAACAGTTTAACTTGAGTTACCTCATTTATCACAAATGCTCCTTTCTAGTACAGGCCTCCAGTCTAGGTCTGACTAGTTGGTTGAGCATCAGGCTGAACCAAGGAACATGAGGCAGCTTGTGTCATGTGATCATACTTTGACATAGGCCACAATGTGTACTTCTGGGCTACTGGAAGTACATGTCTTTTATGATGTTAAATATCTGCACAGCACTGCAATCAGTTAATGTTTCCAAATGAAATTATTTTGAGCCATGTCTGTAGCCTCCAAGGAAGCAGCACTGTCACCACCTTCTCTTTTAAAGTTGAAAAAAAATACAAAGCACAGACTTATTCATTGCAGCAGTGATGTTTCTACCTTGTTAGCACAGAGGTGTAAGTGTGGACAATCCAGCTGCTACCAACCTCTGCAAGTATGCGGCGATCCTGGATCTTACGCCCATTCAGCTGCTTCACCACATTTCTGGCGCCCTCTGCTACAGCTGATTCAATCTTCAGGTGGTGCATGAGTTCAGCCACCCGCAGCTCCAGAGGACTGATCATCTCCACAGGGTGACCTGAGGGCAGGCAAAGCATGTTAGGCTTAGGCATGAGCAGCAGATTTACACCTACACCTACACCTACAACTACAACTATACCTACAACTACAACTACACCTACAACTACAACTACACCTACAACTACAACTACAACTACAGATGAATTTTATCATTTCATCCAGATTTACATTTTTCTAATCATGTTCAGTGTGTCATTTTTTCAATTTTCTTTTTTTTCTTTTTTTTTCAAAAGACTAGTTATTAGTTAACTGGAAAAAACTACACTTGAAGATTTGCTCCATTCAAGGTATACATTTGTAGCGAAGGAGCTCAAAAGGTAGAGCAGGTCATCTCAAAGTACTGAAAATACTGGCATTTACTCTCTATAAAAGACTCATCGTTAGTTATATAACAGGTAAAATTAATGTGAAGTCTCTTATCTGAAATCTCTTACAGTTCATATTTCCATTAATAGGTATTTCATTCTGTGTGCTGTTGGAGATTATGAGAAGAACTTTGGTTGTTTAAGTAGTGAGATTTACCGTTGGAGCCATCCCGCTCTCCGTCTCTGGCTTGCCTGACTTTGATAATCTGCATGCGCAGCAGCTCAATCTTAGTGCGGCTGTCCTGCAACATTTGCTGGGCTGTGGAGAGCATCTTTCTGTCCTAGAAAATAAAATGGATATTTAGCTTAAAACTGCATGCAGCTTCTAGTATCCTCAACTGTTGAATAAAACAGATTCAGAGCTCTAAATATCATTTAAGCTAAGAAGGCAGACTGTGCCCCGTATGTGTAGGTGTTTCTATTTTAGTTCAAATACTTAAGATCGTTACAGAAATGGTTCAAGGCATATGTAAGCCAACTGCCAAAGCAAATTTTAGAAAAGAAAATTATTTAAGCCCACTGAATGATGCTGTTAAAATTTAATGCATTTGATGGAGGTTATATGTGTTCTGTATTTATTTATAGCTCTTTTGGTAAATACTTAAATATTTTTCATCATAAGAAGATGTACACATAATTTTGCATGTGTTTGTTTAGTTATTTGTGCTCTGTAATAATGGGAGTTTGGGATTGGAATTACATAAATATTCTTTAATGATTTGTCTAACCAACAAAAATTACAGCATATCAGTAAAACGACCTAAATCACACTGAAGTTATCCTGCTGACAGATAAATAAACCCTCACTCTGTCCTCACAAAGCTGAGCAGAGACACTTACGCCTATCAAACCAAGAACATGAATTGTACAAAATCAGCTGCATGTCAATCTTTTTGGCTTTGTGTTGCCTTTTTCTGTGTTTTCTAGATCACAAGTTTTCACATTTCTCTATCTGCAGTATTTGTTTCCATCCATCCATCAACAAATCTAATCCTTTCACACCTCACGTAAAGTTGATTACACATAAAAAACAAAGAGTTCCTGTAAGGACCACTGTATAATTTTATTTTAGATTTCATTACATCACCCTGTGTGCCTTTTTCTATTATTTGGTAATACTTCCCCTTTTTATATAAATTTAGGAAGTTAGAGCATATAAAACACAAAAACACTGAAGTTCATGCTAGTACCATTTTCTCGACACTAAGCTGAACAGCAGTGTCCTTAAGTCCTCCTCCCACAGTGGCCTTTCTTCGTTTCCCTGTCCCTGTCCAGTCTGCTGTCCCCTCCTGCACATGAGAGGCGTTTTCTGCTGCTCCAAGCAATTTACAAAGAGTCAGTGTCAATTCCCTGCTCCTAACTGACCATTTTGGAAAAACATTTTCCATGAGCAAGCTAACCTTGTGTGTGTGTGTTTGTGTGTGTGTGTGTGTTTGTGTGTGTGTGTGTGTGTGTGTGTGTGTGTGTGTGTGTGTGTGTGTGTGTGTGTGTGT